>JAQFVV010012443.1:4095654-4349176 GCA_028023455.1 Epiperipatus broadwayi
TGTTAACTATAAACTGCCACAGTGGGCGCCTAATGACTTTTATTTTAACTTGATATAAATAACTTTTAACATATTTGTTTTTACAAAAAAAACAAAAAAAAAACAAATTGGACAGATTAAAAAATACACTTTAGTTTCAGTTATATCTATAAAACATTAAATCAGAAAATGATAAACATATTTTAAAGAAAACATTTTACATTATATCTTTATTTAATCTTTTTTTTTTTTATATATATATATATATATATATATATATATATATATATATATATATATATATATATATATATATATATATATATATATATATATATATATCATTGCATGGTTTAAATTATCCATCCACATATGAATATAATACAAATATAAAATTCAGAATTGACATAAATTAATAAAACATTTGATAAGAAATTATGAGCATTTCTACGCTATAATTTTATCAATCCTGTCTAATTATAGTGTACTTTTGTATGTAAATGGATGACGCCATTCAAGCAGTCATAATAGCAAATTTTACCGCTCGACTTATATATCACATTTTGACATTTAAAATATGTTTGAAACCAGTTCATATGGGTAGGTCATTAGGTTTATGGTGAAATGGAAAGTGGCCTGGGAAGTTTCCATTTCAATATTTATTCTCCCACAACTTCATTATTTGTATCCTTTCTGTTTTCAGGAATTTAAATTATATTAACATATGCCTAATATTCTCTATTCCTTCTTTATATAACTTGCAGACTAAATCACCCACAAATTTCCATTTATGTGTATATTCACTATCCTGTTCGAGCCTTAAACAATAAGTTACTTTCCTTGGTATTCTCATAAATTAACTTGCACAAATTATTTTATTTACTTCTGTATATATTTAAACCCTTTTTACTCTCCATACTAGTTCTCCATTTTTCCAACTCCCTATCCTTTATTAATGCAACTATTCTTCTATCCCATTCCTTTCCACTATTACATTCAACAATTCCCCTAACACAATCAACCCATCTTTGTATAAGTATACTGACATACATTCTTTATCCAAATTTTTCTGCATACCATACTACACTTTGCACCCATCTTGTTGCCTGATTTATATTCATAACACAATTAAATATTATTTTGACTATTCTATTATTATCCATAAATTGCAATTTATGAAAAAGTTTCATTTTCCTTTTTGCATCTCTCATATAAAAACTTAACCATCCCATTTCTTTTGAATTACCTCTTTTGCCATCACTGCATCTAATGCATGTCTTGAATATTTCTTTTGGTAATTTTTCTAAGTAATCTAACACCCCTTTACTCTCACATAATGCATCATTACCAAAAGTTAACCCTGCTACTGCCACTCCCTTCCATACAATCCTATCAACATCATAATTATTATATGAAAACACTGTTAATTACTTTATCAGTCCCTTTTTTTCTTTGCTTTATTTACCAAATTTTCTCACATTTATCCAAGCAATTTCTCTGATTACTTAAAACCATTCCCAAATAGTTATACCTATTCACCACACTTAACTTTATATTCCCCAATAAAAATTCTTTTCCCAGTATTAATTATCATTACTCCTGATTTTTCTTCATTAAATTTAATCCCCATTTCTTTATCCACTCTTGCATATGCCCTCAGCATACTTTTTTATATCATCCCTTCTTTCTGTGTTAAGGATACATAATCTACAAATAAAAAAACCTGATAAAGTATATACTTCTTTGCCACTTATTAATGATATCTCTACCTCTCTTCCTGGTCTTTCTATTAATTTCTCCATTTCTTTCAAATACAACAAAAACAAAGTAGGTGTTATAGAGTATCTTTGCCTTAGTCCCCCCCCCTGTTTTTAACTTTAACTGATTCTATATTCCCTAAATATAATATGTATAATAATTATTTTTATACAATTTCTTAATAAGATCCACAAAAGCTCCACCCATTCCCAAATTTACTAATATTACCCGTAATCTATTTCTATTTACTCTTTCATATGCCTTTTCCATATCTATAAAAACATTTATAACTGTCTGCTTGCATTTCTACTCATATCTATAAGTTGTGTTATTACAAATCAACTACCTCCTATATGCCTATACAATTGAAAATCTTCTTGCATTTCTCCCACTATATTACTTCCTTTCATCCATTTAGCAATCTTTGCCATCACCATATATGTCAAAACTTTATATAATACTGATGTTACTGCTATTGGTCTATAAGTATTTAACTGTATATGATCTTGTATTACTCCAACTCTCTGGAAAATATTTTTGTGCCATCTTATTAAAACATGACAATATTTAATTTGCCTTATTTCTTAAATTTATTGCTGTCTCCACTGCACATCTATCTAAACCTATTGACTTTCCACTTTTCAATTTCTTCCTGCCTCATTCAGTTCATTTTCTGTAAAACTAATATTTCTATTACTATATAATTTATATTTGTCACACTCTGTTTTTCACATCTAATATCTTTTCTATATTCATTATATACTTATTTAAGATTGTGCTCAATTCTTCTCTAGAGCTATACTCTATTCCCTCATCATCTAGTAATACTATTTCTCTCTTTCTTACATTTCTTCTTTTAATGTATTTCCATTTTTTTTACTCCCATTTCTTCTACTTTTATTAATATCCTCAAACTATTTACTATTTAATTTTGTTCTCTATAATTATCTATTTTGGCCAACTTTTTTTAAATATTTTTTCCATTTAACATTAACATCTTTTTTACTTTCTTTGTTTTTAATAGCATACTTATGTATATTCTCTGCATGCTTTTTTTCTTCTCTTTAAAGTTTTTTTATAACATTCACTTTTCTATTACTTTTATTCTTCTGAATATTGTCACCTAAAACCCTATTTGCCACTTTTTCTACTTCACCACACCAGTCCTTATACTCAGCCACAATAAACTCTTTCATGATTTCTTCAGCTTTTATTTTATATTTTTCTAGCCTATTCTTATTATTGATTCACCATCCATATCTTTCACTATCCCTTTTACTTTTATTACTATTTTTCATCACATTACTGACCATTTCTATTATAAAGAAATTATGATCAATATTACAAGTATTTATATATAATTAAAGTGTTCTCTAGCATCAGCAATTGTCAATACATTTTAAAAACAAAAGAGAGACCTCATTTTTACCTCTTATATATATATATATATATATATATATAATTAGTTTCCAACCAGTAACCACCTAAACATTCACAGTATATATATATATAATTAGTTTCCAACCAGTAAACATTCAAACTATATATATATATATATATATATATATATATATATATATATATATATAATTAGTTTCCAACCAGTAACTACCTAAACATTCACAGTATATATATATATGGATGATTGCCTGCAATGTCTTTGATAGAAAGGATGAATTATTAATCAATCAAAATTTTAATTTAATGTATTTTTAATGTCATATATATTGTGGTATACATTTATGCCATTACATCCGTTTCAAATAAAAATAAAAGATCAATAAATAAATATAAAAGTTAATAATTTTATTTTAACCAATATATAAAATTGCACAGATGGAGAATTATTAAATTAAAGTTCAAATCTAAAGATGAAAGTTTATTTTGAAGGAATGTAAAAGAAAATAAAAGCTGTTAATTATTTTCTATTTACAAATTACTTTTATTTTGATTTTCTATTTAGAATTTATTTTAAATTTTAGAATGGAAATGATTTTATATTTAAATTAATGATATAATAGCAAACAGGCCTTGAGGGTATTCAACCGATCAGTCAGATAAGAGATCAATTAAAAAATTCCTAATAATAAAATCTGATGTTCCTGCTCAAAAGTAAACTGCTCAATAAGTGCTGCATATGAACACATGGTCTACAGAGAAAATTATCATTGCCAATAAAATCAGTGCAATGCCAGGCAAGATTGATTCTGTAATTTGATGATAAGGAATTCAAAACTATATAAAAGGGAAGTAAAGAAAATTTTAGATAAGTGGAGTTTTGTTCTTTTATATTACTCTTGTCATGACATAATTTAAGCATATTTACATGTAATGCAAACTTCAGTAATGTAAAAGTCATGCAATAAATTTGTTTCCCATATTTTTATCAGCTGAGTTGATTCTTGGGATTATGGTCCCCAAAAATCAGCAAACAATGGATGGGTCTTCCTGAAAACATTGAAAGTAAATGGACATCAATTGGAGTTGTGTAACACATCATGGATAACCAAGAGGAACTTTAAATAAACTTACAGGCATGGAACTTTTCAAATGCCATATCTAAACATACCTAACTCATAGTATCTTATCTAATTAAGCAGAAATTTAAAGAATTTGTTCTATTTTCATTTAATATGTTTGCTATTATTATTATTATTATTATTATTATTATTATTATTATTATTATTATTATTATTATTATTATTATTATTATTATTATTATTATTATTATTATTATTATTATTATTATTATTATTATTATTATTATTATTATTATTATTATTATTATTATTATTATTATTATTATTATTATTACTATTATTATTATTGTTATTATTATTATTATTATTATTATTATTATTATTATTATTATTATTATTATTTTCATTCTCATATTTTCTTTTAAATTAATAACTTAAAAATAAGAATAAATGGCTACATAGATTCCTAAGATTATGTCAGATTAATTGGGTTAATTTGGGTCTATTTCTTTGATAGTTGTCAATGTGACATGGGGAGGTGCATTGGATTCTCATTCCATTGTGTTGCTTTAGCATACAAGGCATAATACCCAATGGAATGCATGGCTCCAAAGTATAGCCATCACATTGCCAATGGATATAGATAAATTTTCTACATGATTGGTCTCCTTACACTCTGGTTGGTCATAGTAAGATGGCAAAAACCACAATCCCCCCATTATGAAGCATGTCTAGTATATATTCCAAATGATTACCACACTAGACAGATGCACATTCCTGTACTGGACAATGGTCATTTTTTCCTTAGTGATATCATGCTACAGATGCACATTCCTGTCAGCATGGTTTTTTTATGTTAACAGCCTCATTTTGCATTGATTATATTAGTATATCAATAATCCGGTGCTGGTTTGGATGTGAACTTGTACCCTGAAGTTAAAAGAATCAAGTGAATATATACATAACCTATATAGTAGTGTATTTACATTCAACAAAATATTGAAATTGTATTAAATTTTAATTTCATCCATCTGTGCAAATGATGTAAATTAAACTCATTGAGCAACTAATTTAGTTTCCAGAATTTTTCTTTTAAGGTGTGTGCACAATTAAAAAAATGTTTTTGATTAATTTTGGCAGTAAAATAGTTTTAACAAGAATATAAATTATATTTTGTATAGATTTTAAACTGTAAGTTTTTATTATATGTGAAAAAAGTCATGACTTTTATTTTTGTAAATTTAATAAAATTTAGTGAAAAATCAATGCAGATATATATATATTTTTTACAAATAGGTTCAAAGTTTGAAGGATGGCGATAAGATTGTGCAAATAATAATATTAAATTTTAATTAAATTATAATAGAATTATAACCAGAGCATTTTATTTTATTTTTTAAACTTATGATTTATGTTACATTTTATTAAATTAAGAAAAAAAAATGTTTTTTTTTTTTTATCTATGTTTAATTTTTAATGTAGCTATAATAAATAATATTGTCTAAAAAGTAGGTCAAAATTAAATTTATTAAAAATTTGCTTTTACTGCATTTTTATAAATTTGGAACACACATATATTATTTTCACTTAGATTCCCTTTCTTCACAATCTGCGTAAGATATAAAATATATTAATTGTTACAAATACCTCTACATAAATATAATATACATAATTTCCTTCTTTTCTTAAATTTCCTGAGATATAACTGTAAATGTACACATACATACTAAATCTTAGCCCTATTTCACTATACGTTTTCAATGTAAGTGCACTTGCTACAAACTTAATAACAAAATTCACAAGTATTTTATGTAATTAGTACACTTTAATTTACAAGTCCCAAAGTTTCAACATTTACATTTTTGCCAATATTCTTTTTAGACAAATATCTTAGTTATTATTAAACAATTATTATGCTAGATATTATCATATTATTTTAGCCCAGATATAAACTTCAAAACTTGTTTAAAAGTTAATACATCTATTTTGATATAATATAAACACATGATATTATTATTTGACCTTTAGAGATACTTTTATGTTTAAAGTATATTAGAAGTTTTTAATTTTACCTAAAACTTTATATTTAAGTTACAATACAAATAATTTTCTTAGGATCAGAAAATAGCATTAATTTGTCAAACAAAAGAAATACCTTATTAACCTTTTTTTTTAAAAAAAAATTATTTTCAAATGTTGTCTCTAAACTACAAAAAAAAATGTTATTGATCGATAAAAGATACATTAAATATTTACTATTAATGATTTTCTATTAGAAATTTACTGTGAACTTTTACCAAAAAAATAGTTGTAAAAATGTATAAATTAAAAATAAAATAAAAACTTATGATATTAGCAAATATATTTATTTACAAAAATTAAAAATAAAAGCACTGCTAAACAATATTTAATATAGTATAATATTAATTCATTTTCAAAAATATATATTAATTCAGTAGCTCAACCATAACTTGTATTGTATGCTCTAAAATGCTTTGTAACCATGTTTTACTGACTTGTATAACAGTGTTTGTACTGTGAATTTATATTGAATGGTTCGAATAAAAGAGCTGTTATGTTATATTTTAGTTTCTGCCTCTAGATGAAAGAAATTATTAAGAGCTGAGAAAGCTTTTTAATGTGAGTTTTATTTACATTATGTCATATTCAAAAGTATATTTTTAAAACTTTTTTTTGTTTCAGTGTTTTTTCATTATTTTGTAAAATATTTTTAATAACACAATATATATATATATATATATATATATATATATTATTAAACATATATATATATATATATATATATATATATATATATATATATATATAGTATGTTTTGGAATGGTTTAAACTTATATGGTGAGAAACAAAAATAAGTTATTGTAATTAATATAGAAATGTAAGCTTTTCACCACATTTTCTTGGATGCATTTTGCCTTTAATAATAGTTTTTTCATTATTTTGCATATCTAAAATGATTTAATTATACTAAAAATAATTCATTTTCTTTCAAATTCTATTCATATAGAAGTCTGTTTGAGATTTAACTTAGTTGTATTACATTTTCTGCAAAAAGCTTAAAATCAGCAAACATTTTAAATTTTTTAAGACTGATAAGACTGAAGAGATATGCATTATTTATTTATTTGTAATTAACTATTTTTATCATTTATTTATAAACCAATAAATATTTTTTATTGTTTATTTTGATATCTTTGAAATTAGACTTCAAAAATTTTATCATTTTTTCTAATTTGGATTCATTCAAAATGTTTCTTGTCAAAATAATTTAATAATTTATTTCTTTATAAATTACACATGTGTGTATTAATAATTAATGTATGAATAAATATTTATATGCTGACTGATTTTTTTACAAATAAACATTTAATTTCTGTTGTTTAACTTAACACATTTCAGGTAAATGTTTATTAATTTTTTAATTAGTTTTTTTATTCATTATATTATTCAGCAAATTTATTATTGAAATAAATGGGTCAAAATATTAAGTAAAACAAAAATAATATTTCAAACTTATTAATAAGTATAGTTATTCTTAACTATAATTAATTCAGAAATAATGTTATAATTTAATTTACATATAGCATAAATTTCCGCATTTAAATCTCCAGGAAAAATATTGTTGCCAGACATTCAAATATAACAGAAGTGGAAATGACTAGATAATATTTATGTCAATAGAAATAACTTTTAACTTTTTATGTTACCATGAAATTATCAATTGCTAATAATGGACAATATCTTATTTCAAACCAGTTTTTCATTAAACTTATAATAATATATATATATATATATATATATATATATATATATATATATATATATATATATATATATATATAGTGCCATTACTATTTAGTCATTAGCTAAATTTGTAGTAATGTGCATGAAAAAAAATGTACAACAAAAATCATCATCACATTTTTATATAAAAAGGAAGCTGTAGGGCATCCAAGTTTAAATCCTACAAGATCCCATTCTAAAAGCTTAAGATAGAAAGAGAGTGGGACAACAATTATATTCTTTAATTGTTTCTGTGTTGATAAAAAATTCAAAAAGAGTAGTACACACAGATAATTATTCAGTATTTAATTTTTTTTTTGTTAAAAAATAAAGTTATAACGCATATGTATAGGTAATGTGTGTTATAAAAGCTATTTAGTTAGTCACTTTTAAATTACACATATTAACTTTCTTTAAAACTAACATACACTTGATAAATTTTAATATCTTATTCTATACTTCTATTTTTGCTTTTCTATAATTGTAATTTAGATTTAGAAGCTAAGGATTTCATTTTAAATATTAGGGTTATAATTACTAAGCTAGCAATTGGATTATTTTAATGTAAGTTTATAAATAATTTGAATGAGTGTGTGTGTACATTGCATACATAAACTACATTTTTATTTATTAAATATTGAGAGAAAAGGAAGAAAATCTATTATATTATTTTTTTTCTTACTCAACAATTTTTTTTTGTATTATAAGGGTTATTTTTCTGTTAAAACTTAGAAACAATATGAGAAGTCTAATTTTAAAACTGTCTCATCCTAAGTTCAAAAGAAAGAAGCTCAAATTTGAGATGTTACATAGGTGTAAAAAAGGATTAAGACTATTTTTTTCCCTTCAAAACAAAAGTTTGTCTAAAAATCAGGATAGTGAGATTTTTCATACTCTCCAGCTAAAAACGAATTGGTCAAAAATAGAAATAAAAAATCAGATATAAAAGCAGTCTGGAAAATCAGTTTATAGGATACTATAGAGACTTAAAAATATTGAAACTAAGACAAGCGTTTTTAACTCTACAAAAAAATCTCGATCAAAATCTTTTTTTTGTTATTGATTTTTTTTTGGGGGGATTGAAGATATAACAATGGTGGAGTAAGAAAATTAATATATGTCTCCTCTGTTGACCAGATGATCCAGCCAGTGCATCATATAGGAAAGAAAAGATGTCTTATCTGAAAAATAATATTCTACACTTTTCAACTGACCGAGAGAAATAAGATGTTTTCAAATATAAAGAAGAAAACATTCACCTGCATTTGGAGGTGATCAGAAAAAAGAGTAATCTACTAATAAATATTAAATCATCAAGTCCAATTAATTGTTCCAGTAACTGAGTTTAAACCCAAGAAAATTTATAAACATCAAAACAACTGCTGTACTTCATCCACTAAAAGAATCATGTTTGACAGGAAGAGAAAGTGAGTTAATATAATGATTTTCAAATTGTCCACAAAAGCAAAGAACCTCAATAGAATCATCAAAAAAGAGATTGTTCCAAATAAAAATGGAAATGGTAGCTGCAAAATATAGACATTGAACAAGATAAATTTGACTCATTGGAAGTCACTACAAAGACTAGAACTGGTAGTATAATTTTTTTATATATTTTCTTTATAATATCAGAGACTTGGTAAAATTTTGGCAACAGAGTGGTATATTTTTGTTTAAAGAACTTTTAAAACAACCAAGATCAATTGAAACCCAGAATTGCTTAATAAAGATAAACATAAGCATTAATGAGTTTATATGTACTAAAATTATGATTGTCTATTAACTTAAAGTTATGAAATGTTATTAATATGTAACACTTTTTTATTATTATTTTGTTTTAAATAATATTTTTGTTATTATGGGGATAAAACATGCACATACATAATAATATAATACTTGTTGCATATATGTAATTGTGAGTGAATGTAAAGAAAAAATAGGTGGTATTAGGAATATTACAGTATTGTGTTTTAAGTTAATGTATAGCATTTCAGAGGGTAGAAGGGAGAGGGAGAAAAATAATTTAAAACTTCTTCTGGAAATCTTGCTCTTTCAATTCTACTAACATTTATTTTTTTTATCATTCTACTTTACATGTTAGATTTGTAAAGGTATGTGTGCGAAAGAGAAAAGAGAAAAAAAGAGTGTTTTTTTTTTTTTTTGAGACATTTTCATGTGGAGTGAAAATCATGGTAAATGTGACATCCAATTTGAAATACATTTATGGGAAAGGGGGAAGAATTTAAAATTAATGTTATGATTTTAAAACAGTCGATTATGATTACTATTGTTATTGTTAATATCAATTTTCATGTAGATATATAATTTTTTATGTATATGTTAGAAATGCAGTAATAAATATTAGTTTATTTTATTAAATGAGGCGTATATATTTCATTAAGAGTAGTCTTTATTAAGTGTGATCATTCATCATCAAGGTGAATATTAGCTATTTAAGTTCCAATTAGATATACTAAAATTAAGCAATAATTATGAATTTCTTTATAAAAATTAGGTTTATGATTAGGCTTAGTCCTAAAGCTGTGGTTAACCATTATCGTTATCATTATCATCATTGTCATCATCATGTTTTAATTAATGAGCTGTTTAAATGTTTAAAGGCCATAAATAAATATTGATTTCTTATTATTATTATAATAACCACCATTCCATCATCTATTTCATGCAAGGATGAGTGAATTGCCATCCTAAATTAATAATAATAATCTGAGCTAGTAAAACTTGTAAAGAAAAATATTGAAAGGCATTTATGATGTTGAGATCCAAGAAATGATTTATGTCTAATGAATTTATATATATATATATCACTTTAGTTTAAGGATGTTTTATGTTTAAGTAAATATTATTGCATACAGTGATTATGAGTCTAAAAGCAAAATCTTCCATTTTTATTAAAAATAAAATACCAAAAAGGGATTCAAACCTGGTACATGTGAAAAGGTTATAAATACAACTTTGTCTAGGTCCAGCTAACCTAGTGGCGACCTGCTAGACCATGTTCACTTGATGTTTATTTAAATATGCACTAGACATCCAGCCAAGAGATAAGAGTGAGTAAAATCTACAGTTGGATATATTGAGAGATATTTGATTGAGTTACCATTGTACTCACTCACTTGATTTCCATATACCTGAGTTATAATGGTTTGTTCTGAATAATTGCTTATAGTTTCATCTACTTGTTTATTGTTGAAACAATGCCTGCCTAACCAAGGTTTGAAATAGGCCAGACACCTTAAATGATTAGTCTCCAGGCATTATTGTTTATAGTTATTGATACTGAGATATCTTTAATTTCTCATTATAGAAATGTTTAATTTATTCCTACTCATCATTTTAATATTTATTTACTATTATAGCTACTATCCGGGAGGACAATGTTATTTTAAATATTATGATCTTATACATTATAGACTACTCAGATAAGTACAATGAATCTTAACTCTTTTGCTACCAGTTTTATTATTTATATTGGAATCATTATACTTTTGTTTCTGTTAAATGGATCGTTTGAACCTTGATTAAGTTACAATATATATATATATATAAACAAAAAAAAGACATAAATTCAATACATATATATATATATATATAAACAAAAAAAAGACATAAATTCAAGAAATAATATTATATTTCAAACAGAGGACTGGTTTTCATCAGAAAGAAAAATACACAGTTAAATGGCGATATTGGTAATTTTTGAATATTGCCATTTTACTGTGTATTTTTTACTTTCTGATGAAAACCAATCTTCTGGTTGAAATATAATATTATTTCTTGGATTTATAAGTCTTTTTTTGTTTTTATATGTATTTCCTTTGGTTAGTTTTATATATATATATATATAATGTGACAGAATGGGTTCGAACCCAGTCACAAATAACATTATTTAATCAGTAAACATGTAGACATAGATATATATAATATTTAATTTGGTTTATTGTGTGGTGGTGGTTATAAATACATAAACATGGGGGAGGGACTCTGTCATTTTTAAATGATATATATATATGTGTGTGTGTGTGTGTGTGTGACAAATGCGTGTATGAATGAATTAAGTAGTGAAAAGAGAGAAATGAGATTTTGTTTCATGCTTTAAAAACTAGAGGTTTCCGGCAGAATGAGATTCTATTTTCTGTTATATTACAATAGAAGCTACGACATGAGTTTTCACACGTCTAACAGATCTGGTTAGTTCACATTGAAAATCGAAAGGGAGATAAAAAAAAGCTTCTAGAACAAATGGAGGGGGCTATAAAAGCAAGCCACCCAGAATGCATGGGATCTTTTTCCGGCAGAGCGACAACAGTGAACACCTAAATGGTTTTAGTATTTAACTTATATAATGGTGATTTCAAAAGCAATGTCTGGGTAAGAAAAGCCACACATCAGATTCAAACCCCTGATTCCAACCTGCTGCAGCTGCCTCAACTACTAAAACCATGATGCCTCAAAACAATATATAATTCCAGCAGGGAATCAAAT
Organism: Epiperipatus broadwayi; assembly: GCA_028023455.1. Classification (NCBI taxonomy): domain Eukaryota; kingdom Metazoa; phylum Onychophora; class Udeonychophora; order Euonychophora; family Peripatidae; genus Epiperipatus; species Epiperipatus broadwayi. The sequence continues at coordinate 4,108,182 of JAQFVV010012443.1, forward strand.
AAACCTTGTTGGCCAATGGACAGGAATCTCAAATCATTACCCTGAATTGCCTAATTTACCTGTGGAACAGAAGTCTGTAATAGATAGATAAATCTGCTTTTACTACTTCCCGGGAAGTGTCAGGTAAAGAACTTTAATTAATGATTTTATTTTTCTTTGTGAAAAAGAAATTCTTGTGTTTTTTCCTTACTATCATAAGTGGAGGTGATGTATGAACTAATTAATAATGTTTCCTTAAAGCTTCATTCCATTGCAGACAAAATCAAATAATCAGTGTTGGAAGTCATGTGATACAAACTTTTTCATAGTATCGACTTTCACTACTTGAGTTGCGTATGAGAGTTTTATTATGGAAAAAATGAAGTATGTTTGCGATTTAAAAAGACAGTAATAAATACATTTTTTATGATATTAAATAAATATACAAAGAAGTAGAGTGCAATTAGTTATTTATTTATAGATCCATTTATCTAGTTGTTATTAGTTTTTTATGTTTAAAAAAGAAAAGTAAAAGAGAAAGAAATCTTAACCCCACTTGTAGCTACTGACATCTGTGATGCCACCCGACCATGAGACTGAGCTAGCTGATGGCCAAAACCTCTCTCACATTACGTAAATAGTATTCTTGTTGGTAATATATCCACTTCGCGTAATTCTTATATTCATACAGGATTGGCACTTGGTGTCCTTTGGATGACCATAAATACGCATTGGGGATATATTACAGTTGTGAGAATAAATCCATAAATTTGAAATAATAATAATTTGGATCAAAACTACTTAATTAAATAAAAATACATAGGCACATGTATTGGTACATCATATATACATATTTGGTAGAGTACATCTGTCTAGTGAGATGTAATGGGTTTTGTTATAATGAGATCCCAACTAAAAGGGCTTTGAAGAGAAGTAGAGGGAAATGAGGAGAGTTATGAGAGATCAGAAATACATTAATAAAATTGAAAAGTTTTATATTTTATTGAAGAAAGGGTTGTTTAGATATATCGTTCAAATGAAGCGTTAAATAAATCGAAGGCATTAATTTGTTAAATGTATATCTATTAAGAAATAACCAGTTTTGTCAGTTGATAACTGCGCAGTAGGTCAAACATATGCAATCTATTATTTTTAATTTCTTTGTCTAATTCAATGAGGTTTGGAGAGGTAAAGTGGCTAACAGGAAGGTAGTGCAATGTGCTGGGATGGGGGAGTGGGTCCGAGGCATTAATCAAAGATAAAATAAAAGAAAATAATTTTTATGAAAACAGGGTCGCAAAATAAAATGGAAAAAAAAGAACAGGAAAATATTTTGGAGAAAATTTTGAGAAAGCTTGAAGGTTTAGAATTAAGATTCCGAGAAATAGAAAAGAGAATGGACAGATTAGAACAGAAAGTGGGAATCAAAGACAAGAATGATTTGGGGGAAGAGGAAGGTGAAAAGTCAGATATGAAGAGTGGAGATGAACAGAAACAAGGCGATCAAGTAACCCCCTCGGGAATACCGGCAGCAGTAATAAGTCACACAATAGTGCAAGGGAGTGTGAACCAATTCCTAAAAATTCATCCATTTGCAGGTAGGATGGGCGAAGCATCAGTTGAGCATCTATGTAGCCTAGAAAAATATTTCAATATAAATCCCATGGTGGATGAAAGTAAGGTAATTACAGCATGCGGCAACCTCACAGACAATTCCCAGTCATGGTGGAACATGCTTGGTCAACAGCCGGCTACCTTGGAAGAGTATCAGAAATAAGTGAGAGAGGCCTTTTGGTCTGAGGATAGGCAGGAGTTAACACGCTATCAAATTATGCAAGAAAAGTTTAAAGAAGGATGCAATAATAGCTATTCGCATTTTTTCATGAACAGATGGGCAGACTGCAGACAATGGATGCATGCAACATGACAGAGCATCATATACTCCGCATTATAAGACAGTATTCCCATGAGAGTGGAACAGATGATCTTGGGGGCAGGGAAAGCATCACTGGGAGAGATTGCAGAGCTGTTCAATGCCATTGACATGAGCTCGTATGTCTATGGTGGGCATCATGAAGCAGTAAAGGAGGATGAAAGAGGACAGAGAATGGGAGTGGATATTTTTCCAAAATGGAGAGAAACACTTGAAGAGAAGAGACCACTGGAGAAGCTGAACTTCGGACCAGGAAAAAAGCAAAGGGACATATGAGGTTATATAGATAAGTGTTATACGAAAGGAGCCGTTCAAAATATGCAAATGTATTTGAAGCCTTTTGGAGGAGGGGTATTGTGACAGAATGGGTTCAAACCCAGTCACAAATAAAATTATTTAATCAGTGATCATGTAGATGTAGATATATAATATTTAATTTGGTTTATTACATGGTGGCAGTTATAAATACATAAATGTGGGGGGAGGGACTCTCTCATGTTTAAATGATATATATATATATGTGTGTGTGTGTGTGTGTGTGATAAATGCGTGTATGAATGAATTAAGTAGTGAAAAGAGAGAAACAAGATTTTGTTTCACACTTTAAAAACTAGGGGTTTACAGCAGAATGAGACTATTTTCTGTTATATTACAATAGAAGCTATGACACGAGTTTTCACACATCTAACAGATCTGGTTAGTTCACATTGGAAATCAGAAGAGAGATAAAAAAGAAGGTTCTAGAACAAATGGAGGGGGCGATAAAAGCGAGCCTCCCAGAATGCATGGGATCTTTTTCTGGCATTGTGACAACACAACACCTAAATGGTTTTAGTATTTAACTTATATAATGGTGATTTCAAAAGAAATGTTAGGGTAAGAAAAGCCGCATCAGATTCAAACCCCTGATACCAACCTGCTGCAGCTGCCTCAACTATTAAAACCATGGTGCCTCGAAACAACACATAATTCCAGCATGGAATCAAATGAACCTTGTCGGCCAATGGACAGGAATCTCAAATCGTTACCTTGAATTGCCTAATTTACCTGTGGAACAGAACTCTGTAATAGATAGATAAATCTGCTTTCACTACTTCATGGGAAATGTCAGGTAAAGAACTTTAATTAATGATTTTATTTTTCTTTGTGAAAAAGAAACTTGTGTTTTTTCCTTGCTATCATAAGTGTAGGTGACGTATGAACTAATTAATGGGGTTTCCTTAAAGCCTCATTCCATTGTGGACATAATCAAGTAATCAGTGTCGGAAATCCTGTGATACAAACTTTTTCATAGTATCGACTTTCACTACTTGAGTTGCGTATGAGAGATTTATTATGCAAAGAATGACGTATGTGTGCAATTTAAAAATGACAGTAATAAATACATTTTTTATGATATTAAATAAATATACAAAGAAGTAGAGTGGAATTAATTATTTATTTATAGATCCATTTATCTAGTTGTTATGATTTTTTTATGTTTAAAAAAAAAAGAGAGAGAAAGAAATCTTAACCCCATTTGTAGCTACTCATGGTTGTGACACCACCTGTCCTTGAGACTGAGCTAGCTGATGGCCAAACCCTCTATCGCATTATGTAAATAGTATTCTTGTTGGTAATATATCCACTTTGCGTAATTCTTATATTCGTATAGGTTGGGTGCTTGGTGTCCTTTGGATGACCATAAATATGTGTTGGGGATATATTACAGTTGTGAGAATAAATCCATAAATTTGGAATAATAATAATTTGGGTCAATACCACTTAATTAAAGAAAAATACATAGGCAAGTATATTGGTACATCATATATACATATTCGGTAGAAAACATCTGTCTAGTGAGAGGTAATGGGTTTTGTTATAATATATATATATATATTAAATAGAGGGATTGAACCTATAATTTTCCATCTATATTTGTCACCCATGCTATTTCAATCAACTGATACACATAACTACACATATATAAAAAGGATAAACACTCCCCAATAGACATATTTTATGCAGAACCAAAACTCATCAGTTGGGTCAGATCATAATCTCCCACACATATATACAAGCAATGCTTAGCTTATATTAAGATCTGACCCAACTTATAAGTGCTGGTTCTGCATGAAAGATGTGTGAGGTCATGTGTATTGGTTATATGGGATGCAGTGGAGTTTGAATATAGAATGAAAAATATAATTCTTTTTTACAAATTTAAATATTCAATATAGTCGAAGACTGATTTATGTAATTTAAATTACATAACTAAAAATTATACATCTTTCAAAAATTAAAGAAGACAATTTAAATAAATGCATTAAAATTAACAGTAAACATACAACATAAATATGCAAAAAAACAATGTGCTACCAAATGTAAAATTGTGTAACTTTAACACAATTAACTTCTGTTGCAGGATAAAGTAAAACATCTGAGTCTTTATAATATACCAATTTTGATTCAAGATGCTTTAAGTGCTATTTAGTATACTTCACTATTACCATCACAATAGTAGTCATAAAACTCATCTCTAATCTGGCATTATTATTTATTTATATTTGTCTTTTATGTTTGTTTTATTTTCATTTTAGAATTAGAATATCAATTTACTAATAGCTGCTACTGTTGACAGAGTTTTTAAACACTTAATTTTATATTTTTATATTAATAAAAAATGACAATTGAGTGAAATATTGTTCTTGTTTTTATTATCAATTTATCAGGATCAAATAGTATGTAATTATATTATATCCTAATATGCAATTATTATTTTTTTCATGCCAAATGCTTACTTACATATTAGAACAGCATTCTTATATTGACAAAAAATAAAATGTATTGACCATATTTCTTTCACTTTATATTTCTTCACTTTTTTCAGATAAAGATAAGTAAAATTTTGCATTTAATATTTTTTTATTCACAGCAAGATCATCTTTTTCAAAAGTTGGTGATAAAAGTTTATAAAAATCATATTTAAGAGGAGAAAAATTCTCAACCAAGTCAAGCAATTTGACAAACTAAAATAGTTTTAGGTACATATTGAAGAGTACTTTTTTAAGTTTTATTTTAGCATATTTGTAGTATTAATTTACTTACCATATAAAGTTTATTGTTGTTTAAATTTGTGTAAATTCAAGATTGTTTATAAAAAATGCTTATTATGTAAGTTGTAATATAAAATAACATTTTGATAATAATATAAAATGTCAAAATTAAATAAAATAGTAATCCATGAATATTTGATGGTCATCTTTATTATTATATATGGATTAAAAGATTTGCCATAAATATCATAAAGTTAGAAAATTAATTATATTGCATTTGTATTTGATTCTTGTCATTTTACAATAAAAATAATTTACAATATCATAAATAAGTAAATAAAATTATTTTATAAAAATATAATACTGTATTTATTTCTAAATTATTAATATATTAATTTTAATAAGTCTATAAAATAATAGCTATTAAATATGCAACACTTAGAATATATTTTATAAAGAAAATTAAATTCATATTAGTATTTCCATACAATGATAGTAAATGAATAATTAATAATATTAATTTTTATGTCTAATTGCATTAAAACACAGGCAATGGAGAAACTAAGTATAAATTGTAATATTAAAAACATAAATATTTTCAATATAAACCAACTTTCTTGTTTAGCTATACACACACACACACACACACACACACACATATATATATATATTGAAATGGTAAATCTGATTCAGATTTGCCGTTTCACAGTCTGACCCACCTAATTATTTATTTACTAACATTTTCTTTTTTTTTATTATTCTAAAAAAAAACATTTTTTAAACATTTTTAACTATCCTGAATAAATCCTATAATTTATTTTGGATCATAATTGTACTAACACTTATTCTATTTTATTATTAAAAGAAAAAAAATCAAATAATTAACTTTGAATTTTTTTATATATATTTTAGATATACTGTATATATTTAAAATGCTTTATTTTTAGTTCAAGAATTCAAGATGGCCTTTGTGAAAAGATTTGTACCTCGATAAGAAGTTTAAAATAAATGTTTAAATTAAAAGCATTGATAAATTACCAAAATCCATTCACTGTGGAATCTCTATTCATTAATTAGTAGAGATTCTACATTGTTATCTAAATTAAAAACTAATATAAAATTAGATTGAAATATATTAATCCTTATTGAGGTACAAACTTTTTAAAATTAGAATAAAAACAATTGCTACCTGAGGCAGTAGGAAGTAATAAAGAGTGGCCCTTTTTAGACAAGAGAGTGACCAGAGACTAGACAGAGAACAGACAGAGTTGTAGAAAGCACACTATGATGATCGAGAAGTAAAACAGGGTAATCGCTGCCCTTTCCCTCCTGAGACCCCAAATCTTCCATTATGCTGCTGCCAGAACATGCCATCAACTGCCATAAGCCATCAATGTTCACCCGTAGAACTCATTCCGAGGAGCACCAAGGTAGTCATCCAGATTTGACCAAAGTATTATTAGAATGTAAATATAATTTTGTAAAGCTTTAAAATGTCAAAAGTTAATGTTTATTAAGGATCTTTTTTGTTTAACTGTCTCTTTAACCTGTTCTTTTAAATTATTTATAATGTTTTTCCTTTTAATAACTCAAGCTCACAATAATTTTCTAATATTTTTAATTGAATATGAATTTATTTGTTTTATATTAATTTTAGCATGAGATTATTTCATGCTTTGATTTTTTTTTTTGTATTTCGACAAGCTTCACTCGCGGGGGCTCAGAGTAATTTGCTAAGAGAGCAAACTATGTTTTATTAGAGGGAGTTCGGAAAAGAACGATTTAATTTTAAAATAAAATAATTTTGATCTATTTTCTTTCGCAAGTGAAGTTATGTCGAATATATATATTTCAAAATAAACATGCCATAATTTCTTTAAACAGTTTTATTATAGTTTTCCCAGAATGGGATTCTATAATTTTATATTTCCGTAATTCAAAATAGAATAAAATATGCTAAGGATTTTTGACCTAGTAACAGTGCTGCTGGATAGTGTCAGTTAATTATCATGCATTTTTTTAAGTTAGGAGGGGATTTTTTCGAGAATTAAATTCCCTTATAAGTATGTTTTTTTTTTGTATGTTAAATATTTATATAAAGTAGTTGTTTACGCAGGTTGTTCTCTATGCAATATTAGATCATTTTAAGGCTATTTAATTATAATTTGTTCCTATTTAATAATTATAAGATCTCGGGTTAATAAAGAATGTTTGGAGTCTCATGAACAGACCTAAAATGGTCATAGATTTTGTGGTTTGGAGTTAGCTTCCGTTCTTCGCATACGTCTGTGAAATGGACAGCGTGTTAGAGATAGAGTTTGTTTGTCAGCAGAATTCATACAGTTGAATATGAGGACTCTCTGTAATTTCTATCTCCTATCGATACATGGACATGACATGTGGACGTATCGATTTTCCTAATATTCTTCGTTGGAATAGACATACGAGTGTCCGTAATCCGGCTCGTATTTTCTTACTTATGTTTCTTCTCTCCATTTTGCATTCGTATATTTATTAACCCGACATTATTTTGCTTTTATTTTGCCTATCTAATACGTAAGCCATAGGGAGATGATTCTACCGAAAGGATCTTCAACCTGAGTAATAGACTGTTTTGTTCATTTGCGTAATTAGTTAAAATCATTTGGTTTTGGCTAATTCATGGTATATTTCATTATAGGTATGATTTTAGTTGTAAGTCCAACTAAAGTGACTTGTTTGCTTTGATAATTAACTGATAGATTTTTTTTAATTATAATCGCTTACAGTTTTAAAGTTATTTATAAGCTATGCCAGCAAGGTCCACTAATGTCATAAAACATTAGTTGTTGAAAATCCAAATTATTAATTTTATAAAGATAAATAAAAATCATTTTTTTTATATGTTAATGGAGTAAGACGTCAAATTAGTCTTACTACAATCGTCTATGTAATTCATATCTTTTCAATAGAAATGTTTTTTTTTTAAGTCATTCTAATATAGGTGCGTTAGGCAGATGTTTAAACCTATCGCTATATTATAAGCTTGTAATAAATGTGCATGGAAAATTTTGAAGTCCGTGGTCATTTAATTATGAAATAATTTTTGCTCTTTTAAAAAAAAAAGAGAGAGAATAAATGTAAACAAAATGAAAGATGTATAAACTTCACAAAATAAATTGTACAAAGTCAATAACGTCAATGCTGACCGCTAATAAAAATAAAGTCGTCAGGAACTTATATAATTATGAAGTTAATTTAAAAATTGCATTTTTTGTTTTTTTGAGCTTGAGTTTAAACTAATGTAAAATAAATAATGTAGAATGTCCAATGATTTTAAATATATATATAACTAAAACAAACTTCCAATGTTTTCGAATCAGTTTATTTACTTTTATTTTAAATAAATTTTGATTTTTAAACATACCTATCAACCAATCACCCAAGTTCTCATTTAAATATAATAAAATCGAATCTCTTGCTTTAAGACCCAGCTGCCGGCACAGTGAAAATAAAGGAAGTCGATCATATCGTCGAGAAAGGCTATTGATTAGATCTTTAACCTGGGGATATAGGTAAATAGAGAAGAATTCACGATGTACCTGATTTATCTATCTTGTACATGGTCGGACTCAAGGTACTTTACCTGTATTCAGAGGTTTGTTGGATCGATATGTGTTTTTCGACCAGTACAATATATATATATTAAATATTTAACTGCTGTTAGACATCTTTATCTTGTAGATAACTCAAAGAACTCTATCATGTCTTCAGTTTACTCATTACAATTTTTAGCAGCATATTTTTTCTTTACATCTCTATGCTACTTACTGGAATATTTAGTAATTAGTTTATTGTGTACTAATAGTGCATAAAAAGTCATTGACCTGTCTTGCTCTATTCAATACCTTCAGAATAGTTTCAAACTTAGGATTTCCATCAGTGAGAAAGAAGTCTTGGATCTTGAAACAGCACACTTGAATCTTTATTGAATCTTTATAATGAATGCAGATTCCTTCTAACAAACATCATAGAAGTGTGAAGAAAAAATAAACTACTGAAACAGCAGTGAGGAGGAGGAAGGAAGTCTTGTGATTGAGTCATATGATTTTTATTAGTTTTATATCAATTCTGTCTCTAGGATAAAAATATCTACTGCTATTAAAAATTAAATATACCATAAAATATACTGAAGTGGTTTCAGATCTACATATTTATATAAGAATGTTATCTTAGATTAAAGACATTAATGTTTGTCAAACTATGATCATGGCCAGATAGTTAAAAAGAGAGCTAAATGATTGTTTTTTAAAAGAACATACCATATAATCTGAAGGTCCATGTGTACTATTCCAAGATCTACACTATTCTGAGATCTAAATGTTCTCCTTAATGAAGTTTAAGTCTGATTTCGGAATATTTGATGGGACAGTAATGGATGGGTATTTAACTTGTTAAACACTACTATCTATCATCTATTTGTTACTAAAATTTGCAGTAGATGACATAGAGGTATAAAGAAAATATTTTGCTGAAAGAGTCAGCCATAGTCATGGGATAGGCATAAGTTGCAAAATATTGTACACTTGCAGTTCAGTAAACAATATTATTCTAATTTAATCAAAGGTTATAACCAAAATGTGAGACTGGAAAAAATACAATAAATATGCATGGCTTACCATGTAAATGTGCAACCTTGATCTTTAAAAATTAAAACCACTGTCCAGTTTTAACTATAATTATAAACATCATTATTTTAACTATGTACATTTGGCATTTTATATAGCCAAAGTTATTTTTAACATTGCAGCTATGATTTATTTATAAACTAATAAAATAGGTTAAATATTATGATGAAAAGTTTGACTGCTATACGTTAGTAAGTTGTATGTCCTAATTATCAGCAGCATAACTTCTCAAGACTAATATAAAATGAATCAGAAAATGCAATATACTTAATATATTTTTACCAAAACTTTTGGTTACTAGCTCATATTTAGTTCAAACATATATAAAAATGTCATTGATTATCATCTTCTAATGCATTGTGTAGACATAACTTAGTGGTCGCTAGTTACAAATTCAGGATATTTATAGATACAAATAGGATAAAATTTTCAAAATCCGAGATAAAATAAAAACAGAACAATCGTATAATGAAAATATTTTTTGTTATTGGAAATATTTTGCAAATTGCGTCCTATAAATTTCTGATAAGGCATTCAGTATAATAATGCCTTTTAAACAAATTAGATTAATTTAAATATATATTTATATATACTTTAGAGAAATTATGATATTACAATTTATTGAAAAAGTGCCAATCTTCTTGCATGCAAAACCATGACATCATCCTCTACAGAGAAATATTTAAAAAAAACTATTATTACTAATTACTTAGACTAAAAGTTATCATATATTCTGTATATAATTATTTGCCAAAATGACATATAATGTTTTGTTTTGATTGCTATAGTAACAATCACATTTTTTTTTTAAATTTGAAAACAGTAAATATCCTCACACGCAACTGCACACAAAATATATGTTCATATGTGACTGCAAGTTTGTCTATATATGCATGGTGTGTATATAAAAAAAATTGAATTCAGTTTTAAAGAAATAGATCTTATCAATAAAATTTACTGCAAATAGATTTTTTTTTAATTTCAACTATCATCAAAAATTTACAGAGCTTTATAGCAAGATCTTTTCTTTCGAAACTGTACTAAGTAAATTAGATTTTAATAATTTAAAATTCATTTTGAAGGAAATGGTGACATGGTCATCAAAAGACTGCTAGCCAAATAAAAAAATAGAAGCAAATAGAATCATTAGAAAAGGCTAAATCATTACTCGAGTCATTAAGAAGTCAATGCAAAGTATCGATTTCGACAATTATAAGAATGCAGAAAATGAATCTTGCCTTATAAAATATTTAAATAATAAATTTATTACTATAGAAGGTGCAAAAAATATCAAAGCATACATTATACAAGTGGAATATACCTACATAAAATGTATATAAACAAATAAATACAGGATTATAGCCAAGTGTAAATATTTCAGTAACTAAACCTCCACATTTTTCTAATAACAAGAGATCAGCCTTCTTCATTAAATTAACAATAAACATAATTTATATATACATAAATGGTCACTTTACATTTACTTCCAGTTTTATAAAACGTTGTTACTTTAATAACAGTATTTGCCAATTTAGTCATTTTCAATATACCATAATAGTTTGATCTTCAACTGTCACTTCTTTCTGCACTCACATCTTCGATGCATCCACTTTAGATAAATATATTAATAATTATTACTAATTACTTGTTAATTAAAAATTGTTACATCGTTTCTAATACAGATACAGTTTTAAACTTAGTTAAAATTTTATATATTATTTCTTAATATGGTGAATGTAAAGGCTTAATGGATAGTAGTTAGTGAACTTATCTATCTTGATTATGACCAGAATTTCAATTATTTTTTTACAATGAGGCTGAACTTTTTTATATAAGATCAAACATTGGTTAGGTAGCTAGCTGACTAATAGTATATCTATATGACCATTTAATTAATAGTTAGTTTCTAGCTTGTCATAGAAAGGTCACAACACACAAAAAATTAAACCCTTACTAAACAACATAATGCTTGCTGAGTAAGTAATACTCACATAGTATAACATTCTGACCATAATAAACTAAAATACAATGTACTACTACTACTACTACTACTACTACTACTACTACTACTACTACTACTACTACTACTACTACTACTACTACTACTACTACTACTACTACTACTACTACTACTACTATTATTATTATTATTATTGTGGAAGCTACCATTTTACACAGACACTGAGTTCATCTATTAGATTCTGTATAAATAGTAAGATCCAACGCAGTAAAACTAACTTTCAAAATCATTTAAATATTGAAACAAACTCTTTTTGAAGAGTATCTCATTTGATAAGTAAAATGTACTTAAAACTAGTTGTACTGGAAAGCATCAGGAGCTCATGAAAACATCGCAATTTATAGTTCTATGATTAATTTAATTAGTTGAAATTAAAATGTACATAAAATGATTTAATGATAATTTAAATTTGGCTCTAAAGATGTTTCCATTATAAAAATATAAATCTGTTCATATAATTAATAGATTTTACATTCCCTAGACAGAATACATTCTATATTGCTGCAATATTTATATATCATTTATATGTGTATGAATATAGTTTAAATATTTAAAATGATAGAATTTTAAATAAAAAATGCAAAGGCAGTTTCAATTTTTCAATTAACTTTATTCCTAAGAAATTAAAATCAAATAAGTGAAGGCAATTATTTTGAATATACTTTTTTGAAAGTAATGTTAAAATTGGATTTTTTGGAAAAAAATATTTTTATATATATTTTTTTATATAAAAAAAAACTTATTATAAAATTGTCACTAAGATTTAGATTTAAAAATAAATTGCTTTTAATGTTTATTCATTATTTCCTATATTGAAAAAATGGTTAATTTATTACTTTTATAAATTCACTTAATATATTATCATTTATGGTTTTTCATTTAAAAATATAAATAAAACGTTTATTGGTATATTAATACAGTTTAGTTGATAAATCGCAAATGTGCTACTCTCACATCTTTGTCACTAATCATTTAATGAAAGTATATTTCTAATTTTATTAGTCATTCATTATACTAGCGATTATCCAATAATAAATAATATTTCAGTAGCTAATTATTTTCACATATCTTTAGTCATATATTATTGATATATTTAAATCTACATATTTTACAGTGGTTTCCTGTTCTTTCATATTTTCTTCATCAGATATTACAATAAAAAATACTTTCAATATATATATATATATATATAAGCTGCTAGTTAGATCAGGCTTACCAAAAAGTGAAGATATATTATCATTATTTAAGCCTTGCCTCAAATCAAAATTTCTTCCTAGGTATTAAATCAAATATCTACAGCTGAAGAATTATGTCATAAAAATAAACTTCATATAAAGTTCAAAATATTTTTCCAAGATTCTATTAATCATCCTCAACAAATTCAGTGCAATGTGAGGCCATTGCTTTCATTTACTTCTGAAATAAAATATAAGAACTGCTAACCATGTTAGTGTAGACAAACACAAACTATAAACAACATACATAATGACTATAAACTCTGTGGCTACAATAACTTAATTGAAATTAAATCGACTAGTGATTTTATCTACTGAACAGAATATCTTACTGCTTTTTTTAGAAAATTTTGTTAGTTAAGCTGTCTTAAAAAATTCCAAACATTAAAAAAAATTATTTAAAATATGCATTTATTTTCTAGTTACTGTCTACTTGTATTTTTATCCTGTATAGCCTAACACAATAAATGAGGCATTGACCTCTCAGTTGAAAGTTCTAAAACTGACTGCCAGCTGAATTATGTATATAAAAATACTTAGCTGATATTAATTGAGAAGAATTGTTAAGTGCTGAATCTATCAATAAAGGATTCAAATATCACATTTCTTTCTCAGTAAGTTATATCTGACTACTTAACTGGTTTCAATTTCAGATTGTATACAGATTAGAGACATTCTTTAACTCTGACCATATAAGGTCGATTTGATGTATTTATATATATATAAATTTGTTTTGATATTGTTAACTCTTATTTAAAAAATAAACATTAACATTAAAATATTTATTATGTGTAAATACTTCGCCCCCTCCTAAAAACATGTACTTTATTTATTATTAAAAATTATTTTATTACTTTAATCATTTTATTAATTTTACAAATTCTTCTAATTTGCAATTTATATATGAATGAAGTAAATATATTAATACAAGGATTCGTTTTAAACATTTATTGATATCTTTTTCCATATGAAGTGTATTACAATTTAAATACAATATAGGGTATATGAGCACAGACTATCACATGACCCACCCCTTTCCACACTATCTAATAACACTGATACACTCAAGCACATATATGCTGAAAAGATAAATAATCACCAATATACGTATTTCATGTTAAACCAGCAATCATCAGTTGGTCCAGATTATCATCTCCCACACATATATACTATAAGTGCTCAGATATATATTAAGATAGACAATCTTCATACTTTAATGGACTGGCTCCAACCTACTACACACTCCAACTCTTCAACCGTCCATCCAATTGAAAGTCTGATACAATGTAATGGCTTATTGAATTATAGTGCATGATTACTATATAACTTGTGACTACTACACATTACTAATAAGATTGTTAATCTTAAATATGAGATGTCTATAATCAAGGTTTATAGAAGATGAAAAAGCATCATTACAGACGACAACAAAATCTTCTTCAACGTAAGATTAATCAATAATCCTTTTGAAACTTTAAAACCGTCCACAACTAAATATATAAGGAAATAAATCAGTAAAGTAATGCTTTTCTAAAAATCGAACACAGAAATTTTCAGCAATTTTACCTGCATCGAATAAAAGCTTGAATTAAACAATTAGAAAAAGTTCAATCTCTTTTCACTTCTGTTAAGATCTTAAATAGTCGGAAATCAGAACTATGAAAATCACAAACATTAATATAAACAAACCAAACTGTTAATAGCTCATCGATAAATAACTTTCAATTTTACGTTTACAAGATAACCTATAGTAGTTATGAAAATCTATAACAAATCTCTGAATTTATTTTTAAATTATGATTTCTGCTTTTATTGTTTCATTGATGGGAAGTATATATTAGATATTACTTACTTTTATTTCATGTACATTTTGGGTGTAGACTATTTAATGTTTTGTTTTATTTAATATTTTATTGCAAAATAATTGTTGTTTTTTTTTTTCATTTTATTCACTGTATACTTGTAACAGTAAATTTAAGAATAATGTAAACATTTATTAGAATTTTTATTTCTATAAACATTTTATCATTATTGTATTTGTTGTTGTTGTTAAATAATTGATATTTTTTGTCAAATAAATCACTGCAAAATATATTTTCTTGATGTTAATTAATATATTCGTGTAGTATGAATTCAGTAACAAATGCAAACATTCTAATATTTTATCAATTTGCTTTTTCTTTCGCTTTATAATTCATAATATATAGTTCCATCAACCAAGTAAACAACACACTATATTTCCTCTTTATATTGATTAAAATCAAATTCTTAATGTGTGGATAAGTTATTTGAGCATTGTAAAAAAAATATAGTACTTATTAAAGTCATTTATAAGTGATCAGTTCATCGGTTTTTTTATTTAAAAAATTGTAAATTTGCTTTAGTAAGTGTTTTCAACTTTCAAAACTTTTAATTTGAACTTACTGCCATTTTGACTTTTTTAAGAGAGATTTTCTCCCACCATTTCATGAGTGTAGTTTAACTTGAACAGTTTTTTTAAATTATATTTGCTTCTGTTATTACACGTTGTAATACCATGAACAGCAAAAAAGCACCACTAGATGGCGTAACTGTAGTAGATATTATGAGAGATTGCATGAAAATAATTAATATACTTATCAATTAGGAAATATAAAATCAGTTATTATGTGTGTGAAAATAATTACTACATTTATCAATGAGGAAATATAAATCAGTCAAAGTTAAAAATGGGGTGAGACTAAGGCAAGAATGCCCTATGTTTGTTTTTATCATATTTGAGAGAAATGGAGAAAGCAATAGAAAGACTAGGAAGAAAGTTAGAGAAACCGTTAATAAGTGACAAAGAAGTATATACATTATCAGACCTTTTATTTGCTGAAGATATCTCCTTAAGCATAGAAAGTAGAGAAGATATGGAAGTTATGCTGAAGACATGCACAACAGTGGATAAAAGGAGAGGGGAATTAAATTTAGTGAAGAAAAGTCAAAAGTAATAAAGATAAATGCTGGGGAAAGATAAGAGAAATAATTTTTATTGGGACATATAAATTAAAATGTGGTGAATAGATATAACAATTTGGTAATCATCTTAAGTAATCATAGAAATTGCTTGGTTGCATTGGAGAAAAAATTGATAAATGAAGCAAAGAAAATAAACACATTGATAAAGAACTTAATAGTGTTTTCATATAATAAATATGATGTAGACAGAATTATATGGAAGGGAGTAGCAGGTTAACTTATGTTAATGATGTGTTATGTGTATGCAAAGGCATGTTAGATTGCTTAGAAAAAGTGCAATGACAAATAGGAAACCATGCCTTAGGTACAGATGTAAGAATGGCATGGAAGGCAATTCAAGGAGAAATGGGAATGTTCTGTTTTTATATGAAATACAAAAAATAAAATGAAAATGTTTGGTAGATTAAAATTTATGGATAGTAAGAGAATAGCCAAAATAATATTTAATTGGGTTATGAATAAAGGACAGATAACAAAATGGGTGAGAAAAGTAGCATGGTGTGTAGAAGATTTGGATAAAGACTTTATGTCAGTATACTTAGACAAAAGATGGGATGATTGTATTGGGAAAATTGTTGAATGTTATAGTGGCAAGGAATTGGATAGAAAAATAGATGCATTAATAAAAAGTAGGGAATTGTAGAAATGGAGATATTGTATGGAGAGTAAAAAAGTTTAAATATATATAGAAGTAAACAGAAATTTGGGTGCAAGTTAATTTATGATAAAAGCAAAAAAAAAGTATTTTAATATTTAAGGGTCAAATAGGATCTTTACCAGAAAGGTAATATGCACATAAATAAAAAATATTGGTGCTTTAGTCTCAATTTATTTTTAAAAAGTATAGAAAATATTAGGCATATATAAGAAGAAAGGGTACAAGTAATGAAGTTATGGGAGAATAAATATAAACAAAGTGATTTTCCAGGTAGTGGGTTCTTGGTATTATGCTGGGTTTGGAAAAAGATAGGGGGGTTAGAGATAAAGGTCATAGAGTTGACAAACATTATGTTGTTGAGAATGAAGCAAGATAGTGAAGATAATGGTAAAAAAGGCTCGGAAATGGAAAAGGAAGATAAGGTAGCTAACAGGTTAATCTGGACATAGTGGCTGAGAGATTTTTGACTCCAAGCAAGGGCAAGCCACTGCAGATCACATCACGTCACACAACACATAAACTTTATCTAATGTGACAGACCTGCCATCTATCAAGAAAAAATTTGAAACACTTTTTCTATTGTTTTTTATAGAAAATAATATAATAATAATAATAATAATGTAAAGATAATTAAATTTTAAATGTATATTATTTTTAAATGAAAAGATAAATGATAATTTAAACAAAAGAAACGAAATTATTTTAAAACAAAATGAAACAATTATCTTACTTTATTTCTTGAAAAGTGACATTTCTATTCTTTACATTTCAAATGCAAATTGCACAACTTCAATAACAATCAGATAAAACTGACATATTCGCAAACTGACAACTCTATCTCTTTTTCTGGTAACTTAATTAACAATTTCAGTTGCAGAAAAAAAAATTAAGAAATTCTTAAGCATAAGAGTTCTAATCAAATTTACTCACAAAAATATTAAAAATAATAA
Source organism: Epiperipatus broadwayi (assembly GCA_028023455.1). NCBI lineage: Eukaryota > Metazoa > Onychophora > Udeonychophora > Euonychophora > Peripatidae > Epiperipatus > Epiperipatus broadwayi. The sequence continues at coordinate 4,125,662 of JAQFVV010012443.1, forward strand.
TAAGTTACATACTTCTTTTAATTTGATATGTATTACAATAATGTGTCAGAAAATAAATATATATGTATGTTAAAAAAATAAATGCAATACTTTCATTTTCTTTTTCTTCTACTCAGAGACAAATTATAGTAAAAATAGTTACAATAATAATGGTTATTTGATAATTAAATATGCTTAAATTAAAAATGATAAAATCAAAAATATAACGAAAAGATTATTTTTCTTAATTGTATTTTATTTTCGCTTGATGATGTGTTTATTTCTTTTTATTAACACTCCATGAACAAACTGATGTTAGAATTTATCTGACACACAACTAACTGCCAATGAGAAAAATACTTTTTAATTACTGCGATACTGACTGTACAATGATATATATATATATATATATATATATATATATATATATTAACACAATGTAGTAAATGGTATTGGCTTTAGTGTGATTATAACAAGATAAAATTGGGAATAGACTAAAACTGAATGGATGCTCCTATATTATACAGCCTATGACTATGTAGTATTTGTTAATGAGCAAAAGAAACACTAGTCAATAAAAAAATAATATGTTTGAATTTATTCTTAAATTTATAGCTAGAATTATATATAATAAAATAACGAAAATATTACATTTACAATAAAATGTCCATTAAATAAAACAAAACTAAAAGAAGCCAGCAAGGTAAAATGTGTTAATATAATAATAATAATAATAATAATAATAATAATAATAATAATAATAATAATAATAATAATAATAATAATAATAATAATAATAATAATAATAATAATAATAATAATAATAATAATAATAATAATAATAATAATAATAATAATAATAATAATAATAATAATAATAATAATAATAATAATAATAATAATAATAATAATAATAATAATAATAATAATAATAATAATAATAATAATAATAATAATAATAATAATAATAATAATAATAATAATAATAATAATAATAATAATAATAATAATAATAATAATAATAATAATCAGTAATAAATGTGGACATTATGTTTTATCAACTCTAGTTTTAGATGATCATGTTCAAATTTTAGTGACTATTTTTTGTTTACTTTCTGAAAAATAATAGAATTTTTAACTTTTAATGTAGTGAAAATTTTGTTTTTTGAATTTAATTTGTTATGGATTTGCATCTAGTCTTACACCTGCATGTGTTTTGCTGTCTGTGCTTTTGTTTACTGATATATAAGTATTAATGTCATATTTTTTTTATTTCATTAATATTTTGTGCATTGTCTAGTTTTTACTTTGTTTTATTTAATAAATATTTCTTATTACAAAATATATTATTATCTTTGTTATATTTAATATAGACTTGTAGCTCCAATTTCTAATATTAATGTGGACAATTTATTTTTTATTGAATGGTTCTTTTTTGCTCATTTATAGCTTTATGTCATATATTATGTGAGCACTGACTAAATAGATGTTAACTTTTTTAACCAAAGATAGATTGAGATAACTATAGATTACTGTCTTCAAATTATAACACTGGAAGTTTGTCATTACATATCATTATTCTTAATGCAATTGTTTAGCAAATTATGAATCATAAAAAAATAAAACTATAGATGAAATGGTAGTAGAAACATTTGCATACATTCAGCTTATTAACTTAATGATATTACATTGTTTGCATTGTCACACCCTCCATTTTAGCAAACATCTTAACAACACTATCCAAATAATATATATTTAAATTAATATAGTTTACTTTAATTTTCAGTCAACTATAATGAAAAAAAATATCTCACATATAAACAAATCAAGGATATCTAACCCTGGCTGACATCAGTGAAAATTATAGCTAAGCATACTATATTCTGGAAATAACTTGATAGAATATCAACTTTTGATATGATATTATCCTATGTCAATCATTAAACATTACCTGTGAGTTGTTCTGGAAATAATAATACTGAAGAAAGCATCTATCACATAATATGTTCCTCACACTTTATAGTAGTTGAAGTTACTAGTAACACAGATGTCTCTTCACAGATTTATGTAGAATACTTTAAAATATTTCTTTCTTTTGGCAAAGATATATGTCACAAATGCCAGAAAGTATTGAAGATGATGGCAAAGCTATCACTGGAATAAATTATTATACTGTTTGGTTGTTATTAATATAAGAAATTTGTATTATAAATATTCAAGACTATTTTGGAATGGTATACTGACTGCAAAATATATAATTCTAAAATTAATGTGGCTCCAACCACTGATGTTGCATTCTGCTCTATGAGTTTTGGTCACATGTTTACTTTTATCTTAGCAATACATGATCACTGTTTGTTTCAGCCTTACATTTGTGAACAATTTGGCACATTTATTGCTTGGATTCAAAGTCATAAAAGCATTTGATATTTATAAGATAGTTAGGTTTTAAGAGAAATCCTGATATTCATTCAACACTGATTGAAAACTTGTACCTTGTGGTAATTAGATTACGAAATCATAAGAAACAAAATAGATTAATGCCAATATACTGACAAAAAATGATTCATATACATTATATGGTATGCATATATAATGTTGTCACTGAGTGAAACAAAAATCAATTCATAAAAAATAAAATGTTCCCACTTATTTTTGAATCTATGGCTACAAATATATACTTTAAGTACATAAAATATTTTACATTAGAAATATAAATTAAATTAAATAAAGCAAAACTTAATACACATAGATAGATATTTTAAGAAAAGGCAATTGATAGCAAACAAAATGTCATTATTCATGCAAATTCAATCTATATAAAAACATTATATTGAATTAATTTCAATGAGCAACAAAAAACAAAAACTAATCAATGAAACTATATCTTAAACATCATAAAGCTGAAGTCATTAAGTAATAAAATATCCATATTTATAACTAAATTTCCAGTTACAGATATATATTGAACATTAACTTTTCCTTACGGTTATCATAGAAATTAGACTACTTTTTGTCATTTTTAATACACATTTTTATTGCAAAATGTATTTTTTTTTAATTTTATAATTTTATTTAATATATATTTGTAGTAATACATTTAAGAATAAATATATACGTTTTATTTTATACTGTTTGATTTTTATTTTGCTTAAAGATACTATAATATAATAAATACTATGTAAGTGAAGACATATAACATATGAGCACCCAAAAAACATATTTTGAAGAAACTTTCCATACTGAAGAAAAGATGTCACACATCTACTCATGATAATTCACAATTTATTATTAATTTTTCCTCTTTAATTTACTCCAATATTTAGAGTTATACTATAAAAAATGAAAATCAATTAACATCAAGGCAATACTAAGCTGTATTCGTAATTGATATATATTTATTTAGATGTAATTTAACTAACTTTGATCATATATAAGCAAATATACGTTTGAACATAATATCCATTATGATAATAATTTTTATTAATCATTCATTAAACTAGAGATTATTCAATAATAAATATTATTTCACTATATCATTATATGCATTATTTTTTGAAAAGAAAGGGAAAAAAAAGAACAGAAAAAGATTTTTTTTTAAAAAAAAAGTATCTGCCCTAAAGAAATAAACCTAGTCTTTTGTAAAACTTATAAAATTGTGACCCTTTTAAATTTATTCTAAAGAAAAGAAATCATTTTTAAAAGCATTTTATAATAATATATTAAAATTGTTCTTTTTATAAGTTCAGCGATATATATATATATTTCATTTACATATAAACATTAAAATATAATGGATTTTTTTTTCATTCAAGAATCTAAATAAAATTCAAATTATATTGGAATGCAAGCTGGCAACATGTTATCTAATAATAGCAATAGTATTTGTTTTACTAAACTATATGATCCTAGCATGACAGTATATATATATTTTAAAAAAAATTTTTTCGGGTTTAAATATAAAAAATAAATTTTTTTTAAACTTAAATAAAAATTTTTATACTTATTCCTTTCCTTTTTTCCATTATCAACAAAATTAATATAAATAAATTAACACTATAAACAAAAAAATATTTTTATATACATATCCCCTTCACTGATGAGAGCAAATCAGCTTGAAATCAGCTGATCTGAGGGTGGAGCAAAATGAAAGAGACAGTGAATATTGACTCTGACGTTTATGTAAACAAATACGCTTGTTTGGAGGTCTTGGTAAAGCTTCATATATATATATATAACAAAATAATGGAATTAATTTTATAATTTTAATGTCATTTAAATAAATATTAACTAATGGCATGATTTTAATCTTCAGTTATATTTATTGTAAGTTTACTAGAGATGGTAGTCATTTTATTAATTAGCTATAGCTTATATTTATTTATATAATTAAATATTGAAAAGTGTATAATGCATTCTAGTGTTTTGTTATATTATATGTCATTATGGCGATATTAAATACAGATTCCTCTACTGCCAAAGTGTTGTATTGATTCACAATAGATTGCTGATATTCTATTGTTTTACTTAAGCACAATTTATATATATATATATATATATATATATATATATATATATATATATATATATATATATATATATATATATATATATATATATAATTAAAATTACCCAAATCCAAAATTCAACCAGACCAGCATAAAAATGATATTAAAATACTACCAAAGGTTTCACAGCTACAAGCATACTAAAACTACACAATATATATAATATTAAACATTACCCACAAATCCATTCACTTCCCATCCACCTTTAATATTAAAAGAACTCTTACATAAATTAATTTCTCCAGAATAACAAATTTTCAATAATAAAGATTCTTTAATTCTTCTTTTGATTTCATTTCTCTCAAAGAAGACAACTTTAGCTTCATCAAAATCAATAGTGTGGCCTGTATCTTTTTTCATGGACATACAAAGCAGAACTTTTATGAAACTTTATTCTTTCATTTAAACTCAAACTACTCTAACCTATGTAAACCTTCTTACAAAATAAACAAGGAATAAAATATACTACACCAGGAATAGTCTTTCTATCAAAAATTTCTTTTGTATTATTTAATAAATTCTTCAATATAACACTCCTTTTCCAAGCAATTTTCTTATTTCCAAACAATTTACTGTTTCTACATACAATTTTATAAGAAGACAATTTATATGGCAAAGAAATAAAATCATATTTTTTTAACCTTTACATCTTTACAAATATTACTATTAAATAAAATACTTTTAACAAATTTATCAGCGTAACCAAGCCTCAAGTAATCTTTATAAAATTGATATTTCTGAAACAAAGCTACCCCACTAGAATTATATATTGACTAGTTTAGCTTTATGCTTGTAATGTATATATATATATAATAAATACCCATTATAGATATACCATCTGCAATTTCAAATAATTTTAATGGTATAAATAATAAAATACATAACTTAATTAATTAGTAGCACTTTTGATTACATAGTAATCCTTATCAACTGTAAAGTAATAGGGAGTTTCATATCAAGTGATTTTCTTGGAGTTTTGTATGTCAGAATTTATTGCTTGTCTATTTATTATATTATCTTTGAATCTATTTATTAATATTGCTTACTTATTTTTTTTTCATTTTTTATGATTTCTTTCTTCCATTAACATTTTTATATCATTTTACATTAAAAGTAAATTTAAAATTATAAGATCTTTTATAGTCGAAAAATATTGAGGTAGTATTTAAATGATTATTTATCTTTTTTTACAGGATTACATAATGATTGATGTTCTTTTATCCTTTTTTCCAGAGCACATTTTGATTTACTGTTATATGATTTTTTATAACTATATATAATTTCATAAATTATATTATTTTTTTTTTAATTTTGGGTGTAACACTCTTAGAATTACCATTTAGTCTATTTAGATTTGGAGGAACACAAAATGAAACATGGTGTGTATCTTTAAATACATTTTGAATTAATTTAGATTGAACATTATTTACAAATGCATAGATATTTATTTTTCATTATCTAATTTTGTATTATGATTATTATTTTTATTATTAAACCAGTTTAATGTATGTAAAATTTGTTTTCTATCATATACTAAAATTTCATAAGTTCATGAGCAATAAATTCAATATTTTGAATTTTATCATTTTTATATTTACATAATTTATAATTATGATATAAAAAAGATTTCAAACATTCCATTTTATGCATTATTGGTACATGTCATTTAAAATGAATATATCCACTTTTTGAATAGGTTTATTAATTAATTTATAATTTAAACTAGCTATGTCCCTACATCATTGTAAATCAAAAAAATCCACTTTTCTATTTTGTTTTTATCAATAGTCCATTTAAAATTATTTTAATTTTGAAGCTTATATAAAAGATATTCAATAACATCAACAGAATCAGAAACAAACACTTCTTCAAATATAAATTTTAATATGATCAATATCATAAGAATTTAATATATCCTCTTCATATTTTTCATATGTTGAGTTTTGGAAGATATACAACTGCATCATTTTATGAATTTATTCATAGAATTAAAAATGTGGAGGTAAATAGTAATCATTTGATAACTTCATTAGATGTAACAGAATTATATGAATCAATTAATCATTTAGCATCAAATCTATGGAATTTCAATAAATAAATATATAATAAAATTTATTGTTGAATCATTAAAATTTATAATTGATAATATTGTTATAGCACATAATGATAGATTTTATAAAATAAGTAAAGGATGGTTATGGGACTATTTATGATTTCACATGTTTGTAATTTTACATTGTTAAAATATAAAGAGGATATATTAAATTCTTATGATTTTGAAGCCAAATATGTTGATGATGTGTTTGTTTGTTGTCCTGATGATTTTATTGAAGCTTTTTTATATAAGCTGAATAATTAAAATAATTTTAAATAGACTATTGATAAAAAACAAAATACAAAAATTAAATGTTTGGATTTACAATGATGTAGGGACATAGATAGTTTCAATTATAAATTAGTTATTAAACCTATTCAAGAAAGAGGATATATTCATTTTAAATCATATATACCAATGATGCATAAAATGGCAAGTTTAAAATCTTTTTACATCATAATGATAAATTGTGTAAATATAAAGTGATAAAATTAAAGATATTGAATTTTTACTCATGAACTTCTAAAAGTAGGATATGATAGAAAACGAATTTTACATACACTAAATTGGTTTAAAAATAAAAAAATAATTATAATACAAAATTAGATAATAAAAATGGATAGATATGCCATTTTTTAAGTAATGTTTAATGTAAATTAAATAAAATCATATTTAAAGATAAATACAATATTTCATTTTGTTTTCCTCCACATCTAAATAGAGTAATTAATAATTCTAAGAGTGTTATACCTAAAATGCAAGAAAATAATATAATTTATCAAATTATATGTATTTGTAAAAAATCATATTTTGGGAAATTAAGATGTGCTCTGAAAAAAAAAGGATAAAAGAATATCAATTATTATATAATTATGTAAAAAAAGATAAATAATCAATTAAACATTACCTCAGTATTCTTTGACCATAAAAAATCTCATAATTTTAAATTTACTTTTAATGAAAATGATACAAAATATTAATGGAAGAAAGAAATCATACAAAGCGAAAAATTAAGAAATCAATATTAATAAATATATTCAAAGATAATATAATAAATAGATTAGCTGTAAATACTAACAGACACACCTCATGGAAAATCAAGATATTACTTTCCAGTTGCTAAGGATTGCTGCATAATTGGAAGTGCTATTTATTAATTAAGATATATATTTTATTATTTTTTAGCATTAAAATTATTTGGAACTCATATATAAAAGACATATTTTGCAGGTTCATCTGTGTTACTTTTGTTACCCAGTAGATGACTTGTGTGATCAAGTCGAAGTGTTGGTATATTAATATTTAAATTTTTTTAACATGCATGAACCTCCAAAATATGTCTTTCATATATGCAACCCATGGAAATATTCATATCAACATGTATATATACTGCTATTAGTAATACCAATTACTCCTTAACAAGTTGCAATCATTCTCATTTATAGTACCACAACATAATTTATAGCTCATTCACTACATATTAGAAAAATTTTTAGAACTGTTTTACAAATAAAATGCAAATTTAAAATCAAATATATTTTTTTTTAAAAGATAGTAATAGATATATTATAGGCTACTATCTGGTAACATTAACATTATTGTGTTAATACTAATAACAAACATTTTGCAACTGGAAAGTTACTCTTATTTGAGAGAAATGTAATTATTTACAATTATTTATAAATAATGCTGTTTCAGAAAAAAATATTACTTGATTGCATCCAGAAAATTAAAAAAGTTAATTGAATTGTTTACATTTTATAGAAAAAACTGTCTGGATGATTACTATATTCACTAAAAGTATGAGAAAATATTCTAAATTTATGTGTAGCAGATATTGACTGCTTACTGAGAAGGTCTTATATACAATACAAGAAATTTTAAATTGAAAAATACAAGTGCGGAAATCAATTAATAACAGAATTTATAAAACAATACACAACATATGTGGTTGTTGTCAATCCTTTATTTTACAATGTGAATTTTATGCTGAACTTTCCATGTATCCATAATCAAAAAAAACATGACAAATTGTAACTAAAACAGCCATCTAATGAATGAAACAATAAACAAACAATAAACAACTAAAACCTATCTATTATATTGTTATCTACAAATTATGACATAATTTGGATAATTAAATTATAGAATTCTCTTAGTCAAGTCATTTCTCTCAACAAAGGTAATGTAGCTTCAAATTATCTGCATATTTTGGAGTTATGTCATGATGCGGACATATTTCAATTTATTAAAATTTAAAGTATATTACTCATATCATCTAATGCTAAGAAAATAAAAATGATTCTCACCACAACTTTTTTGGAATTTCTAATTCACTTGATTAAAGATAATATTACTGAACATTTATATATAATCAGTGATCAGTTTATATTAAGATAGCAAATCCTCAAACTTTAATAGACAGACTTCAATCTTCTCCATTCTCCCAACTCTTCACCCATCCACATCAGTGGAAATCTAATGATGGTATGTTCAAGACCCTTGCTTGTCATTTTGTATCGGTTATAAAAGTTGGAATGGATGACTAAAGAGACTTTGAAAGTCTGCATTCAAATTCCCTTTAATTACATCTAGTTTAAAATATAAATACTATACATGTATTTCATTATTAAATAATTGGAAACTAATAAAACAAACTATTGAATCATATTTTTTTACTAATGTAAATACTTTATTCACAAAATCAATAATTCATATTACAAAATTCTGTTAGCCATCCTCAAAATAAATTGTTATTTAATCATTTTTCTTAATACAGTACTTATTAATTATATAATTTCAATTTCACTCTATGTCGAATATAAACAACACATAATGCAATTTAGGTTTTTTATTATAATAGTAAATGCTTTACATATACTTTGATTATTTTTTCTATAAGAAGTTTTTATACATAAAGTCAATTAGATTTTTGAGTATATATTAGAGAATATTATAATTGAAATAATTCATCATTTCCCACTGTTTATCACTCTTCTAAATCAACTTTTTTTGGTTTTGAATTCTATTCATATTTATTTATTTTTTTGCATGAATTTTCTTGACAGAATAATTACTAAGGAAATACAACAAAGAAACTCATGGATGTTTCAACAAAATAATATAACAATTTAATGGTTTTAAGTCTATTATTTTATGACTGTAGCTATAGATTCAGAAATCATTAAATACATATTTCATCTCCATAGATCACTGACTATTAAACTCCATGTATGAAGCAAATAATCACAATGACCATGGGTTACCCTAAATATGTTGATGAGACTCCAGTTGCATTTAGAAAAAATCAAATAAGCTGCTTCTATTGTTAAATGTCGAAAAAATAAATTTATTTGGAACATTGTAAGAACTCTATTGTTTATGACATAATTCTTCAATAGTAGATTATTTGTTTAAAATTCAAATGGATGATCTTGATATAAAGTAAGGATACTATAAAATTAATAAATCCTAGTCTTAAATAATGGAAACAAAGACCATGAAACAATCTATATTACCTACTCTATACAGATAACACAAGTTTTGAAAAGATTACTATAGAGTAAAATAAAGATAACTGCTTTTAGAAGCATACTAAAAGTACATGATATATGATCATGTGATGCATTTGTTGATATTTATCATTTAAAATTACATAATAAATTATATCTTACTGTATATTTTTAAATTAATATATTTATCCTTATCCAAACGTATATTATTTATATTGATTTTGCATATATGCTCTCTATTTGTTAATAATTTATGATGAATATATTTTGCAGTTATGAGTGTAAAGTTTAAATCTATATAAAATCTTGTTTTAAATTGTCATTTAAACTTTGTAAAAAAAGAATTAAGTTCAATGTATATAAAGCTTAATCATAAGTTAATATTTAATTCACTTTAAATGTCATTTTTTTACATTATTTAAAAAAAATCGATAGGATTCTTTTCTTGACATTATGTCTGCAGAATAACATATACTGTTGAATTATTTTTTATCAAAACGAGATATCACCATTTCTTTTTTTAATTATTTTTTCTAGTCTCTTAGTAAAGCATAGGATTTATTTTACTGATATTTTGACAATTAATTCGATTGTGTCAAATATCTATATAAATTAACAAATGTAAATGTAATAATATATATATATGATAAACAAAAATGCAAGTTAAAAAACTTGCTAACGCTTGTATTTATGTCCACAGATGGGTTCTCAAAAACGACAAGCGATGTTTTGTTTACATAAACGTCAAGTAGTTAGTATTCACTATCTATAACTATATAGTTATATATAGTGAATATATATATATATATAGTGAATACTAACTACTCTGAGGAGGGGTTTGGGAGATTGTGGATATATATATATATAGGCTGCATCTAGAGTAGTTTGCCATTCTGATAAATAAATCCTATTAATTTTATTTTATTTGTAACAATTTTATTTAAGCATAAGTCCAAAATTGAGAATCATAGTGTTGGAAATTCAAATATATTTAATACTCAAATTATGATTTTATTATGTAGATGTAGTTACTTATTAACATTAAATGTGTAATTTATGTGTCTATGCCTACATAAAAGTTGTAAAAATGTAGACTTGTACAATAAAATATTACTGCCTATCATTATAGCTTAATTCTAACAACTAATGTAAGGATGTTTTAGTATCCTTGTAAATCAAAATATTTAATTTTGACTTTTTATAAAAATAATGATGATTAAGCTAAATGATAGTGTGCTAATAACTAAATACAACAAAATGAACAGAAATATATACATCTTATTTAAACAATATTATCCCATCACTCTGAACAGAAGGTATCAAACAGGATTCTTCATATATATATATATATATATATATATATATATATATATATATATATATATATATATATATATATATATATATATATATATAATCAAGTAGAAAAAAAATCTAATATACCTTTGAAGAAAAAAATTATTTGATAGACTTCAATGAACTATATATAATAACTTTAAATTCTTCAGTGTTTTTTTTTTTTTTTTTGCTGCAACATCATAAAAAGGTAAATATATATTTTTGTAATTAAAGGCATTCTATTTTATTAATTGTAAAAAAAAAGAATTTTACTATATATTTTATTATTTGTAAGTGTTGAAAACTTAACAATGAAAAGCACAGAAAATGTGATAACATTTTATGAACAAAGTCAAAAATAATTAAAAAATAATTTCTCACTTTTTTATTATTATTTCAGATATGCACAGGATCAGATAATATATGGAAAATAAAAATAAGAATGAATAGTAATTGAAAGTTATAAATTTATAAAGAATCTTTTTATCAAATTTTAAATCTCATAATGTTCTGCTTGTATTGGGGAGATAAAAAAGCTTTCCTTTTTTATGATCAGATGCTATTAAATCGATATCATTAAATTCTCCTATCTCAGGTTTATACTTAATTAAATTTGGATTTAATAAGGTCAGTTGCCCAGAAGATATTCTACTGGTCAAACATCTAAATGACAAATTAAATAGAATGTTTAATTAAATTGAGTAGATTAAAGTTTTTTAATTCCTTCTCAACCAGAAATTGATTCAGAAAGATTTACCACTTGGAAGATTGATCTACAATGTAGTGCTAAACTACATTACTCAATTAAAAGTAAAAGTAAATTGTAAAAGTAATGCAATGCAAATAGAAGTATAAATAAAATTATTTACACAAAGACTATTCAACAAGTTAATGCTTTAAATAATAAATAGAATGATAAACTAAAAATAACACACTGAAAAGATTATTTAGTAAATAAAATAGATCATTTTATTAATTACTGTTGTTAAAATTATAAAAAAAAAAGTTATAAAATCTACTGTCTAAATTATATGAAACACAAATTTGGTTTATTCAAAAATTAAGAAAGATGTGTATATGATTAGTGAAAGAAGAAAAAAGTGTGTTTATAAAGATATTAGGAATGAAATGTCTTAGAATGTAAAAGGTAATTTTAAAAATATAATTTATAAAAATTCTAATGTACATCTATATATATGCTGTATCCTTTTTATTAGTACACCCCATCAGAAAACCAAATTGTGAATAAAATTTGTTTTGGAATAATTTTAAATGTAATTAAATCAAAATGGTAGGTACTTATTAATCTTGGAAAAATAACTGTTCTTTTAGTTATAATAGGGATTGAACTTAGGTTTAGTTAATTTAAAATCATATAAAGAATGTAAATGCTAGGTAAAATAGTTGGTTACACATGTACATAAAAGATAAAATAATAAACTATAAATGTATTATAGCTACAAATAAGTAAACATTTGATAGTATTTATAATTATAGGAAAGGTTAAATCTAATCTTCTAAGCAAAAAATGCATTACATTGATTGATAATTATTGTAAGTGTGCATCTAATATTATAAGAGCAATTATTATTTCTGGTTAAAACTTATGCTTAAAAACAAAAAAATAATATTTATTTTGTGAAGTTTGTAATTAAAATTTTATAAAAGTAATATCTAATCTAGTTATTATAAAAAGAAAATCAAAATGATTTTAAAACAATTTAAAGTAAGTTGTAGTTTAATTCAGTTTCTAAAAAATATTATCTTCATTGAGAAATATTTTAAAACTGAAAATTTTCATTTTAAAAATAGATTAAATACTAGCAATTACATAAAAATTTTAAAAGCAATGAATAGGAAAAATTAACCAATAAACAGTTAGCAGACAATTGTTTCAATACAAATTCAGGTGGAAAAAATGAAAAAAAAAAAAAAGAATACAGATTGAGGAACAAATAACTGATTTTGATTATTTTTATCTTAAAAAGTTTGCTTAAAATTACTTAAATATTATTGTTATTTTAAAAAAAAAATGGTAATGAATTTTATCTACATAATAATTTAAAGGATGTGGATTATAAAGTTTTGTTAAAATGAAGGAGTAAATTAAATTGATCTCTACAGGCAAATCAGTAATTAATGGTTCTTAGAAAATTTATTGAAATCGTTATATGGAAAAAGATAATATAAAAATAAAGGAGAATAGTTGTATATACCTATCAAAGTGTTACCAAGGAATACATCTACTGAAGGAAAACATTGGGAGTACTCTATCAATACCAGATTTAATTGATAAACTAGATGAAGTCTTAATGTGTCATATTATCCCAAATAATTGGACATGATAAATAAAATGCACAGTATTCCTGACAGAGCTAAGTATGCATTTGCATTTTTAAAAATATCTAGTAACAAATAATAACATAACTAGGTGTGAATGTAAAAGCATACATTATATTCAAAGATAAATCTTAAAGCATATTTGAATAAAATTTTAATTGAAAAAAATGATTGAAACTGAGCAATACTAGTTTTAATATCACTTTTATGTAGAGTTAAAAATTTATACTGAATAATATAGAGGTTAAATGGAGATTATATTTATATATGTATAGAATAATAGTGGTCTGCTAGCATGAATGAAAGCATTATCTATCATCTGGAATTGAAAAAAAAATGTATAAAACAAGTGTATGAAAATAAAACCATCCCAGAAAATATTTAAAAAAGAATAAATATATATGGAGAATAAATTGCTAAAGAAAATACGAGATAAACATTAGTGAATTGAGAAATATAAAACTTTATGGAAGATAATATTATTCTATTTTTAAAAAGGAAATGTGAAATGTTTTTTTCATAATAATCATAGTAACCAAAAATAAACAAAGAATCAGTCAAATGCTAAATTATCAAGGAGTATTTAAATTGAATGAACAATCTTTAATTACTAAAGAAAAAAACTGCTATCTTGTCAATAACCAAATGCCATGTAAGTTTTATAATTGAAATAATCTTTGAATAAGAACAAATCGAACAAAAATGATAGTAATATTGATGTGCAACCAGTCTGGATTATGTGGAATGATTGGAATGCCATTAAAATTCATAGTTTTTTATAGGAACTTATATTTTTAAAAAAAACTTGCAACATCATATTTGTATGTATATATATATATATATATATGTGTCATATTATTATTATTATTATTATTATTATTATTATTATTATTATTATTATTATTATTATTATTATTATTATTATTATTATTATTATTATTATTATTATTATTATTATTATTATTATTATTATTATTTGTGAGATATTCTGTGTAGTGAAAAAGCTAAATGCTGATGTTTCAGTACAATATCAAGTACTTGATATTATATTGAAATTTCAGCATTTAGCTTTTTAACTACATGGAAAATCTTGTAAATAATAATAATAATATGACATCTTTTATCAATGAATATATAAATATATATATGTATATATATATATATATTGTTACCGGCCGCCTATTTTAGCTTTTTATCCGTACTTTCCTAAAAGAGATCGAGAGCTCCGAAACAAACATGACATAGCGTAAAGCTTTATTTATTTTCTTATATCGGTAATTATTCACTATCAATACAAGGGGGCGCCAGACACGATGATTTAATTATTATTTAACTTCTCGCATCACCTTACGTCATGTCAAAACGATTTCGAAGTCTAATCCCGCCCACAAGCTCCAACTCCTAGCATGGACCAATAGGGTCACTCAGGGCCACGATGTAATTGTTTCAGCAATTACTCCTTACGTAAAAGACGCACTGTACACTAATGGGAAGGAAGTTTTGTTTATTAACTGAGTGATCCTAGTACTGGACTTAACTATTGGTTGTTGGCGACCAATACGACTGTTCGTTCATCCCTCCAAAACAATTAAACTTCTAAGATCATCCCCCCTATGAATTACTTTCAATATTAGCATTAAACATTTATTTATATTTTATTATAGGCCCGCCCAATTCTTAACCTATCTTAACTAAGAGTAAATAAATAAACATCGTGACTTACGGCACGATGTTGGCAAAAGACATTTTAAAAAGAAACAAATGGTTAAGTAAACAAATATAAATCTAAATTAGTGTAATTAAATGATAACTTTATTGATGATCAAAAGAAGAAATAAAATAAGAATTTAATTGTACGAAAAGATTTGAGAAATGCTCGACTTGTTTATATACTGAACAAATTTATTGAATATAAAAAAAGCAATATTAATTCAAATTTTATTTGCACACGCACACACACGCATTCACGCACTCGCACAGAAAGAAATATATTATACATAATACAATATGGAATACAAATTTCATTTTATATCTTAAAAGTAATTGCGATGGCTTATTAGATAATAATTAAGGTCAAAGTTCATGTTTTGGAAAAGTCCTAAGATTAAATTTGATTTTATGAATGTTGAGGTTACACAAAGATAAGTTACAATAATAGGTTAAATATTACGGAATCTTTTATGATTTAATTTACGCAAGTGTAAGTTAGTTAACTATGAGATTGCCTTTAAGAGTTTACGAATGGAGTGAATGAAACATAAAGTAAAATAAATTGTTTACCTAGGATTTGGATTTCGACTTCCGCTGCTTCGAATGAAATGAGGATTTGAACGTGGGATATGGCATCTTCATAATGAAGTTATTCGTTTTATTCAAAGTTGAGCATAGCATGGTCTGGACGATTCTGGTATTTCTCGGAACATTATTATTTGATCGGAGCATTAATTTCAAATGGAGATGTCGTTAAATATTCATAGCTTCGGAGATATTTGGTGGCGGAGCGTCGATCAATCACTGACGGGTTTCCTAGCCCATCATGATAATCGACGCTCTCAGTATTAATTTCACAACGATCATCTTGAATATCGGATACGGCGAAACGAAAGAATATTATTTTATATCAAGCTATATCAAGTAGACTATATTGAATATATCAAGCAAGCACGTTAAGCTGAAAACATATTAAGCAACAATATCAAGTCAACCATTGAATAGATTTTTCGTGATATTTATATGAGATGGATCTTATCTTAGGATCCAATCTCCCCCCAGAGTTCCATATTTTTAGAGTTGTCGTTCGGGTCCGCGTCCGATGTAAATGTTCACTCAATCCTTGTGCTTAAGGCAATTTTAGGTCTAGGCAATCTCATGTTGCAATCTCAGTTAACAAACTTCTATTCATTCACACTTTGAGTGCATACGTGTGTGCGTGTCTTACCAGAACAATACAATTTACATTAACTTAGAAGTCGAGCATTTAATCTTTTCTCAAAATCATTTCTATAAGTTTTACTTTTACTATAATTATAATTCTAAAAGAAACCCTTTTTTTAAATACCCCGTGGCGTATACAAGTTGAAATTATCTATTAATATTTATAATGGCATATTATTTTTTCATTTTAGAGAATATTATTTTAGTAAATTATGTTAAAGCCTTAAACTATTTAATTAGACATATTAATATTTTATTTTACAAGTGTATTTTAGAAAGTATGGAAAGAAAACTATATCTATTTTTTATCCTAAGTTGTAAGAAAATAAAATAGAGTATTTTACATTGCTTGAGTGTGTGTGTGTTTACATATACCGACTTTGTCTCGGTATATATCCCCGCGATCCGTCCAAAAAAAAATTAAAATGTGAGGTTTGGCATTTTAATTTTTTCACAATAAAATTATTTATTTTCTTTCTCTCTTTCTTTCTTTGCTCCGCTCCTCCTCCGTACGGTGAGGGGTTTGAACTTCATTCACTAATTTCAAGGCCCGGGCATTATATGTACCAATCCTTCGGGTCCCTTCATACAATATGAAGGCATTGTTGCCATATGCGTGTCCTATGACATAAGGTCCCTCATATAAGGGTTGAAATTTTTTATAAATGGCCTGTTCCGGCCGACTGACTGGATTCGTCCGTACCATGACTTTGTCTCCTTCCTTGAATATTCCTACCAAAACTCCCTGTCTTTTTTTTCGGACTTGGCTCATTTTCTGCAGTTGTCGTTTGGCTTCTTGGGCATCCCTTGTCCGATTTATTTTTTCCCCTTTGAGGCCAGGGTCCGTGGGCATATGGGTATGGCATCCTTCTCCCAAAGTGAAGGCGGTCGGGTTCAAACCCAGTTGACTCATTCCTGGTTTCGTTTATCATGCTCACAACCCGGGGCGTTTCCTTTACCCATGCCTTATGGTTTCCACGCACATATATTCTGAAAAGTCGTCCCAGTTCCCGCATCATTCGCTCGCACGGATTGGCTTGAGGATTTCGAATAGACGTGAGGGCATGCTTAATATTATTTTTTTTTGTCCACTGTGCCCATTCTTTGGATACGAATGGAGTTCCATTATCTGATAAAATTCTTTTTGGCTTTCCCACTTCCCTAAATTGTCGATTTTCCAGAACTCGAATCGCCTGCTTTGCATTTGCTTGACTGATCGGAAAAGCTGTTACCAATTTAGAATACAAGTCATATGCCACCAGCAGGTATCTCTTCCCATTTGCCATCGGTAGTGGCCCGTAGAAGTCAATAGCTATTGTGTCATTTGGCTCGTACACGAGGATGGGTGTCGATATTCCTTCATTCGATCTATTTATTGGCTTTGTTTTGGCGCATGTCATACATTTCCTTATTTCTTGCATTACATCCCGGTGGAGATTTGGCCAGTAAAACCATTGTTCAATCCATCCGGCGGTCTTGTTGCCCCCGAAATGTCCTCTTTCATCATGTGCCAGCGCTATAATATTCTGTCGTATGGCTCTTGGTATTATCACCCGATAATTCTGCCCATTTCCTGTTTGTCGTTGAAGAAGTCCATTTCTGATAACGCATTTTTTTCGATGTGCCCATAACGTATTTCCTTGACTATTTAGCACCGCGTGGTTCCTGCCAAAATCCATGATCTGTTTACATTCCCTGTCTTCCCGTTGCGCTTCCTTAATTTTCTGTAGGCTATAAGGTTCTCTGCTTTGGGCTCGTGTCGTCGCTATGTATGGCTCCTCGTTTCTTTCATGGCCTCGTCCTATGGGATATCGGCTAAGGGTATCTGCTATTATATTGTCTCTCCCCTTACAGTACTCTACTGTATAATCAAATTCCTGGAGGGTGAGGCTCCACCTTACTAGGCGGCTATTCGTCAGAAAACTCCTGTTCAGGAACTCTAAGCTTCGGTGATCGGTCACGACCACCACTCTTGATCCTACTAGGTATTGCCTTAGTTTTTTGAAAGCCCATACAATGGCCAGGGCCTCTCTCTCGGTGACCGTGTAGTTCTGCTCGGCCTTTGTAAAAAGTCTACTTATGAAGGCGATCGCTTTGCTCTGTCCATTGCTATCCTTTTGAAACATCATTGCCCCCATTCCTATTCCACTGCTGTCTGTTTGTACATAAAATGTACGTCCAAAGTCTGGGTGTGCCAACACTACGTGTCTTAAGAACCCTTCCTTTATTCGGTGGAAGCTAGCCTCCTGTTCTTCTTTCCATGCCCATGGTGTTTCTTTCCTCAGAAGTCTGAGCAGTGGTTCTATCCTTTCTGAAAAATTTGGATAGTATTGTTTAAAGAAATTACATAGTCCGAGGAAAGCCTTGACGTCACGCTTCTTTTTGGGTTCTGGGAATTCCTGTATGGCTTGTATTTTTTCCGGATTAGGTGATACTCCCTCTTTACTAATAATATGCCCTAAAAACTTCACCTCGGGTGTCATGAGCTTGCTCTTTCCCAGGTTTATTTTGATTCCCTTTTCTCGACATTCTTGGAATAATTTTCGAAGGCATTTAATATGCTCCCTATTATCCTCAGACGCGATGATGATGTCATCAACATACGTGGTGCTAAACCCCTTCACTTCCTCTGACAGCACTCTATCAAGGCATTGTATCAAACCTGCTCCGCTATTTTTTAGACCAAATGGTATCCGGTTGAACTGATAGGCGATACCATTATATCGGAATGCTGTATACTGGCGGTCATCTGGGTGTAGGCTAATCTGCCAGTAGCTACTGGTCATGTCTAGGGTAGAAAAAACACCTTTCCCATTGAACCGATTTATTAATTCACTCATGGGGGGCGGAGCATTTGTGTCCGCGATCGTGATCTTGTTGAGGTGTCTCGCATCCAAACATAATCGTACCGACCCATCCTTCTTCTTTGCTACCACAATGGGGTTGTTATATGGTGAGGAGCATTTTGAGATTACTCCCCATTCTAGCATGTTGTTTATCTGTTTGCCTATCTCTGACCGGTATTGAAAGGGGATCGGGTATGATCTAGATTGATACGGTTGATCCTGAATGAGTTTTATCCTGTGTTCGTAACCACTGATGACTCCAGGTATGTCGGAGAATACGTCCTTGTATAGATCGGAAGAGCACTTCCCAATTCCATCTCTTCTTCTCGCTTTGTTTCGATCTTCTCCGTTACCATTTTCTTTGCTAATTCCATACTATGTACGGCCTGTTCCATGTTTATTGTTTGGTCTTGTTCTATAAAAGGCACCATCCTTCCTGAGATCCGGGCTTGTTCTGTTTCGTAGTCGATGCTACATTTATATTTTCCCATAAAATCGGATCCTAATATCACATCATGTATTAATCCCTGCATTACCAGCATGATTTGGTTATGCTGGTTTCCTGCTATTTTAATGTCTACCCATGCCTGTACTGCTTCCGCTTGGGCCCTTTTCCCATTCGCCAAGGTTATGCGCATCATCTTAAGCGGTAGTGTTTTGAGGTTTGGTTCTTCTTGGGTAAGTTTGCTGAATGTTTCTTGTGACAGAACTGACACTTGACTCCCTGAATCTAGTAGTGCGTGAGTTTTCATTCCCCCTATTTCAACCTCTATTTTAGGGCATCGAGATCCATTTCTACTTCCCTTCTCTTCCTTTATGATCTTTCCTATATTGGCTATTTGACTTTCTTCCTCTTCCTCATTTTCATCCTTTATCTCTTCTAACCTCCTTACTACCTTGTCCATATTATCTATCCCTATTAAAAATTGTTTTGCCCATGTGGGTAATCCCCTTCCTGCTATTCTGATCAACCATTCCTCAGATGGTGCGCCTACGTTTATTTTTCTTAGCTGTGCCATTCTCCTACGAAAAAATCCTTCCATCGTTTCTCCTGTTTTCCATTCCTCATTTTCTATTTCACGTAAGGCTCTCATTTGTCTTGCTTTTCCCCAATAGCTCTCCTTTATCATTTCTTCGTACTGCCTGAATGTCTTTGGTTTCTGTCGTATTGATTTCCACCAATCTAGAGCCCCTTCCCGTATATGGCTGACTGCTATGGCTATTTTACCCTCTTCATTAAATGTTTTGTAAGCGAATAATCTCTCTAGGCTCTCTATGTGTTCACTTGGGTCCTCATTACTCTTTCCCTTAAATGTTTGTACTATTTTTCCTATTTCACTTTCCCACATATTATCGTTATTGCTGTTCATTTGATAAAAGATTTTTTCTTTTCTTTATTTATATCTGCTCTATTATAACTTTTTGCTACCGTTTACAGGAATGTGATTATTTTACTTTTATTTTATTTATTTATGATAACAGCGACTGATCGACGTCCGCTCCTCTATCTCCCGCTATGTTTTTTTTTTTTTTTATTTATTTCTCTCCGGCTCCCAATGTTTTATTTAAAAGGTTTGCGATGTTATGAATCGCTGCGTTTTGTTCCGTTTATTTATATTCGTCCAAAGCTTTTGTTTACATGAAAAAAGTTTTGCGTCTTTTCCGAGGTTCGGCCGCTTTTGCTAATATCTTGATTTGCTTCTCTAACACATTATTTGCATTAACTTCACGTTTGGAAGCGTCATTTGTATTAGCCTCACGTTGGAAGCGCCAATTGTTACCGGCCGCCTATTTTAGCTTTTTATCCGTACTTTCCTAAAAGAGATCGAGAGCTCCGAAACAAACATGACATAGCGTAAAGCTTTATTTATTTTCTTATATCGGTAATTATTCACTATCAATACAAGGGGGCGCCAGACACGATGATTTAATTATTATTTAACTTCTCGCATCACCTTACGTCATGTCAAAACGATTTCGAAGTCTAATCCCGCCCACCAGCTCCAACTCCTAGCATGGACCAATAGGGTCACTCAGGGCCACGATGTAATTGTTTCAGCAATTACTCCTTACGTAAAAGACGCACTGTATACTAATGGGAAGGAAGTTTTGTTTATTAACTGAGTGATCCTAGTACTGGACTTAACTATTGGTTGTTGGCGACCAATACGACTGTTCGTTCATCCCTCCAAAACAATTAAACTTCTAAGATCATCCCCCCTATGAATTACTTTCAATATTCGCATTAAACATTTATTTATATTTTATTATAGGCCCGCCCAATTCTTAACCTATCTTAACTAAGAGTAAATAAATAAACATCGTGACTTACGGCACGATGTTGGCAAAAGACATTTTAAAAAGAAACAAATGGTTAAGTAAACAAATATAAATCTAAATTAGTGTAATTAAATGATAACTTTATTGATGATCAAAAGAAGAAATAAAATAAGAATTTAATTGTACGAAAAGATTTGAGAAATGCTCGACTTGTTTATATACTGAACAAATTTATTGAATATAAAAAAAGCAATATTAATTCAAATTTTATTTGCACACGCACACACACGCATTCACGCACTCGCACAGAAAGAAATATATTATACATAATACAATATGGAATACAAATTTCATTTTATATCTTAAAAGTAATTGCGATGGCTTATTAGATAATAATTAAGGTCAAAGTTCATGTTTTGGAAAAGTCCTAAGATTAAATTTGATTTTATGAATGTTGAGGTTACACAAAGATAAGTTACAATAATAGGTTAAATATTACGGAATCTTTTATGATTTAATTTACGCAAGTGTAAGTTAGTTAACTATGAGATTGCCTTTAAGAGTTTACGAATGGAGTGAATGAAACATAAAGTAAAATAAATTGTTACCTAGGATTTGGATTTCGACTTCCGCTGCTTCGAATGAAATGAGGATTTGAACGTGGGATATGGCATCTTCATAATGAAGTTATTCGTTTTATTCAAAGTTGAGCATAGCGTGGTCTGGACGATTCTGGTATTTCTCGGAACATTATTATTTGATCGGAGCATTAATTTCAAATGGAGATGTCGTTAAATATTCATAGCTTCGGAGATATTTGGTGGCGGAGCGTCGATCAATCACTGACGGGTTTCCTAGCCCATCATGATAATCGACGCTCTCAGTATTAATTTCACAATGATCATCTTGAATTCGGATACGGCGAAACGAAAGAATATTATTTTATATCAAGCTATATCAAGTAAACTATATTGAATATATCAAGCAAGCACGTTAAGCGAAAAACATATTAAGCAACAATATCAAGTCTTTTGAATAGATTTTTCGTGATATTTATATGAGATGGATCTTATCTTAGGATCCAATCTCCCCCCAGAGTTCCATATTTTTAGAGTTGTCGTTCGGGTCCGCGTCCGATGTAAATGTTCACTCAATCCTTGTGCTTAAGGCAATTTTAGGTCTAGGCAATCTCATGTTGCAATCTCAGTTAACAAACTTCTATTCATTCACACTTTGAGTGCATACGTGTGTGCGTGTCTTACCAGAACAATACAATTTACATTAACTTAGAAGTCGAGCATTTAATCTTTTCTCAAAATCATTTCTATAAGTTTTACTTTTACTATAATTATAATTCTAAAAGAAACCCTTTTTTTAAATACCCCGTGGCGTATACAAGTTGAAATTATCTATTAATATTTATAATGGCATATTATTTTTTCATTTTTAGAGAATATTATTTTAGTAAATTATGTTAAAGCCTTAAACTATTTAATTAGACATATTAATATTTTATTTTACAAGTGTATTTTAGAAAGTATGGAAAGAAAACTATATCTATTTTTTATCCTAAGTTGTAAGAAAATAAAATAGAGTATTTTACATTGCTTGAGTGTGTGTGTGTTTACATATACCGACTTTGTCTCGGTATAATATATATATATATATATATATATATATAAATTCTATACTTTAAACATAGTTGTTATTACACTAGGGGGAGGAATAGATCAATAGATAATGAAATTAATAATTGACTTTATTTGGTTTTCTGTGTCATTAATTATTTTAAAAGTTATGTTTTTATCAAATATTGTTAGATAAATAAAATCAATAGATATGATTAATGAGTTAATGAAATATATCATAAAAGTAGTTACAATACTATGTTATGAAGAGGGGATGGGTTTGTGTTTAAATATACAATATTAAAAAAGAGAAATTATGATATTTTAAATTTGATCTTATGTTTTACAATGAACAATTTAATATAGTTATACAAAATTATAAGTAATTTTAATTTCTAATTTGTATAAGCAAATAGTTATAAGAAAGATATTAAGGAAATATAAATTAGATATATGAAGATAATAATTAAGTATTTCAATAAAATAAAAATAAGTATTTTATTTAGGATACACCAAAGGGTGGTCTACTAACTGTAGATAAAAATTATTGCAGAAAGATATAGGGGTTCAGATTTAATAATACTCAGCATAAAATTTTTATGGGTTGTATTTAAGTATATAGGTTGATAATAAAACCATAGGAAGATAGAATTTGAGATCAAAAACAAAACTAATTGATAATTTCATAATTATTATAGTAATATATTTTTAGAAAAAATAAATAAAGATCAAAGAATGAATATCATGGATTCTAAAATAAACAAAAAGTGATATTTCACTGTATTATAATAATATTAATTGTATTGAAGCAAAAATATAATAATTAATATTTTCTATTTTGTATTTATAATTAAAGCCTAACTTATAATGCGTTAATATTTGTAAAAGAAATAAAAAATGATTAACTAATGGGCACACCTGATTTGTGAAAAAAAAATCAAAATGTAAATATCATAACAGCACCATATTATATGAAAAGGTATTAATTTTTGTATTACTGTAAATATCAAAAAGGTAAAAAAAAAAAGAGGGGGGGTATGGAAATTTTTCACTTGTTTGTAGTGTTACTGTATTCCGTGGGTATATAACTTTAGTACTATTGTTATCTTTAAATTACCTGTTAATTAAAATGTTTATTATAATATCTTGTAAATAATATGATTAAAGTTGTTTTGAAAGTTAACTTGAGTGTTAAAAGTTGCATTTCTTTTGTGAGGGTCATTGTCACTACATCACACAAACCCAGGGTATACAGTTTGAGATTGTAACAAGAAATTAATCCAGTTATAGAACAATATAACCATCATTAAAATACACACTTCTTAAAAGAGATTTTAATTTAATGTAAACTGCCTTGATCACATAAGTCATTGTTAATATTGCAAATTATTAAAGTATGCTTATTTATAAGGAATTAAATTATGAATTATTTATTGTTAAAGTATCTAATATAATTACAATGTAATTCAAGAAAAGTTTTAAATACTGGTAAGTATGAGGAGCTTATGAATTTTGTGCAAATATGATGAAAGCAATGATAGTGCTTATACCATTTTTGGATACTAGAACTGTTCGAATTATAATGAAGTGATAGCTTTTCTAAATGCTTAACTATAGATATACAGATTTTTTAAAAAAGAAAGTTAAAAAAATGGGTTTTAGGGAATATGAATATAATTAAAAAAAGCATGACTCTGATAATAAAATTAATGAAGAAAAAAAATACTAAAATAAAAAAATTCATTACTTAAATTTAAAAACTACATTGAGAAACTAGATAAGATATGTTTTATAATAAATACAATTTAAATTTAAAACTATTTTATCTGAAATAAAAATATAAAAAATATTCAATTTGGTTGCGTCTCTTTTTTTTTTAAAAAAAAGTAATTTAAATATGTAAAAATATAAACAAAAAACAAATTCACTTTAAGATGACAATGTTAATATAATAATGCTACCTACAATCACACTATTCATTGGAACAAAATTGCATCAAATCAATCTGCAATAACAACGTCACAACTTTCTATAATGTAAAACTAAATAAATTATTTAAAAAAAAAAACTACGCCGAATATAAAATTAAAATCAGGCATTTCTAAAAAAATAAATTCAATACATTTTTTTTAAAAAAAGAATGAAATTAAAACACAATCAAAGAAGTAATAGCAAAAAAAAATGTTGAAATTATTTTGATTAGAGCTCGAAAGTTAAAAAGTTCTTGACATATAAAAACATCAAGTGAGTACAATAATTAAAATTTTTCCAAAAATTTTCTTTTTATATAAACTGATAAAAAAATTTTAAATAGTCTATTTTCAAAATTAAGGTAACTCAAACAAGATACAGATGCCGATTTTTCTCCAATTAGCAAACAGATTAACATGTGCTCTGATTACTTGAAAATAATAAATTCATTTTTCATTCAGTCGTTATAAACTATAATTTTAAACAGCATTAAACTGTTGCACATGCGCTTTAGATTTGTAAATATAAAATGAATGAATACTAACACTTCAACAACCACATGATATCATGTGGTTGTTGAAGTGTTAGTATTCATTCATTTTATATTTACAAATCTAAAGCGCATGTGCAACAGTGTGGTTGTTGAAGTGTTAGTATTCATTCATTTTATATTTACAAATCTAAAGCGCATGTGCAACAGTTTAATGCTGTTTAAAATTATAGTTTATAAAATAAACATCGCGCTATATAAAATAATTGACTTATTTAGTCGTTATAGTAAATAGACAGTTATTTGGAGAATAAATACCTCACCATTATAAAGTATATATATATATGAAAAACAAAAACAAGTTTTAAGCACATTAGCTTGCTGTCGCTTGTATTTATGATCAATAGATGACGTTTTACCAAAAACACCGACCAAGCGTATGTTTGTTTACATAAATGAAAAAAGAGTCAGAATTAACTATCTCTTTCATTTTACCCTCCCTCAGATCAGCTGATTTCAAGCTAATTTTCTATCATCAGTAAAGAATAGAGCCAGAAACTAGATCTAAACACTGACTCCAAGTGTTTATGCAAAAAGTTTCTATCAGTTTGCAAGCATGAAATTTTACAGACTGGTAAAGTCTTCAAACTCAGCCTAACAAGCTAGATAGCTATATGGATCTGATCTCAATTCATCTGCATTTTATAAATATATTTATATGAATAAAATTTTAATTTTGCATTTTAGTTTTGTCCATGCACAAATACAAACACAAACAATATATATATATATATATATATATATATATATTGTGTAGATTTATATATATATATATATATATATAGATTTATATATATATATATATATATATAAATCTTGCTACAATTAATATGATTAAAGTGTTTGACTGTTAATTACTGACAAATGTTCACTCTAAGCACAAATGTGGAGGCAAACTAATGGTTAACAGGTAAAAAAGAATAATAATAGTTAATGTAATAAATGTTTTTGATATAATGACATCATTATTAAGTTACAACATTTAATGATACTCAATAAACTATTCTTTGACTTATTGTTGTTATCATATTGAAATCAATTTAAAAATCTAAATTATTATTATTATTTAACATCAACAATTACTTTTTGTCA
Organism: Epiperipatus broadwayi; assembly: GCA_028023455.1. NCBI lineage: Eukaryota > Metazoa > Onychophora > Udeonychophora > Euonychophora > Peripatidae > Epiperipatus > Epiperipatus broadwayi. The sequence continues at coordinate 4,152,795 of JAQFVV010012443.1, forward strand.
ACTATATCAATGCTTACTTTAATAAGACTTAATATATCCTGTCAACCATTTCTATTATACACAGTTCATATAATTAAAAAACTTTTATATGAGAACTTATCAAAGCAATTATTATGACTGACATTTTTTCAATGGTGACTATTGTATAATATTCTTGGCTTCATAGGATACTGAAGTTATGAAGATATGTCATCATCATAAAATAAAATATCAAAATTTTGCAAAGACAAAAAACTCTGTACATGATTTAATCATTATTCAGTTAAAAGCAAATTTAAAAATGATTTACAATAATATATTTCTAATAAGTAAAAAATATGATTGCTCTAATTTTTATTGAATATTTTTATATTGACATCCGTAGTAAAATTTCCTATATACTGGAAGCAAAGAAAAAACACCGCAAAAAAATACAAATATTATCCAGCATATAATGAAAATAAAATTCCAGTATATATAAAATTAAAATGCTCTAAAAATAAATTTAAAAATATGAACGCTACCTAATATTTTTTTTATATAACTAATTTTTATTTATTTATTTTTATATCAATAGAATTGTATCTTTCTTTCAAAGAAAACTGTTAGTTATCCTAAACACAAACAATATTGAACAAAAAAAAAAATCAATCATTTATATTATTGAAACTGCAGTAATAAAATATATATCACATTTTTTATCTAATTTGTATTTGTGTAAAAAAAAAAAAAGGCAAATCATTGATTTTTTTAAATATTCCTAATAGCACTGCAAATAAACTCGACAGTTTTATTAATTATATATTTACAAAAAGAAAATAAATTGAAAACATAATACTGAGTAAAGTAAAAATAAATTCAAAAATGTATATTATGTTAACTTTTTATGTAAAGATTTCAGTCAAATATTAATTTCTGGAAAAAAAAAAAAAAAACATTTTGAATAAATTTGAAAATATATGTATTTGTTTGAAAATATATATTTAATAATTATATATTTTTAAAATTGAAATAGAACAATATATATATATTGAAACAGACAGATCGAAGAACCGATCGTCGTTTCATGTGTTTTAAGTACGGTAATTCGAACTACTATCCGCCCGCAGTGAGATTTGTTTATTTTCAGTCATAATAAAAAAATTAGTTATATATTTTATGTTTCGTAAATCAATATGTAAGATTCCGTATATAAATGTCACAAACCATGAAATAATATTCGTGTGTGCGTGGTTGTGAATTTATATCAATTTAATTTAAAGTTCATTGCGGGCGTGTTTGTTTGAATTTTGGTTTTTTTTTTAAAATTGTACAAAGTTGTTTAAAAATACTGATCAAAAGTCAAATTCCTTTGATCAGTGTTTTTAATTAAAATCTAAATTACACAAATGTACAGAGTAATTAAATTGTATTCGAAATGAGATAAGAAATGTATATTTGTAATTACCGTGTCAATTTAAAAATTGCGTACTAAAGTAAAAGAACAATGGGAATGGATAATTAATGTTGTATGGTCAAGCTGGATGGCTGGAAGCTAGAGAAAGTAGGCGGAGCTTAAACACAAAACCAGGCGGAAAGGTCAATAGTGGCCATCTTAGAGAAAAACTTATTCTAACTTTTGACGTGGTTGAGAGAGGTAGTCTTAAGACAGCACTGCAGCTGCTAAAATAATTCCTATAACTTTGTTAAGAAGCTCACTGGTAAACCGCAATGTTGATGGGCTAAGTGCCAGGAGCTGATCTCTGTCCTGCCAAAGTGAATCTTCGTGCCGCTGACTGATCATGTTGTATGTGCTTCATAGTTTCCAGCTTCCAATCTCCAAGTTGACAATGCCTTGCAAATAACTTTCAAAATGCGCGCCTACGTTCGTCGGAAATATCAATCGGGAAAAGCCAAGCCGGATGAAGAAAGAAGAGTAACTGTGTTACACGAACTTTTAACTTTCTCCCGAGCTTAATGTTGTCAATCAAATAAATTACATGTAAGTTTTTATGTCATTTATAATGCTATTGTTTAACCTGTCAGTAAATTTTCTTTTCTTTTAATCCTCCGCTCTAGTCTTTAGAAATAAGTTATAAAAGTTGTAATTAATAGTAATAATAATCAAAATGAATGCATTTATATTTCTTTTTGTTGCTTCTTCTCTAAACAAACGATGCCAATAGTAATATTTCCCAACTCTGTGTAAAACTAGGGTACAATAATGATCAAGTTATTTTAAAAGTAATTTTGTTTTCTGAATTAAATATTCTTTTATCTTTCGAGTTGGTAAATGTTAAATCACTCTTATTATTCTATTTTAAGTTGTCATATAATTGCAATCTAAGGTTCAATTTTAAATATATATATATTGGTTTCAAAGTGTTATATTAATGTCATGTATGATATGAGAAATAACTCACTGTATAATTTGATACTATCGCTACCGCCTGTCAACCTGGGGGGGGGTTTAGGGGTTTCAGAGTAAACTTAATCAATCATTGTTTTCGCGGTCAGTTGAATTCCGCTATATTTTATTGGGATAAGGATCTCAGCCTGTGGCGTAGAAATAAACGAATAGATTCCAGGTTTTGTATAATTTCTTTTAAAAATCCACTTCAAGTACTCGTCCTTGATGTCTGTGGCAATGCCTTCCCTTCGCTGAAGTTAGCGTCTCGCCGTACTACCATATGGGAAAGAAAGCAATTCTTTTCCAGGTAATCTCTTGGATCACCGGAGTTCGAAATGACTCCGGCTGGTTGTAGTGTCCCGGAGCTACTTGGGGGCATTAAGCCTTGTCAAAGTACAAGCCGCCCGGTATTCCGTTGATGCACCGCAATTGATTACTGTAGGGCTCTTGAATATAGGCAACCACCAGTACATCTATCTTCCATGCCGTATTTATATAAAACCACATCCAACTGTTCGTCTACGTAACGGCTCGAGTCTATTCGAATAAAATGAGTTAATAAATAATCTTTAGATAAATATTTTTTCAATGCTCAAATACTCTGATTCTCTTAGCCACCCCTCAATCATTTAACTACACAGCTATTGGCATGAGTTTGTTCACCAAATAAAATGATTACTAAAGACTAGTAGCCAAATACAAGAGGATTCATGAACGTCTTACCGTACTGTTGAATACTATGTTTATATGCTTATATTTCTATTTTCTTATTAAACAATTTATTTAATATAATTTTGTGTCCTCCACCTTATTACTCTCCAAGTCTATTTAACCATTTACTGTCTGTATTGGCAACTTAAATATATACGTTACATGAATGACCGTTCCAGTATCTAGAGTCTAATAAATCTATATATCATTAACTGTAAGAATTTAGTCTATGTTCTGAGCTGAGCTAGTAAAGGGATAACCCCGTGCTGTTATAAAGTCATCATCGGTTGGTCATACCGGGGTTTGGGTTTGAATTCAGTTGGCGTTTTGGAATTTATTCTTAAACGTGGACTGGGTTTGAACTCGGGTACTGTGTATGAGTAAGCGTGGTGGATTTATACCGGTACAGTTATTAAATTTTGGCGCCCAACGAGGGCCAAAAATTTAATAACTGTACCATGCATAAATCCACCACGCTATTCATCCACAGTACCCGAGTTCAAACCCAGTCCACGTTTAAGAATACATTCCAAAGTCAACTGAATTCAAACCCAAACCCCGGTATGACTAACCGATGATGACTTTATAACAGCATGGGGTTATCCCTTTTCTAGCTCAGCTCAGAACATAGACTAAATTCTTACAGTTAATGATATATAGATTTATTAGACTCTAGATACTGGAATGGTCATAACGTATATATTTAAGTTGCCAATACAGACAGAAAATGGTTAAATAGACTTGGAGAGTAATAAGGTGGAGGACACAAAATTATATTAAATAAATTGTTTAATAAGAAAATAGAAATATAAGCATATAAACATAGTATTCAACAGTACGGTAAGACTTTCATGAATCCTCTTGTATTTGGCTACTAGTCTTTAGTAATCATTTTATCTGTGAATCAATGCTCATATGCTATTATGTAGTTAAATGATTGAGGGTAACTAAGAAAATCAGAGTATTTGAGCATTGAAAAAATATTTATCTAAAGATTATTTATTAACTTATTTTATTGAAGTAGACATTCGGTATTCAGTAGGACGAGACAGTTGAGGAGGTTTTATATAAATACAGATAGGAGATAGATATGCGGAATGGTTGCCTGGATTCAAGAGCCCTAGAATCACATGCTTGGTACATCAGCAACAGTGCAGGCGGCTTGTACTTGACATGTAATGCCCCCAAGTAGATCGGGACACTACAACCAGCCGGGATCATTTCGAAACCCGGTGATCCAAGAGATTACCTGGGAAAGAAACTGCTTTCTTTCCCCAATGGTAGTAAATTTTTGGTCGCCCTCCGTGGTGCTTCGATGAAGAAATCTCCCACACCCTGCAGAGTGAACGAGAGTAAACAGTTAAATGATAAAAATATTCAATTTTTTTTTGTTTGTCATAAGATCGATATGTATCTGGCGTATTAGGATGCGCGAGTTAAAAACTATAGTTGAGTAAAACGAGAATATAAAATTTTTTTTCTCCTTACACCAAGGTTCAGTATATAGTCTACTCCCAAATATCGTTAAGAAACAGAGTGAAGATTTTTTTTTTTGAGAAGAGAGCGGAAGCGATTTGTGCGTGTAATTAATTAAAATAAATGAGTGTTAGTCCATAATTTTTTTTTGCTTTTGCGAGTTCATTCTTGTTGTTTAAAATTTTTCGAAAAAAAAAGTAAAGAAGTAGAATTAATTCCAGGTCTTAAAAATAAAAACGTGTACGCATATAGATATTGTGTACGCATATATATATATATATATTTTTGTTCTTTAAAAATGTTTTTTTTTTTGAAAAAAGAAAGTAAAGAAGTAGGATTACTTTTATGTTTTAAAAATAAAAATGTGTGTGCATACATATATATTGTAATATAAAAATTTTATCAGAGTCAGAGTTAATATTAATCACTCCCTATACAAAACATTAAGTTTTGAATCAAATGATTACTAGGTCATGTAAAAAGTATATATTTGGGGATCAATGGATTAAATTATCTATTGGTCACATGTTGCTGGCTGGCGCCTTTCAAATAAATTTGTCAGCAAACATGTTTGTCCATACAGCAGTGGTGGGTTTTGTTGGGTTCAAAGGAGAGAATGGTGGTGTATATATATAAAAAGAGAGAATTACTGACAGAAATACAAAAAAAAAAATACTGTGTTATGTACCCATTATTAATATGTTTATCTTATAGGACTGAGGAGAACAGTGCGAACTGGGTGAAAGAAAGTTTTTTTTTCCTGTATATTTGTAGAAATGATTTAAACATGTCATATTGTATATGCCTAAATAAAGAAAAAAATAATATTAACAGTGAAAAGCGTAGATAACAGAAACCAGACGGAACGTAGGCGTAGGAAGAAAAGAGAGAAAGGAAGGAAGCCACACGAACAGTATCAGCAGCGGGGGAGGATTTGGCACTAGGAGCAGGGATCAGTACCTTTATGTTAGATATACAAATCAAAGTGTTGTACAAAGCGAATTTTTATGCTGAAGACATTTGTAAGTAAAAACGAAGAGGAAATGGCAGAAATAGAAGGAAGCGAGCATGCGTCCGCGACTGGTGCAGAGACGTCGGACACATCCAGCGACCGCGAAATTGTATTCAAGGAATTTCAAGATAAAAAAAAAAGTTTTAGACGATTGGAGAGGAACACCAAACAGAGGGAACATGATCGTGATGCGAAGTTCGATGCGATCCTCAGAGAGATGAGAGAGGACAGGAAGATCATGATGGCGATGATGGCGAGTATGTTAAGGATTGAAGAATGGCGTATGGGGTCGGACGTTAAAACAGGTAGGGAAGGTAAAACAAATATTAGTGCGAGGAAGGGAGAAGAGGACCAAACCATTCCGATGGGATTAGAAACTCTGAGCGAAGTAGCCATCGAAGAGAAGACAGGCCAGGACCTAGATGTCGAAAATGTTGAATTAGAAAGGCAAACTGAGGCGCAGGGCCAGCGTGAAAACCAAATAGCGACAAGTGGAACTAGTGACAAAGAAAAAGAAATAAAAAGAGAGCAGGCCATAGACACACCAATAAGAATGATTAACATTCCTCACGTAGGATCATCTATCCAGATTCAGACGTTTAGAGGCGACCCCGGGGAAAATCCAGCCGTGCATCTGGACAGCATTAGAGAATTTCTGTGCTTCCACCCGATGAGTGAAAAGGAGAGGATAACGGTCGCCAGCCATTATCTGAGGGAATCGGCGAAGGCGTGGTGGAAATTATTGAAACAACCACCGAGTACTATGCAAGGCTACGAAGAAGCTATTTTGAAAAGGTATTGGAGTGTGGAGAAGCAGGAGGGACTGTTACACAAGTTCTCGAATTTGAAATACGACGAAAGTAGCAGACAGAGTTTTGCAGCCTTCTTCACGCACCAAGCGATGATATTTAAATCCCTCACCGCTTTTAACTACACGGAGCAGCACATTACTCGTATCGTCGTGCATAACCTACCACCGTGGGTGCAAAGGATAATGCTGGGGAGTTGCCCCATGTCGTTCGAAAGGACTGTAGAACTGCTAAACCAGATCGACTATGGGGACTTGTATCCAACAAAAAGGGAATGGGAGCAGTGTAGTTATAATACCAGGCCATTAAAACCTTATATACCTCCCGACCCAGGGAGAAAGTAGAAATAACAATAAATGATAACCCGGAAAACGACCACTGTGACATGCCTATGATGATGAATAAAGGAATTACGGTAATACACCCACCTTTGTAAATGTTAAATTTAAACCCTCACCCAGACTGTTCTCCAAGGTCGATCAATTGTGAAAAAAAGAGAGAAGACAAAAATGTTAACCAGAAAATTATGTATAATCATTTTTTTTTGTTGTTTTTTTTTTTAAGTGAGAAGAAATGAAACAGACAGATCGAAGAACCGATCTTCGTTTCATGTGTTTTTAAGTACGGTAATTCGAACTACTATCCGCCCGCAGTGAGATTTGTCTATTTTCAGTCATAATAAAAAAATTAGTTATATATATTATGTTTTGTAAATAAATATGTAAGGTTCCGTATATAAATGTCACAAACCATGAAATAATATTCGTGTGTGCGTGGTTTGTGAATTTGTATCAATTTAATTTAAAGTTCATTGCGGGCGTATTTGTTTAAATTTTAGCTTTTTGTAAAATTATACAAAGTCGTTTAAAAATACTGATCAAAAGTCACATTCCTTTGATCAGTGTTTTTAATTAAAATCTAAATTGCAAAATGTACAGAGTAATTAAATTGTATTCGAAATTAGTTAAGGAATTTATATGTGTAATTACTGAGTCAATTTAAAAATTGCGTATTAAAGTAAAAGATTGCTGGAAACGGAACAATAAAAAGGATAATTGAGATTGTATGGTCAAGCTGAATGGCTGGAGGCTGGAAAAAGTAGGCGGAGCCTAAAAACAAAAATCAGGCGGAAAGGTCAACTGTGGCGATCTTAGAGAAAAACTAACATTCTAACTTTTGAGGTCTTTGAGAGAGGTAGTCTCAAGACAGCACAGCAGTTGAGAGTAATTCAAACAAATTTGTTAAGAAGTTCACCGGTAAACCGCAATGTTGATGGGCTAAGTGCCAGGAGCTGGTCTCTGCCCTGCCAATTTGGATCTTCGTGCCGCTGACTGATCATGTGTTATGTGCTTCATAATTTCCAGCTTCCAATCTCCAAATTGACAATGCCTTGCAAATAACTTTCAAAATGCGCGCCTACGTTCGTCGGAAATATAAATCGTAAGAAGCCAAGCCGGATGAAGAAAGAAGGGTAACTGTGTTACATGAACTTTTAACTTTCTCCCGAGCTTAATGTTATCAATCAAATAAATGACATGTAAGTTTTTATCTTGTTTATAATGATACTGTTTAACCTGTCAGTAAATTTTCTTTTCTTTTAATCCTCCGCTCTAGTCTTTAGAAATAATTCATAAAAATTGTAATTAATAGTAATAATAATTCAAATGAATGCATTTATATTTTTTTTTTGTTGCTTATTCCATAAACAAACGATGCCAATAGTAATATTTCCCAACTCTGTGTAAAACTAGTGTATAATGATGATTAAGTTATTTACAAGTAATTCCGTTTTCTGAATTAAATATTCTTTCATATTCCGAGTTGGTAAATGTTAACTCACTTTATTATTCTATGTTAAGTTGTCATATAATTGTAATCTAAGGTTCAATCTTAAATATATAAAATGATTTCCGAGTATTATATTAATGTCATATATGAAATAAGAAATAACTCACTGTATAATTTGATACTATCGCTACCGCCTGTCAACCTGGAGGGTTAGGGGTTTCAGAGTAAAATTAATTAATTATTGTTTTCGCGGTCAGTTTAATTCCGCTATGTTTTATTGGGATAAGGATCTCAGCCTGTGGCGTAGAAATAGACGAATAGATTCCAGGTTTTGTATAATTTCTTTTAAAAATCCACTTCAAGTACTCGTCCTTCATGTTTGTGGCAATGCCTTCTCTTCGCTGAAGTTAGCGTCTCGCCATACTACCATTGGGGAAAGAAAGCAGTTTCTTTCCCAGGTAATCTCTTGGATCACCGGGTTTCGAAATGATCCCGGCTGGTTGTAGTGTCCCGGATCTACTTGGGGGCATTAAGCCTTGTCAAAGTACAAGCCGCCCGGTATTCCGTTGATGCACCGCAAGTGATTACTGTAGGGCTCTTGAATCCAGGCAACCACCCGTACATCTATCTCCTATGTTGTATTTATATAAAACCTCCTCCAACTGTTCGTCTACGTAACGGCTCGAGTCTATTCGAATAAAATAAGTTAATAAATAATCTTTAGATAAATATTTTTTCAATGCTCAAATACTCTGATTCTCTTAGCCACCCCTCAATCATTTAACTACACAGCTATTGGCATGAGTTTGTTCACCAGATAAAATGATTACTAAAGACTAGTAAGCCAAATACAAGAGGATTCATGAAAGTCTTACCGTACTGTTGAATACTATGTTTATATGCTTATATTTCTATTTTCTTATTAAACAATTTATTTAATATAATTTTGTGTCCTCCACCTTATTACTCTCCAAGTCTATTTAACCATTTTCTGTCTGTATTGGCAACTTAAATATATACGTTACATGAATGACCGTTCCAGTATCTAGAGTCTAATAAATCTATATATCATTAACTGTAAGAATTTAGTCTATGTTCTGAGCTGAGCTAGAAAAGGGATAACCCCGTGCTGTTATAAAGTCATCATCGGTTGGTCATACCGGGGTTTGGGTTTGAATTCAGTTGGCGTTTGGAATGTATTCTTAAACGTGGACTGGGTTTGAACTCGGGTACTGTGTATGAGTAAGCGTGGTGGATTTATACCGGTACAATATATATAATTAGTTTCCAACCAGTAACCACCTAAACATTCACAGTAAATATAGCAACCAATATTTCTAACTGCTGTCAAGGCAACCTTCACACCTTTTAATAGCAATATATATATATATATATATATATATATATATATATATATATAAGCCTAAAATAATAATAAAAATGTTTATATTTGTTATGTATATTATTTTGAAGCAAAACTTATTCATTAATTAATTGATTATATTTTATTTATGTAAATGTTAAATAAATGATTTTAAAAAAAAATTTCAGAATGTTTATTTTTAAAAAACATTCCAAACTATAAATAAATGTTTGGAGAAAAAAAGCTTGTTATAATTTAAACTTTAATTAATAAAAGTTAAATAATAATAGCAGTTTGTGTGAATTTACATACGATTATTAAATATAAAAAAAATCTAAATACCTAAGGCCTGTTATATTTATTTATAGAAAAAAAATTCATATTATTAATCTCCAGAAATTCTAAAACACTATTTTTTTATGTGTCTATGAATATACCACAAATTATATATTATTAATAAACTGTCTAGAATCTCTATAACAATGTTATGTGAAATTACGAGATAAAAAAGATTAGCAGAAAAGCATAATATAGAACAAAAATTCATTATTTGCAATTTAAATATGCAGCTGATAACATTAGACATTTTTTCCTATAGAAATATATATTTGGTGTTTGAATAACAAAATGCCTTGTTAACACTTGAGTAGAAAATGGGTCAAATGCCTTAATCCTTCCATTTCCTGACAATAAGCTGATGATTGTCATTTTACATGCAGTTGGAAGTTTGGATGTAGATTGTAAAAAGAATCTATCTATCAACTTTATTTCAAAATTTTGACAATGAAATATATTTTATGAACTGTAAGAAATTATGAGAGAAATTTACTCAATTATAAATAAGTCATAATCACAACTGTACCAGAAATATATGAGAGAGGTTGTTTATGACAAAAAAAATTGAACTTTCCTAGAAAATTGCATAATCCGTCACTCTTGTAGGGTTTATTTGGAAGGTGGGTTAATAAACTTCCACAAATTATTAATTGTATAAATTATAAGACAAATTTGTTTCATAATAAACAAGCCTTTTGGTCACAACTGTATTTGAATTTCGTGAGAGAGGTTGTTTATGATGTAAAAGAAATGAAATGGAACTTTCTAGAAAAGTGTATCATGCTATATGTTATAGAGATGACTGATTGAGTATGAACAAAACACTGCTGGGAGAAAATTCATCATTAAGCCTGTTAAGATTCATTGATTATGAGATCTAGAATAAAGACTCTCAAACAAGAACATTAAAAAAGCAAACTTTCTCAGAAATAAAATGGTACTCACGTGTATATATATAATGCTTTTTTTTTTTGTTTTAGAGCTTTCGGAGATAGTAGGTTTGCTGACTAGGTAAAACAATTTTAATAACAATATTTTGCTTCTATATTTATGTTCCCATACAGTATGATGCATGAAGGTATGAATGTTTAGATGGTTAGCCCACATTATATTGTTTATGTTTTAACTAATGAGAATAAAATAAAGGATCTCATTGTTGTATACAAATTAAAGATTTAAGATTATAATATCCTTTTGCATCTTATATTTATCCAGATTTATTTGAAAGTTATACAAGCTTTAATGTAACATTTATTTATAAAAGATTTTGTAACAGCTTCAGGATTGAATGTTATTTGTTGATCAGAGCCATTTAAAGTGTTAATGCCATTTGCTTTTAACGTTATTTATTAGTAACCTAAATAAAATTGGATGATTTTTCACTTAATTACTTTATATTAATTATTTATTTATTTACTCACATCAATTCACAGTCATTATTATTCTTCTAAACCCTGAGATCATTAATTACTTTAAATATATTTCAAGTTAATAAAATTACACTTTAACTTTAAATATATATTATTGTAGATCCTTGTCTTTGGTTTATATTTACGAAAGATGTCACAGATCGTATAGTTAGTAATTGCATTCAATCAAATTTATACAGATTATTAAGAGTCTCAACCTATAAATTCACATTATAGGAAATCGATACCTCAACATTAAAGATATCCCTTTTGTCCACATAAACCATTACAATTTGTATATATATATATATATATATATCTATATATCGTTATATATATATATATATATATATATATATATATATATATATATATATATAATATATATATATATATATTGTACCTATATTGATATAGGCACATATAATTTTTATCTAAAATTATTATTAAAGTAATATTTCGTAAAAGAAAAACATAAAATTAAATGTTGAAGAGTTTATTCAGTTTGTTTTAGAAAAAGATGGGAAGTAAATAGTTTTTATTAGTATTCGTAAAAATATAAATATACAAATCTTTTTTCATTCAAGTTTGGTTAAGGAAAAAATAATGTTAAAACTAAATAGTAAATTGTATTAAAAATATATATGCATATATATGTACATTTGTAAATAGAATAAATGTTATTATAAAGTTAAAGAAGATTATTATTAAAAAACATGACAATGGCTATTAATAAAATATAAAACATCTCTGCATGGCTATTACTAATTAAGCAATCTTCCAAAACACGTTTATCAAAGGATTAATTGATAAGAAATTCGACAACAGATCTTTGCCGGAGATATCAGAAAGACAACACGTTGCAGATATAAATAGACCTTTTTTATCGGACAGTCATTCAGTTCCACAAATTAATTGAGTTGAGACAATCAGTTCACAAAATTAATTGAGAGAGTGCAGTTCGGAAATTAATTGAGGCAGTTAACAAACAAAATGCAGTGTTGAGAAGATCTTGGGAACACACGTTTATCTCCAACCCAGATGTCCGAGAAAACAGCAGATCTGCCCGTGAAATAATGTCAGCTTAACATCTTAGAAAATCTCCGTCAGTATCTATTTGTCTCCGATAGCAATAATCGTGAAAATCATGAAACTCAGCAAGGAAACATCCCAGCCGGCTGGTAAGCATTTATAATGGAAATATCCTCACCGAAAGCAGCCTCCAAAGAACAAAATTCTACGTCAACATTCAAAATCCTAGGTAAAACATTTGCTTATTTTTGTTATACTGTAATAGCCATTGCATTTCATTAATTCGTGCGAATCCTCCAAGAGTCTAATTATATGAACTCGATATCATACATAAATGAACTATTGATATGTGTGTGATTAAATTTCAAATGCTATGTAATACCTTAATATTATTATGTGTGTGCATGAGTTAATATGTGCGTGATCCTTATATCAATATTTATTAGTTAAATTAGATAAATACCAGTGTTTTGTTATGAAAGTAAACAAGAATATTTAAACTAGTTTAGAAATGTCAATTTAAAATATGCGTGTGTTTTATTAGAATTATAAAATGTTTAAATTTAGAAAATAAATGTTAGTTAATAAATTATCTTTAAAATTAAACTTTATTTGTCGGTCAATTCTTTTTATCAATTCCTTTTATCAATTCTTTTACAATTCTTTTTATAAATTCTTTTTAACAAATTCTTTATCAAGTCTTTTAACCACTAATTAAGTATAATCTATTAGTGTTTACAAACAACTGAGCTAGTCGTGGATTTAGGCGTTGGGTTAGTTGCCACTATTCAAAGTGCATTGTCTATTCTTTTAGAATAAGCAGCTGGCGCCCGTGTTTATACACAAACAAAAAAGTGCTTTGAACTTGGTGTTGAACTCAACAGTCGAGAAGAAGTTATGTCCTGGAAATGTAACGTTAGTTATATACTTTATAGCTATCGTTTGGGTATACATACTCTCCAAGTATGTTCTTCTCTGCCTAAGAGGCCGGTGTTTCGAATACACTTATTCGAATATGGTTCAATGGCTAGACCCAATCGTGGGGCTGAACCTAAGAAACAATAGTAATGACGTACTTTGTTTCTTGTTTGAAAAATTTGTTTTATACAAAAGTTAAATTATGTAATGTAAAAGTGTTTTAATTTTAAAAAAAAAAGAAAAAGAATTGACCGAAACTTTTTTTTTTTCGAAATGAAAAGAGATTTTGACATTTATGCTATCAAATCAGAGTCAATTGGGTGTTATGGGCGGAGTTAAAGCATTAAGAGCGGGTAGTGAAAAGGACAAAAGGCTGGAGTTTACGTGAGTCTCCGTATTAGTAAGAATAAATAAATAAGTTGTATTTAAATTTAGTTTAATAACATAAGTGCCAGTACTTTGAAATTGAAATTTTCGAAAATGGATCCGATAGAAAGCCCAATATATTTTAAAAATCCCCAGTTAGTGGAAAAAGAGAAAGAAGAAGTATCTGAAACGCAAATGATGATGAAAATGATGATGAATATGATGCAAGAGTTTAAAGAAGAATTGTGTCAGAAATTTGAGCAAAGCCAACAAGAGCTTAAAGAAGAACTCAAAGCAGAATTGAAGGCAGAATTTAGTCAGGTTAAAGCAGAAATTAAAGAACTCAGAGCAGAAGTAAGAGAAATAAGATGTGAGATAACGGTAAAGGTAGAGAAGAACCAAGAAGTTATAGAGTTAGATTTAATTAAAAAAAGGCAGGAAGTTGAGGTCACGAAAGAGGTAGAAATTGAATTAGAATCAGATAGTGGTGTGATAAATAAAGTAGACACAAATGTAGATCAAGAAATAGAAGAAAGACATAAGTTCAAGGTAGAAGATAGCGTTGAAAAGTTTGTACACAAATTTAAAAAGGTTAAAGTAAAAGTTCGTGTTCGTTTTAAATGGAGATTTAAATCAAAGAGAAAGCGTAAGAAAAAATATTCACGATTAGGAAAAATACGGAGGTCTGTAAAGCTTAAAAGTTGTCTAATTTACAAGGCAGAATATAGAACGGAAAGAGAAAGAGATAAAATAGATTTTAACCAAGAAATAGAAGTGAGAATATGGAGTATGATTTATATTATAGAATTTGTAGAAAGAAAGAAGGAACCGCCTGACATAGCTTAAAAGTTAGTAATCGGGCGGAATAGTAAAGGAAATAAACAAAAAGGACCGAAAATGGACTATGAGTCTAATATAATTATTTTGACGTAGGTGAAAAGCCTGAATTAGAATTTCGCTATTTAAAATGATGGATTGTTTTGTCAGATAATAATAACGGAGGCTTCGCAAAATAAAAGATTTTTTTTTCTCCACACACATATTAATTAAGGAAAATGTTCGTAAATAACCAGTTCAAATAAATAAAAAATCAAGTTAAATAAATGGGTCAAATTAATGATATAAAAGTAAAGTTGTAGATTTAAATAAATGAATAAAATAATGGAAATACATAAAATAAAAACAAGTTAAATAAATAAGTATAATATATCTGTAGAAAATAAATAAAATATTCGTAGTAAAATAAAATAGTTTTTGAATATACGCATGTTAAAATAAAAGTTTGTTTTGAATACCGTAAGTTAAGAAAAGGATGTAAATAAATTGTTTAAAATAATCAAGATAAAAAAAAAAATCTCTAATAAAATAATAATGAATGAATCATAATAAAGCAAAATAGTTTTTTCTGAGTACACGCACGTTAATATATAACTTAAAGTAATGGGTTAAAGTAATATTGTAATATAAATAAAAATGTAAATTGATGTCCATGATAGTTTAAAGATAATATTATAAGATTAGTGTAAAACTAAATATTTAAATAATGTTCGTAATGCATTTAAAAATAAATAATATAAAATCAATCTAAGTTATTAGGAGCGTATAAGGGTTCGAATCTAAAGGGATGAGAGTAGTATTGAAATAAGTTAGATAAGGATTAAGTTTAAAGCTCTCGACTGGATAAATTCTAGTACCCGTAACGGATTGGCCGGGATCATTCCTCTTTTAAAAAAGCACACTGGCAACAACCAGAGTAAGTTGTACCTCGTTTTCCAAAGTGTAAGTTGGAAATGGACAGTTGAAAATTCCTGCCATTGCAGCTGCTTAGTCAAAGTCCGATCAAGAGAATCGGCAATCGTTTTCCAGGGCGTAAGTCGAAAATGGACAGTTGAAATTCCTGCCATTTGCAGCCACCTTTTTTTAGTCAAAGTCCGATCAAGAGAATCGGCAGCCGAAGCTTTGTTTACAAAAGATCCCTGTGCCACAAATTTAGTTTGTCCTCGTGGTCATTATCCAGGATGAACATTGTAGACAATGTTACCAGCATAGAAAGAAGAAAAGCATAATTGGAGATTGCCCTTAGTATGGAAAGGAAAAGATACCAAAAAGCAAACTTAGAAAGAATAATAAATTAAGATTTAATGTTGTCAGAGATAAAATGGTCAAAAATGACGCATTTTACTCTCAAAAGGAAAGGCGGTGTAATGTACCTATATTGATATAGGCACATATAATTTTTATCTAAATTATTATTAAAGTAATATTTCGTAAAAGAAAAACATAAA
The DNA here is from genome assembly GCA_028023455.1 of Epiperipatus broadwayi. Classification (NCBI taxonomy): domain Eukaryota; kingdom Metazoa; phylum Onychophora; class Udeonychophora; order Euonychophora; family Peripatidae; genus Epiperipatus; species Epiperipatus broadwayi. The sequence goes on from JAQFVV010012443.1 coordinate 4,168,668, forward strand.
ATTAAATGTTGAAGAGTTTATTCAGTTTGTTTTAGAAAAAGATGGGAATTAAATAGTTTTTATTAGTATTCGTAAAAATATAAATATACAAATCTCTTTTCATTCAAGTTTGGTTAAGGAAAAAATAATGTTAAAACTAAATAGTAAATTGTATTAAAAATATATATGCATATATATGTACATTTGTAAATAGAATAAATGTTATTATAAAGTTAAAGAAGATTATTATTAAAAAACACGACAATGGCTATTAATAAAATATAAAACATCTCTGCATGGCTATTACTAATTAAGCAATCTTCCAAAACACGTTTATCAAAGGATTAATTGATAAGAAATTCGACAACAGATCTTTGCCGGAGATATCAGAAAGACAACACGTTGCAGATATAAATAGACCTTTTTTATCGGACAGTCATTCAGTTCCACAAATTAATTGAGTTGAGACAATCAGTTCACAAAATTAATTGAGAGAGTGCAGTTCGGAAATTAATTGAGGCAGTTAACAAACAAAATGCAGTGTTGAGAAGATCTTGGGAACGCACGTTTATATCCAGCCCAGATGTCCGAGAAAACAGCAGATCTGCCCGTGAAATAATGTCAGCTTAACATCTTAAAAAATCTCCATCAGTATCTATTTGTCTCCGATAGCAATAATCATGAAAATCAGGAAACTCAGCAAGGAAACATCCCAGCCAGCTGGTAAGCATTTATAATGGAAATATCCTCACCGAAAGCAGCCTCCAAAGAACAAAATTCTACGTCAACATTCAAAATCCTAGGTAAAACATTTGCTTATTTTCGTTATACTGTAATAGCCATTGCATTTCATTAATTCGTGCGAATCCTCCAAGAGACTAATTATATGAACTCGATATCATACATAAATGAACTATTGATATGTGTGTGATTAAATTTCAAATGCTATGTAATACCTTAATATTATTATGTGTGTGCATGAGTTAATATGTGCATGATCCTTATATCAATATTTATTAGTTAAATTAGATAAATACCAGTGTTTTGTTATGAAAGTAAACAAGAATATTTAAACTAGTTTAGAAATGTCAATTTAAAATATGCCTGTGTTTTATTAGAATTATAAAATGTTTAAATTTAGAAAATAAATGTTAGTTAATAAATTATCTTTAAAATTAAACTTTATTTGTCGGTCAATTCTTTTTATCAATTCCTTTTTATCAATTCTTTTACAATTCTTTTTATAAATTCTTTTTAACAAATTCTTTATCAAGTCTTTTAACCACTAATTAAGTATAATCTATTAGTGATTACAAACAACTGAGCTAGTCGTGGATTTAGGCATTGGGTTAGTTGCCACTATTCAAAGTGTATTGTCTATTCTTTTAGAATAAGCAGCTGGCACCCATGTTTATACACAAACAAAAAAAGTGCTTTGAACTTGGTGTTGAACTCAGCAGTCGAGAAGAAGTTATGTCCTGGAAATGTAACGTTAGTTATATACTTTATAGCTATCGTTTGGGCATACATACTCTCCGAGTATGTTCTTCTCTGCCTAAGAGGCCGGTATTTCGAATACACATTTTCGAATACGGTTCAATATATATATATTCTGCCCTTTCTAACACATCAGGCCCCTAAAGTTGGGGGCCACAATCTGCCCTAGTCATCGTGTGTAGCTCCACTACACATCAGGCCAATCATGTTGAGGGCCATAATCTAACCGCCCCGTTCCCGCATCTCCACTTCCCCCAAAATAAATATAATATAGTGAAAATCACCTAACCAGGTTCTAGCTCTAATAATTAATGAAATATTCAATTAAATGCTTTACTAGCTCAAGTTTCTTAAAATTAACTTAGGTTCTGTTTTAAACTAACTCAAATAAATATTTAGGAATTCATGAGACTAGAAGTGGAAATACGGGTGACAAGGTAGATTACATTGAGACAATATCCCACAGGATACCACCTCAGTGGCATAAGAACACTATCCCCTTTATACTACTATTACACATAATAACTACATAGTATTCTTATGACTTCCGCAACTTCTAATCACTAAGACTCATTTAACAATTAAAGTATTAATCTTTTATCTCTAATAATAATAATAGTAATCATCTAGCTCAAATGAAATAATCTCAGGTTCTTAAATTTATTCATATGTTAATAACATATGGTAGCAAAATATGATAAGGGATTTTATGTCATAATCTACTACTCTGAAATTAGATTAATAATAAAACAATAATAATCACAATCTTCATTGCTTAATCCAACTAGTACAGCTTTTCTTTCATCGCAAATTTATAACCGTAATAAATTAGTTAATAATCTAATATCCCCTTTTTTATCTTTAAGTAATAAAATAAATTAATAAGTGGCAGTGTTTAGATAATCTTATAAATAAAGCAAGTGGCAACTAATAGCATATAATTTAGCAAAATATTATGATAATGGATTGATGACCAGTAACGCAATGCAATTTTATAATTATTTAATTACAAGAACATCAATAAATATTTAAGATTAAACATGCTTCTCTATTTATCTTTTGTGCAAACAATCATATACTTAGTTTAATGGTTGTGAAAATACCCTGTGAATTCATGCAATGATGTAGAGAAAACAAAACTCAGACACAAGTTTTAATAAACAAATTTTAAAATTTTATTAACATCAATAAAAATAAATAAAACAAACAAATCCATCTACATCTATTTACAAGGGATATCCTCATTTTTCTTTACACTACAATAGCTGAATTATACACATTTATATTTCTTTTATCGTTAATTAAACTTATTATGCCTTTTAAAAGTTATTTATTTATTCCGCATTAGGTTTATCATATCACTTATTTTAACTATTTTATGGGTAACACCATTCTTTACCTTTTAATATTAAAGTTACTGTATTATAAATTATCTATGTGGATAAACATCATTTATAACATCATAATTTTACAATCAATATGGTTTTTAAGAGAAAATTACATTTCTTGTAACTTTATATAAGTCACTCCGCATATTATTCAAATATTATTATTACTTTTAATGTTTGTTCTCCAATGCTCGTAAACTACAATACATTTATTCCATAAGCCATACTCATGTATAATACTATAACACGTGTTTAATTATCACCTGTTACAGTTTCCCATATACTATAATTATTGAATGTTATTGTATTTTTTAAATATGCAATACTTATATTTTTTAAAATATAATTAACAATAAGAAAACATGAAATTATATTTAATATTTTTTGTATATTTCTATTTGGATATACTTTTATAAAATTATAGTTCATTTCTTAAAAAGGAATTAAAATAATTCTCTAACTCCTTCCCTTCTTAGGATATCTGCATCTTTCTTTCAATAATCATAATCTACTCTTCGTTAACACTTAACTATTCTTAATCCAAATAATAGCATGACATACATTCTAAAATATCTATTGTTTCCCTTTTAATAGACTTATCATATAACGATGTAGTTGCAAGAAATACAGATAAAGATAGCGAAAGATGTATAGGATATCGGGAAGATAGATAACTTATCCACAATATACTTCAAAAATGTATGGAACACTGTGAATAGGTCTGACATTCATTGTCTAATAACCTTGGTGATAAGCATGATGTGGCAGCTATTTACTCAGCTTTACCAAACATCTCGTACAACTCACAAGAAATATATAAAATACCACTGTCCAAGACAACATGTGTACCAGTCGTAGGGCTTTGTTAACTACGCTGATTAACATCTAAAACTACTTATTATTACACTCCTTGTAGCATCCTAGTTTTTAATACATCCTCTTGGTTTCTGAATCACCACGTACTACCAAGTCACTACCCAAACTATCTCTCGAGATTTTTACTGTATCCAACATCGATAAAATACTAACTACTTTTTTTAAAAACAATAAACAAAATTCGCTAATATAAAAAACATTTCCCTATTCCATAAGAACAATTTGTCTTGCTTTATTACACTATAGGTTCAACATCTATGTTTTGTTAAAATAACATTTAAATATCCCAATCGGAAAATTAACAGAAAATATGACATAACCATCGGTTATATTGAACTATATTAATAACACATAAAATGATTATCGTATGCATATTTTTTAAAAATCTAATCACATCTCAAAGTGTTTTAGAGTGTTGTTTTCAAAAATGCGTTTTACAACAATAATAACAATAAAACTTTTGCGCTACATTCATTCGATTCTCAGCTGATCTAAATAAATAAAACATACATTATATATCATTAATAATTATAAATGTTACCAAAAACAATCTTTATCTTCCTATCAGAGTTCGTAGTAGGTTTCTTTCTCTTCGAGCATCGCAAATATACAAATTTCCACATACATACAATTTTATTTTAAAATTCAAAATCAAAACATATTATTTCATATAATGTTATATCACGAATTAATGTATTTTGTTTTCCCTATCGCTATCTAAAACTTAATGTTTAACTTAGATTAGTAAAGAAAATAATTCAAACCATAATCACATATTTTTCTGACGGTAAATCTTGGTTAGTCCCATAATATTTATTATTCCTTCTTTTGTCCGAATGTTCTCCTTTATGCTTATTAAAGTTTTAAATAAATTAGTTCATTTAATAAACTATTTAGATGATCTTTAGTTTTAGTGTTTAATCCAAAATTATTAGAAAACATTTTATTTAGTTAACCCACGAAGCTTTTTAATGTTCTGACGAATATTACCTCGGCGCGTTGATGCATCTTTATTTTTAGTTAAACTACAATTATTTAATAATTACGGTACCAATTGCATTTTCCATGGATCCAATATTTTATATTTCTCTTCTGTAAAATTTTTTTTTTCTTTAGGCAAGTGTTTTCCTTGGTAAACTTCACTTTCATTCATTATTATTTTATATACACTACTTTCGATCTTTAACTATTTTCTAGAGTATTTTCTCAAGTCATCTTAAAGAAAGCAATTCAAACTATTTCAATATTAAAATTACTTTTGTCCATTTATTCTTATATGAATAATACTTATTTTTATTTTCCATTATCTTCATTAACTTTGCGCACAATGTCCTTTCATTGATTTTATACGCACGAAAACAGCTTTCATAGTGATACGCTATATAAACTATATCAACGAATAATATTAACATATTTGGAACATTATAAAATTTACAACTTGGTTTTAAGAATCTATCCATTTTCTATTGAAAACTCTGATTATATTTCGATAGAATCCACTGGCAGGTTACTGTAAAGTTAGTGAAACATTACTACGAAAAACTTTTTTTAAAACATATTATTCTAAGATTCTCTTCGGATGATTTTTAAATTGTTAGTTGGTTTCTTTCAAAGATATTATTAAAATTATAATAAAATTGACTAATGAATTGAAGAAAAAAAAATTTAGAGAGCTTAAAATTTTACCTCTGCTCTGGAGTCAACACATTTTTGTTCTCCCCCTGTTTATACAATTAGTTGGCGCGATTTTGGTTGTCTGCCAAGATCTACTTTTTATTGGTCAATCCCTACTTGGATTTATAAACAATTTCTAAAGTTTTAAAATCATGACGTAATAGACTTAAATGTTAACTCATTATTATTTTTAAATCAATTATTATCTATTACAATTTAACTACCTTTAAAACAATTTTGAAACAATAATTAATAAAGGTGTATACTACTTATTTTTATTATGATGTGTGACAATTCCATCCACTTCTGTAATATACTATTGAAATATTTTTATTATTAGTATTAATTTAAACCAGTGCTTATACATAGAATATTCCAGACAGTCATGTAGTCATTTCTGGTGTTTAGTCTAATTTTATCTGTCTTAATAAATTTGCTACTTATATTCTATAAAATAATTATATAAAATTTTGAAAAACAATTTAGAAAAATATAGAACTAGATACAATTCTCACCATCACACATACTTATTATTAAATATATCATATTAATCTTTTACTGCTTAATATAATCTATAATTTTAAATACTATATAATATTAATTTTAAAATTTTTTAGTAATTGACCATTTATAACCATCATTGACCTATAGAAAAGGGCACAATATATATATATATATAGTTTTTTTTATATATATAAAAAGTAAAAAATTGCTATTTTTTTAATCAGTAGAAAATAAATTTTATATTATAAACTTAAAAAAATAAAACAATTAGTGCTTTGATATTCTATATGATGAATTATTAATAAATACTAATTAAAATTAAAGTTAAAAGAATTTTTACTTATGTATTTTTTTTTTCAAATTGCATAAAAAAGTAATGAAGTGAATCAAAGTTTCTATTAGAAAAAAAATCCTATAATAATAAAAAATATAAAATCACAAATGATAATTTTTTGTTTCTAAGTGATTTCTAAGAAAAAAATGTCAAAATTATTTTTTTAATGAATAAATAAATTAAAAAATCAAACGAGAGGGTTAACAAGACAAATTCTGTTAAGATATAAATAAATTGTAATGTCACAATTCATAAGCCATTGAAATATTAAACTTGTCCAATGTAAAAAATGAGTGTAAAATTTTAAATAATTGTTTTCTAAAAAAAAATATCACAAAGATATTCAAAATAAGAGTCATAGATCACATGACCCTATACTCTTAAGCTTGTAAGTTATAAACAATGAGGATTGCCAATTTCTCAACAAGTTTATGATAACTGCTTAGCTAGAGAAAGCATTTAAAATATCTCTGTCAGGACCCCCCCCAATCCTCTGATCATGGTTTCGTGCTCTGGCACTCCTCAGAAATGTGCTAGGGTAAGTTCAGACACTAGATCTCTGAACCTATTCTAGCACCTCTCTGAGGAGTGCCAGTGCACGAAACCATGGTCAGAGGTTTGGGCAGAAGTCCTGACAGAGGTATTTTAAATGCTTTCTTTAGCTAAGCATTTATCACAAAGCTTGTTGAAGAATTTGCAATCCTCCTTGTTTATCACAAAGATATATTTATCACACATATTTACACATAATATTAGAATTTTTTTTAATAATGTGCTTCGTGTAATGTATACTTATTAATTTTTACTTATCTCAGTTTGAAGCTTTGTTTTTTAATACATCGTATTTTAAATGTCAATTATATATTTTAATCTGTATTGACAAGTTAATTTTTTTTTGTTATAAAAAAGCATTACGATTGTTGTTGTTTTTTTATTTACTGAATATCTTAGGTAAGCAATTGATCTCATTATCCGGATTAAAACTGAACTTATTTTATAAATTTAAAAAAAAAAACATGCTATTTAATAAATCAATGTATTATTTAATAAAAATTATTTAATTAATATTACTTTTTGAATATTATAAAATATCAATGTTATTAATAATATACTAATAGTTTATGATTTAGTAGTTTTAAATTTATTTTTATGTGATGCTTAATTTCTTAAATACTAATAATGATTATACTTATAATAATAATTTTACCATATCTGTAATGTAAGCAATACCATTAATAATTAATAATAGATGCAAAATGATAAATCCATATCCTGTGCTATCCTACTCAATGTCCAACATTCTAGTATGGGATAGGTATTGAATAAGCATTTTCATCTTATGTTTATTATTATTTACTAAAGCTTGTAGAAAACGGTCATTAATAAAATTATCCATGATACTGTAATAAATATTTTATTTCACCATTACTTTGTAATTAATAATATACTGATGCATTGCAGTGAAACTTTTCTATATAATAATTTATGTAGGCTTAATCTCTGAAAGTGCTAAGTCTAATTAAATTGTTATATAGAAAAGTTTCACCACAACACATCAGCATATTATTAATTATAAAGCTTGTAGTAAGTGGTATAAATATAGGAAAAATTCTGCATCTATAACACAATGTATAAGCTAAATTTATGTCAGGGAGTCACTGAATTATTATACTTCATTTTATGATTTTTTCAGTTGGAGAGCTGACTTTAAAGACATGTAGATGTCTAAAAGTTTCAGATCTTCTTGACAATTAACATTTAGATAAATGCTTAGCTTGAGTTGGTTTTTTGTATCTAATGTCCCAACTCCTCACTGAAGAGACCCGTAGGTCGAAACCGGTCTGGGGATGGGAACAATCCAAGATAAAAATGATTTGAATGCCTTCTCTTGTAGTAGCATTGATCATAAAAAAATAAAAATAAAAAAAAAGCTTGTTTGGAGCTCATTAGCATGCTCTTAATTTTAAATATTTGTAAGTGCAAGCTATTATAAGTCATGTGACATCTGACTTTTTATTATTACTATTATTATTTCCTTTCTGTAATTTTTGATAAGAATTTTGAGTAAAATGAAAAAAAGGTATTATCAAAAAAAATACACTACTATCTGAAATAATTTATATTGACATAATGTAAATATGTCCTGTGTAGTTTAGCACTGTGGTAGAATGACAACTGCAAGAGGAAGACCAAAGATTACCCTATCTCTTTGGTGTTTAAATGTCACATGATTTCATTCTGTAACTGATTATTTCTTCATATACATATAAACATAAAATGTAGTCATCATAATAATGTATATAAAATAATCAATAAATTAGTTAATTGGACTGTCATATGCTATTTAAAAACAAGAAGTATCAGTGAAAAATTTTAACAATGATTAACTTTAGCATTATGAATCACATTGTAAGTGGTGATACAGCTCTGACCGCTTAAGTGATTCACATACAAATTTAAAATATGTCCTGAATTTGATCAGAATACAAAGCAAAAAATAAAAATTAAGTAATGATCTTATTAAACTAGATATTTGGATTTTTTTAACTTAAAATAATAAATGTTAAACATAAACCATCAGCTCAATGCAAATAAAAGAATATACTTATCCACAAATTGTGTAGATGTTCTTTTTTTTTCTATTTGTTAAACCTAAAATACTTTAATTTTAAAATTATCAGAATAGGTAATGTTTTTAATTAATGTGAGTATTTATCAAACTAACAAGTATAATAATATTTGGGTGAGTGGTAATCTTATATTAAATATTTAAAATTACATAGTATTCCTTAAATCCAGAATCATTGGAAAGTTTTTAATCATCATGTCTTTTATTGATTATGTTGACAACTTAATTTAGCAATTCTATTAAAAAAGCATTATTACTAAATAAAATATTGAGATTTTAAGCATGATGCTATGTAACCATCATCATGATTATGTTTACCTATTTTCAGTAGAAACTAAGATTAATATATAATATCATTAATCCCAAGAATTTGATGTATGCTTCTATGCATTATTCTTGTTTCAGAAGGCAAATAACAAAAGAAATGTTGAGGTAACTCATAAATAAGCAACATAATCTAACAAACACATAATTATTTGATTTTTTTAAATCTCTGTCACTTCTTAATAGTCTGATAATATACAATGTGATGCTAATGGCTTACGCTTGAGATATATTGTATTAAATGCTGCAATTATTTTTTTCTGACATTGAAATGTATTTAAATATATTCTACTTTGTAAAATAAAATAAAAATTAGTCATATAATGACCATAGCACTCATAGGAGAATGTCAACTCCACCAATAATAAAGTCCCATCATACTATGATTGTATACTATATTTTTGTTTGTAGATCAATGTCCATCTGACTGGCTTCATATTATGCTTTAGCTAATAATAGCTAAGCATCCATTTACTGATAACTATTTCCTTTGGTTAAAGCTATCTACCTGAAGAAAAATATTAAGTCCATTTGTGATTTGATAATATTTCCAAGACTCACTGACCTGGATTTGAACTGCAGACCAGAATCTTAGTAATTACTTTGTAACATGGTCTTTGTGGTACTCATATTAAATGAATTAGCACTTACCATAGTTCTATCAAGAGATTCAATCCATATAACTTCAGGGTTTTTTTTATAAGTCTTTATTAAGCAAGCTTAGAATTTATTAAAAAAGCTAACCTAGGTATCCATTTAATTATTTTTCAGGGGAAGAGTATCTCTCTCTTATTAGCTAAAAGATATATGTTCCAATCTAATCTGGTGTAGTCATATTAGTTTAAACATTTATATTAATAAGGAAAAAATATCTTCGTATATTTAAAATTAGAATCAAGAACAACAAAAAAAAAATGATGACAGAAAAAAAATACAATGACGTCAGATGTTTTATCTATTATATTGTTATTATAGTTATAAAATTATTATAACGGCAATTTTATTTCTGTAATAACATCGATCATGTTTGCTTTATAAGGAATCGTGACAAGAATTGTGATTACATATTTTTAATTAAAAATGTTAGCTAAAAGATGTGGTAAGCTTCTGCTAGAAAAACGTTTTGAAGTTACAAACTGACTTTTTAGAGGTTTCTTAACACTGTGTTTCAAGATCATTATTCAAAAAAATCTTGCATTAAAAATTGAAATGTTCAGCACTAACATAAATTAAGTGTTACAGCAAGCTAATCTTTTAGTAAAAAACTTGCAGCACAACGTCTTTAAGGTAAAACAATAAACAACAATGAATTTTAAACTATTCGAGCATTTTCTGGCAGAAACTATTTTTTTAATCCAGACCGTAAATTTTATTTAAAGATCAATTTAAAAATTTAGTTACGCATATACAGTTTGCCAATTTATATACATTTACAATGACTCTATATATAAACTCTCATCCACACGCAGAGAATTAGATCAATACTTTGTGTAATCGATCTTATAAAACAAAAATTGACATGAAAAATACTATTTTGAAATGATTATCTTGATGATTAAGATAATATTACATAAGGCAAATCAATATAAAAATAATCTTAATATAAAAAGTTTAAAAATATCGCAATTTTATGAAGTATATGAAAATATGCTAATAATGTATAAACAGACTGAAATCTATATCAGTATTTTTAGTCTGCTTCACTACCAGATGGCAGTCAAGGAAAAAAATCAGATTTTCATTACTTGAATAAAACAGTCTCAATATTTTATGATATATGCCATGTAAATAAAATGTATGCCCATTTTTTCACTATATTAAGTGAAATTATGATAAACAATCTTATAATACAGCTTAAAACGCACATGGAAATAACAAAATTAATATAATAAATAATACACAAATTTATAAGCCATTGTTAAGTTCATTTGTTTCGTTTCTATGTTCATTTTATTAAATTTAAACTTGTCCAATAAAATCCCATTGTCATAATTCATTCGTTTTATTTTTGTGAATTGAGAGCATGGTGAGTTGCAATGCAATGTACTATGGCTTCTCCTTTATTGAAGTCAGAAATCTCTCAGCAACTATACTTAGAGAAACTTATTAGTTGGCTGTCTTTCTCTTTTCATTCCTCACTCTTTCCCATATTTTCCCCTATCTTCCTCCAACCCATTTCCACATCATTTTTGTCCACTGTAAGGCCTTTATATCTAGATTTATGCATTAAACATATCTATAAATTAAAACTGCAAATAATTTTTTTAGTGAATAAAAAAATTCTTAGATTTTGATTTTCCTGAGATTTAAAAAAAAAATAAGCTAGAAAATATCCTAATTTCTACTTATTATATTTTTATAATATAAAATAGCAATTCATTATAATATTTCATTATAGATGTTTTACTTTGGATAAGGTAGTAACTTGTATAGAATGGAAAAAGGATGGCCAATGGGTTTGGCTGTAAGTGGATTATTAAGTAATTTGTTTGTAGATAATATAGAACAGCGAATTGTGCATCCCATATTAGTAAGAAATGAGAACACATTATATTGTAGATATGTAGATGATGGTTTGATATATGGGCTACCAGACATTATAAAGGAAATTTTTGATAGGTTGCAGAACCAGGATGGTTTAGTTTGGACAATAGAAAGAGAAGACAATTCTAGTATTAAATACCTAGATTTGCAAATATCAAGGGTAGATCATAAATTAGTATATAAAATGGTTGTAAAACATATAGATAATAGAGGCTACATTAATCCAACATCTAATGTTCCTTTAGTACACAAATTAGCTGGTTTTAGAGCTTTTTTAACACTTAATCAACGACTGTGTTCGAATGAAATGTTTATGAAAGAAAATATAAAATGTTATATGCAAGATTTAATACAAGTGAGTTATAATAAACAAATGCTATTATCTATTGTATTAAAGCATTATAAACAATGTCAGAATAGTGAACATATAACTATGAATAATAAACCATGGATGGCATTTGCTTTTATTCCCAATACTAATAAAAATATAATAAAAGTTTTAAGTCAAGATTTTCGATTAGCATGGAGAACTCCACCTAACCTTAATAGGTTAATAAATAATTCTAAGGAAATAATAAATAAGGAGGACAAAAGCAGTGTTGTATACTCTATTAGATGCCCACAAATAAATTGTAGTGCAATATATGTTGGAGAAACCAAAACAAATATTAAGTATCGCTTCAACAACATAAATATACATATAATTGAGCAAGAGAAGATGATACAGTTTATTCAGCTTTTTATGTTCACCAAAATAATACAGGCCATATATGTTGTCCAAAGGATTTTACAATATTAATGCATGAAACACATAATAAAAAACGCAAGATTAAAGAATCATATCTTATACAAAATTCATCTTGTGCTATGAATTCAAAATTAACCAGCTTTCCAATTAGTTGTTCCTGGTCAATACAATGAAATGTTAAATTCATCACCTATAAAAAATAGAATTTTTTACATTGCCTTGATAAGGACTCATAAGAGTTGAAAGTGCTTGGAAATATTATTTGTTATTATTTTATTTATTTATATTAAACTCTGTATTAACAATTGATGCAAATTGTTATTTTATATTATATTTATATTATATACAGAAGTATTATTTATTTATTATATTTTTATCATTTTGGGTGTTATTATAATGTGATAATTAAAATCATAGTCAGATTGTACACTGGTACATTATGAGACAGTTTGGTAAGGCTTATGGTTCTCATTTTTGAGTTTGTGATCAAGGGAATACCATTTGTTTTTATAAAATACAAATAGTTTCTAATTATAACTTCACTTTTTTATTCACAAGTTTAACAGATAAAAATAAAAGCAAACTTTCATATTCCAAATGCAATAATAATACAAAACTAAGTTTGTATTTTTCACTGAGATGGTATTGACAACTTAAAAGTGTAATCACTTTTGAGTAATATATATATATATATATATTGAAGCAATGGATCTGAAGTCCAATCCATGCTTCACATCTTCCTATAAACTTAATTAATATTGTAGACCTAAATTAAGTTTATAGTTCAATATCAGCAGGGTTTTGCATTAGAGTTAAAAATAGTTATGCTTATTAAATGTGTATTACAGTTAAATATTTTATTTTAAATAAATTTCATTCTATTGATCAAAATTGCTTAACCTATTAGTCAAACATATATATACATCTAGCGTATATATATGAGGTAATGCAAAATTCTGCTGAGATAAAATGCTTATTCTATTGTAAAATAAAAATATATTGTTGTTCAAATTTTATTAAAATATTTAGTATGGTTTGATTTTGAGATAAGCCCACCAACATTTCTGAAAGAATGTATATTTTAATTAGTGAGTCGTTCAAGTCTAATTAAAGATGGCATTTTCTTTCTTGCTTTTTAATTAATAGAATTCCAACTTTAAAGTAAGAAAGTTAGAGTAAAAAATTGAAGTTATTTTTAGAACGTGTTGTTTTAAAACAAAGCAGCAAGGGGGGGCTTATCAAGATCTCAGATCATACAAACAATGGAAGGTAGCTGTCAGAGAAAGTATAAATAGTAGGGAGAACAAAAGAGATAATTATTCAGACTTTTCTTTTTGAAGGAGTCATTTGATTCTGATTTTGCTTGTGAAGGCGATTTATTAAGATTTTTCTTGCTGTTTTATTTCCAAGCTTTCTGGAAAGTGCATTCAGATTTCTCTTGGGAGAAATCCGTCAGATTTTGCTTCACATTTAGCTTGTGCTTCAAAATAAAGTTATTCAGCTGTCATTTTCAAACAATGGAGAAGTTGGAACCTGCTCCAGTTAAAACCAACCGTATTTTGAGGAAAATGGATATACTTGGCTAGGCAAATCATAGCTTTGCCTATCGCCGAGGTTCCTAAATACCATCCAAAAATGCCTTAACATCCAATCAATAACCATATGAACTCTATGCCGTGTCTGGAGAACTTTTCATGGAAGCCATACTTCATATTTTCATTGTCCGGACAAATACCTATCGTCGGTCGGATCAAGCCACGGACGCCGTAGGAAACATCACGGAAAAAGGACGGTATCGTATCTCCTAAATTAAACTATCTCGTATGCTACTAATGATTCATATTGTTTTATTGTTGTATTGAAATATATGTTTTGCTATGTAAACATTTTATGAATTAACCTTAAATATATTTTGGGATCATCTAACTATATGTAACCTTTTTACCTTCGCTATTCTTCCTTACTAACCATTGTAAATATTTAGTATTTCGTTGCGGTTAAATTTAATAGTTAATTTTTGTCATTTGAAATCAATTTCCAATTTTATTTATGTTGTTAATTAAATCCAAGTCAGTTTCTTTTGTGTGCCAACTTGATCTTTTTGATAACACCTCTTTTTTGTCCGCCATTAGCTAGTCACGTATATTTGATTTAGCTATATACGTTCTAAGTTAATTTTAAACCCGGTTTTTAGCGCAAAGCCATAAGAAATGCTTTGCGAAAGGTTTTTATGATCTATCGTACTTTATCGAGAAGATCGAGTTGGAATTTTTTTTTATAAAATTGGGAAGAAAAGAATTTGACCGCAAACCTATTAACCTGTTTTCTTTTTATTGTCTAATTAGTTTGTTGCCATAATTGAGGGGAATAGCGGAGGCCATTAAAGCTTTATTCATATTTTAAAGCCAGTAATTAAACATTATTTAATTATCAAAAACTTGAGTTTCTTAGTTATATTAAATGCTTTATTTTTACTTTTCAATGATCCAGGCACGCAAAACGCAAACACCAACACATATTTTGATGTACTTTACACATTTAGCTTTTAGCTCTTTAGGATTTCCCGTCCATGTCTCTACCGCTGTTGCTAAGCTTTGTGGCCGGTTGAAAAATAATTTATGCGTGGCTCAGATGGTGTTGTTGGTTCGTGAATTAGCCCCGAGAATGGGCGAGATAGGGCAGAGGTTATTATATTCTTTATTTAATATTTCGCGTATAGTGGCCTCGAGGTACTTTCGCTTAGGACTCGAACTAGGTTAAACCAGCATACATAATCTGACTGTCACAGTAGATTTTTTTTTTCCGTAATTCTGGACGCCCATCGTGTGGCTATTCGAAATTTTCCATACCCTGCAATGCCCTGTATAACATTTGTATGTGTGTATAATGTTTTTTCTTTTTCTGTTTTAAATTAATGAATAATATATATGTAGATTTTTTTTCCCGGGTTTGTACACACATATATATAATGTTTTTTTAAATAACACGAAATAATTGTTAGTTATACGTGAATTTTTTTTGCTTCTAGTTTGTCGCAGTGGGACGTATGTCATTTTTTTAAAAAAAAAAAATTAGTACCCTGAGAAGTTAGTTTTAGTTTAATATATTTATATAAAATAATATATGTATAATTTTTTTCAAGTTGGTTTCCTAACGTGAGCTAAATGTCATTTTTTTAATTAATTAAGAAGTTAAAGGTGTTATAAGCTAAACATTTTTTTTTCCGAGTTTGATATATATGAGATGAATATTTTATAGTTAAAAAGTTAACACGCCGTCAGTTGTTTTTTTTGGTGTGTGACTAGAAAAGAAGATTTCAGAGTTAAAGTAATTTTTTGGTAATCCTAATTAGTTTTGTCATGGCCAGTACGCCATATTTTTTTTCTCGTATAAAGTAGATAGCTTCAATAAGGCGGAAGTGTCAAATATATACCCACCCGCCCTCCCTTAAATTAGCTTTCGTACTTTAGATTATTTTTAGTATTGCTCAAATATGAGAAGTTTTGATGTAATAATGTTTTTTTTTCGAAATATAGTGTATATTCGTTTGTGTTAATATTGTAGTAAAAAAATAGTACAATTAGATATTAGAATTTTTTCTCCGTTTGTATAAATTTTTGTAAAGATCTTAGATAACATTTTTTTTCCGTTAATACAAATTTTTTCTAAGATCAAAAAGTTTTTGATAAGTTCAAATTAACACGTGTCAACGTATGGTGTTAGCAAATATTTTTTTTCACTTTCTCTGCGTTTCGTTTCTTTATATTGAATAATTGTAATCATGTAAATTTTTTTTTTTCCTTTTTAAAGATTTTGAAATTACGTTTCCTCGCAAACATATGTAAATTAAGTTTTGTTTCAATACTAGCAAACTTAATTTTATCTTATAAGAAAAGTAAATGCGTATGTTCGTTAATAAATATATAGATTAAAGATATATTTTTGTATAACATATATGTCAGCCACCCTTTAGTTAAGATTTTTTTTTCTCCATTTCGGATTATGCTATTGAATCATTTATTGAGTAACCGTTAGGTGAAGACCCTTTGAGTAACCGTTAGGTGAAGCCCTTGTTTTTTAGTGATCGTTTATGAAGATTCCCTTAGTAACCGTTTAGGTGAAGACCCCTTACACTGTAGAGTTCTAAATTGCTGAGTAGCCTGAAATAATAGGTCTACATCTGCAAACATTGTTTCCGTGTCATAGTTGTGACCAGCGTTACTTGCCTGAAATAATAGGAGTATGCGGTCTGCAATATGACAAATCTTTCTAGTAAAATTCATGTATATGATAATAAAAGAAATATTTGTATAGGTATATCTGTTTGTATATTTATATGTAGTCATATATATGCTTATTTAGTGTGTACATATTCATATATATGGATGCATATGGTATACACTTCGTTATAGTTTGGTAAAACCCATTTTTATATAAATGTTTTTTAAACAGTTTTTGATCTCAATGCGTGATTCTGTAAAATTGCTTGATAATTGTTAATCTATTTCGGGTTGTGACCAAAATGGTAGTTGGTTTCGATCCCAGGTTCATAATTCGGAGTGGCAGTTATCATGGGATTTTACTTTTATTTTAATTTTTTTGTATATATTTTGTTTTGTTAATCGTACTTTAGGCTGTTTAAATTGTTTTTTTTGTGTGTCATGACCAAAACGGTAACTGGTTTCGATCCCAGGTCAGACAAATTACCGTACTTAGTGTTATACGTCTTAGATTTAAATAATATTGTGTCATTTAAAATAGCATTTACTTATTCATGCAGAGATTTTTTTTTTTCGTTCAGCGGAATCAAATTAAATTTTTTTTTAAAGTGAAAGGAAACGCAAAGTAAAATTTTAATTGCATTTAGCTTTATAAACCTTATCAATGTGTGCTTGGATCATTATCCATTAATATGTATATTTGATATGGCCATTGTCTTGTCGACTGGCGCCCTTCTCAAATAAATTTGTCGGCAAGTGCAATCTCTCATATCAGATGTCAAATAAACCAAACTATAGTAGATGATCAAAATAACAATGTATGCTTAGTGAGCCAAAATAATTTTTAAACATGACTTATGTATATTTTGCTCACATATTTCTTTATATATATATACTTGTATTAATGTAAATGCATTTTTTAGTTGTTTCAGGTGTCAGAGAAAGCCAGGTCAAGCTGTAAGTGGATTATTTCAGTTATATTAACATAGCAATGATATTTTAATGAAATATAAATAAAGTAAACTGAGGAGAATAATATGTGGTATAGTTATTAAAGACAGACACGGCAGGATTTTTTTATTTTCATGTATAAACAGATACATATAGGCATAGGGTTAAAATAGGACCTCGTGAGGTAGGCAAAGTTAGTTTTTGAAAACATAAATAAAGAATTTAGAATATTTGACTTATTGTTTTTAAAGAACAAAAAAAAAAAAATTTTTTTTTTCTTCACATACAGGATATAGCTCCTAGATATACATAATATAATATATTTATATAGAGTGTATTAAAATACGTTTAGAAATAAATTGTGACTTTGTGTAGCAAAATAGCAAAAAATGGACCAACAGTCGGACGCACATTATGACAGCGAGGAGGAGGTAGTACTCAATATTCCCAAGAGGCCAACAGGTACTCATAATGAAGAGTATAACTTTGAGGCTTTCATCAAAGAAATGAGACATGAAAATGAAATGATGAGGAACATGTTCCAGCAGTTCATGAATATGACATCTCAACGACTGAACCGTTTGGAGGAAAACATGGTTCTCCAGCAACAACATACCAGAACAAAAGTATGGCCAGATGAGGATACTCAGTTAAAATGGCAACAGAAACAAGATGATACACAACCTAAATCATTGATCGATAATGAAGTAGAGAAGGATATGTATGCCTGGGACACGTCAGTCAAGCATCAAATACAGGAAGGAGAAGACAATGGACAGATGGATGGGGATAAAAAGGAAATGAACACTCATCAACAGATCAATCCAATCAAGGCGCAACAAGGTAACCAAATCCTTACGCCTATAATAATTAATCCGGGAACGTCTCCGGTGGCTAAATTCATACATATACAAGGTTTTAGAGGGGAACCGGGTGGAAACCCTAGACACCACCTTGATAGTTTAAAGATGTTTTTCAAATTCCAGAATATGACTGAAGAAGAAAAAGTGGCGATCTCCAGTCATCATTTGAAAGAATCTGCTAGAGACTGGTGGAACACTCTGTCTGATCAACCAGTAACATTTAGGGAATATGAGCAAGCAGTGATGTCTATGTATTGGAGTGCAGAGCGACAGGAAGGTTTAATGTATTCCATCATGCATGAAAGATACCCAGCTAACCATCAAGAGACTTATGCTCAGTTTTTTGTTAGACAGGTAAATAGAATAAAAACGCTAAATGCATTCAATTATCCAGAAATGCAGATAGTAAGGATGATTAGGCACAACATGCCACTCTGGATAAGGAAAATATTAATAAGCAGTCAAGTGCAAGATATTGAAGGTACAACTCGTATACTAACGGCTATCGAATATGAATATCTTGATGAAGACAGAAATGAAAAGGAGGTAAAATTTCAAAATAAATCTATTGCCAAACAAAAGAGTACAAACCTGTCAAGAGTAAAAAATAGAGAAGCTGGGCCATCCCATACAGCAATTGTACAACAAAAGGATAACGAAGACATAGGCACAAATTCAAACCCAGTCATTCAAGTAACCATAAACGACAATGAAATACAAGCATTAGTTGACTCTGGCAGTCAAGTATCTATCATATCAAAAAAACTAGCCACAGAATATGAAAGCAACCCAAAATACTTAAAGTTTCCCATGCGCCCTATCCAGTTAACTCTGGCAAATGGAAGAAAAATGAATAGTGAACGATACCAAATGTGGTTGGAGATGAAAATTAGCGGTAAATGTTTTAATCATGCCTTCTTAGTAATGGAGGGTTTGTTGTATGACTTAGTATTAGGTTCAGATTTCCTTCAGCAGTATCAAGGGATCATACATTACCCAATGAGGAAATGTATGTTAGAAGGCATACAAGTCCCATTTACAATAGTGGTTCAAGATAATCACCCCATTGGCAGTTGTGTTATACAAGTGATCGATGAGGAAATGATAAAACAAAAAGTGGGCATATCAATGATTAGGAATAACGAGCATAGTCAGCAGTTGCAACAAATGTTACAAAGATATGCAGCGGTATTTTCTGGCGTACCAGGAAAAATTAGAGGGTACACTCACCGAATTAGGCTTAGAGAGGAATCGTACCACCAAACAAAAACATATCCTATCCCGTTCCAATACAAAGAGGAAGTGGATAAACAAATAAAGCAGATGCTGGAATGGGATATTATTGAACGGGCCCCTTCACCCTACAATAACCCATTGATTGTAATCAAGAAGAAAAACGGAAATGTGCGTTTGTGTTTAGATGCGCGTCGCCTAAATAATGTGACCATTCCGGAACGTGATGTGCCGCCACCAATGCATGAAACGTTTGTGCAGCTCGCAGGGAAGACTGTATTCTCGACCATGGATATGACAGCAAGTTATTGGCAAATGCCGTTGGACCAACGCGATAGAAAGTATACGGCATTTCGTTACAAATGGCCAGACTCACGTGTTCAAGAGGGTTCCATTCGGTTTAATTAATAGTGGAGCAGGCCTCATGAGATGTTTGAAGAATGTTTTATCTCCTCAAATACAGGAACACATGGTGTGTTACGTGGACGATATCGTGATCGCCTCAAAGGACATCGATGAGCATTTGCGTCATTTGGAAAGCTTCTTTCGTGAATGCATACGTGAAAATATAACCATCAACATGGAAAAGAGTTTTTTTGCAGTGGAAGAAATTGAATTTTTGGGCCATGTTGTAAATAGTCAAGGTGTCAAACCTCATCCTGCAAAAATAGAAGCTATAAAGAATTTTCCAACTCCCACCAACCAGAAGCAGGTTCGAGCATTTCTGGGATTGTTGTAATTTCTATCACCGCTTCTATCCTAGATTTGCTTATGACACCACACAGCTAATTGAATTAATAAAGAAGACTAGTAAAAAATGGGAATGGAAAGAGAGGCATGAGCAAGAAATGTCTAAAGTAAAAGATAAGTTCTTGGAAACAGTAATGTTATACCATCCGGATTTTTCTCGCCCCTTTTACCTTCAAACAGATAGCAGTAGGCAAGGCTTGGGTGCTGTGTTGTTTCAAATTGGTGATAAAAGTGAGCATCAAGTGTTATACTTTATTAGTCGGACCTTGAGAGGGGCAGAAAAGCATTATACAACAACTGAGCAGGAGACATTAGCAATAGTGTGGGCGTGCCAGAAACTGAAACAGTTTTTGTTGGGATCAGAAGTGGTAATCATAACTGACCACAAATGTTTGGAATTTTTGAACAAGAGCTTTTTAAACAATGACAGATTGATAAGGTGGAGCCTGATTCTTCAACAGTTTCGGTATAGTGTCATTTATTGCCCTGGATCACAGAATATTGTGGCTGATATTTTAAGCCGCCACCCTATGCCCATGGCTGCTCAGAATCCAGATTTAGGAACCCAGGCAATGAAGATAATGACAACCACAGCAGAAAAAACAGTGGAATCTCACCTCCAGAATTTAGCGTATTGGCAGTCCCAGGATGCTCAATATAAGAAAATAATTAACATTATTACATCTAAGATGGCAGCCAGTAGGCACTATAATCAATACAAAATCACAGATGGGATCCTTCAGATTAATACCAAAAGCCCTCACAATCCATGGAAAGTCATAATACCTCACAAATTGAGACACCAAATTATTACCCACATCCATCAGTCGGTGGGACATTATGGTCCTCGGAAGGTAGAAGAAGCAATAAAACGTCAATTTTATTGGCCAGGGATGTACTCACAGATCCTACGTGTGTTGAAAACCTGTGAGATTTGTGCTCGGAGCAAGGCACCAAATCGATCGTATGCAGGAGAGCCACAACCGATCCTCGCATCTAAACCAAATGAGCTGCTAGCTGTAGATCATTATGGCCCATTACCGATGTTTCGACGATTCCAATATCTATTTGTCACGTATGATGTGTTTTCAAAGTACGTGAAAGCATACCCAGTAAGGACAGCAAACGCTAGAGGAGCAATAAAGGCACTTCGGGAAAAACAGTTGCCAGAAGTTGGAAAACCCCAGATAGTGATATCTGATCATGGCACAGCATTTACCTCCAAAGAATGGAAGACATGGATGGCTAAACAAGGAATTCATCATAGGCTAACTTCCATTAGAAATCCACAGGCTAACCCTTGTGAAAGAGTCATGCGAGAAATAGGGCGACTCTTTAGGACATATATACCAACCAACCATCGGGACTGGGTAAAGAAAACCGAAAAGGTGGTACAGTATATTAACAACACAATGAATGAGTCGACAGGATTTACTCCAACTCGCCTGCATTATGGGAAAGAATGTCCTCAGTTATTTAAAACCAAAATGCCGATGGAAGAGGAGAAGATAGATAAACTACAAGATCAAAAGATAGCATATGAACGATTAAAACGGGCTGCGCTGCACCGGAAAAATAAAAAACGAAACCAGCAATATCAATTCAGGCAAGGGGAGCAAGTATGGCTGAGAGACCCTAGGCCAAGTAATACATTGCGGAAAGAATTCAAAAAGTTTTTCCCAATATATCAAGGACCATACACATTGAAAAAGGAATGCGGGAGAAATGCGTTCCTTTTGGAAGATAATAACGGCATAAAAGGAGTATACAATGCCAGAAACTTAAAACCTTGCATACCACCGGACCCCGGAAAATATGTAAGTTAAAAAAAATAGATACATACCATGTCAGACTAAAACAATTCGGACTTGATTTAAAATATAGGAGAATGAATGATGGATAAACCGTTTTATAGTGACATATAGAAAGATTATTAGTAGTAGCAAATTAAACATTACAGTGAATAAAGAGTAGGCTTGAACTCACCTGGTACAAATTCTTACCTCTGACCTGAAGCAACAGCATTTTTTTTTTAAAACATTTTTTTTTTTGCTCACTAACTATTGGGAAATGAAGCAATGGATCTGAAGTCCAATCCATGCTTCACATCTTCCTATAAACTTAATTAATATTGTAGACCTAAATTAAGTTTATAGTTCAATATCAGCAGGGTTTTGCATTAGAGTTAAAAATAGTTATGCTTATTAAATGTGTATTACAGTTAAATATTTTATTTTAAATAAATTTCATTCTATTGATCAAAATTGCTTAACCTATTAGTCAAACATATATATACATCTAGCGTATATATATGAGGTAATGCAAAATTCTGCTGAGATAAAATGCTTATTCTATTGTAAAATAAAAATATATTGTTGTTCAAATTTTATTAAAATATTTAGTATGGTTTGATTTTGAGATAAGCCCACCAACATTTCTGAAAGAATGTATATTTTAATTAGTGAGTCGTTCAAGTCTAATTAAAGATGGCATTTTCTTTCTTGCTTTTTAATTAATAGAATTCCAACTTTAAAGTAAGAAAGTTAGAGTAAAAAATTGAAGTTATTTTTAGAACGTGTTGTTTTAAAACAAAGCAGCAAGGGGGGGCTTATCAAGATCTCAGATCATACAAACAATGGAAGGTAGCTGTCAGAGAAAGTATAAATAGTAGGGAGAACAAAAGAGATAATTATTCAGACTTTTCTTTTTGAAGGAGTCATTTGATTCTGATTTTGCTTGTGAAGGCGATTTATTAAGATTTTTCTTGCTGTTTTATTTCCAAGCTTTCTGGAAAGTGCATTCAGATTTCTCTTGGGAGAAATCCGTCAGATTTTGCTTCACATTTAGCTTGTGCTTCCAAAATAAAGTTATTCAGCTGTCATTTTCAAACAATGGAGAAGTTGGAACCTGCTCCAGTTAAAACCAACCGTATTTTGAGGAAAATGGATATACTTGGCTAGGCAAATCATAGCTTTGCCTATCGCCGAGGTTCCTAAATACCATCCAAAAATGCCTTAACATCCAATCAATAACCATATGAACTCTATGCCGTGTCTGGAGAACTTTTCATGGAAGCCATACTTCATATTTTCATTGTCCGGACAAATACCTATCGTCGGTCGGATCAAGCCACGGACGCCGTAGGAAACATCACGGAAAAAGGACGGTATCGTATCTCCTAAATTAAACTATCTCGTATGCTACTAATGATTCATATTGTTTTATTGTTGTATTGAAATATATGTTTTTGCTATGTAAACATTTTATGAATTAACCTTAAATATATTTTGGGATCATCTAGCTATATGTAACCTTTTTACCTTCGCTATTCTTCCTTACTAACCATTGTAAATATTTAGTATTTCGTTGCGGTTAAATTTAATAGTTAATTTTTGTCATTTGAAATCACTTTCCAATTTTATTTATGTGGTTAATTAAATCCAAGTCAGTTTCTTTTGTGTGCCAACTTGATCTTTTTGATAACACCTCTTTTTTGTCCGCCATTAGCTAGTCACGTATATTTGATTTAGCTATATACGTTCTAAGTTAATTTTAAACCCGGTTTTTAGCGCAAAGCCATAAGAAATGCTTTGCGAAAGGTTTTATGATCTATCGTACTTTATCGAGAAGATCGAGTTGGAATTTTTTTTTATAAAATTGGGAAGAAAAGAATTTGACCGCAAACCTATTAACCTGTTTTCTTTTTATTGTCTAATTAGTTTGTTGCCATAATTGAGGGGAATAGCGGAGGCCATTAAAGCTTTATTCATATTTTAAAGCCAGTAATTAAACATTATTTAATTATCAAAAACTTGAGTTTCTTAGTTATATTAAATGCTTTATTTTTACTTTTCAATGATCCAGGCACGCAAAACGCAAACACCAACACATATTTTGATGTACTTTACACATTTAGCTTTTAGCTCTTTAGGATTTCCCGTCCATGTCTCTACCGCTGTTGCTAAGCTTTGTGGCCGGTTGAAAAATAATTTATGCGTGGCTCAGATGGTGTTGTTGGTTCGTGAATTAGCCCCGAGAATGGGCGAGATAGGGCAGAGGTTATTATATTCTTTATTTAATATTTCGCGTATAGTGGCCTCGAGGTACTTTCGCTTAGGACTCGAACTAGGTTAAACCAGCATACATAATCTGACTGTCACAATATATATATATATATATATGATTTGAATGTCTTTTCTTGTAGTAGCATTTATCATAAATAAATAAAAATCTTGTTTAGAGCTCATTAGCATGCTCTTAATTATATATATATATATTGTACCGGTATAAATCCACCACGCTTACTCATACACAGTACCTGAGTTCAAACCCAGTCCACATTTAAGAATACATTCCAAACGCCAACTGAATTCAAACCCAAACCCCGGTATGACCAACCGATGATGACTTTATAACAGCATGGGGTTATCCCTTTATAGCTCAGCTCAGAACATAGACTAATTCTTACAGTTAATGATATATATATTTATTATACTCTAAATATTGGAACGGTCATTCATGTAACGTATATATTTAAGTTGCCAATACAGACAGTAAATGGTTAAATAGACTTGGAGAGTAATAAGGTGGAGGACACAAAATTATATTAAATAAATTGTTTAATACGAAAATAGAAATATAAGCATATAAACATAGCATTCAACAGTACGGTAAGACGTTCATGAATCCTCTTGTATTTGGCTACTAGTCTTTAGTAATCATTTTATTTGGTGAACAAACTCATGCCAATAGCTGTGTAGTTAAATGATTGAGGGATGGCTAAGAGAATCAGAGTATTTGAGCATTGAAAAAATATTTATCTAAAGATTATTTATCAACTTATTTTATTCGAATAGACTCGAGCCGTTACGTAGATGAACAGTTGGATGTGGTTTTATATAAATACGGCATGGAAGATAGATGTACTGGTGGTTTCCTATATTCAAGAGCCCTACAGTAATCAATTGCGGTGCATCAACGGAATACCGGGTGGCTTGTACTTTGACAAGGCTTAATGCCCCCAAGTAGCTCCGGGACACTACAACCAGCCGGAGTCATTTCGAACTCCGGTGATCCAAGAGATTACCTGGAAAAGAATTGCTTTCTTTCCCATATGGTAGTACGGCGAGACGCTAACTTCAGCGAAGGGAAGGCATTGCCACCTACATCAAGGACGAGTACTTGAAGTGGATTTTTAAAAGAAATTAGACAAAACTTGGAATCTGTTCGTTTATTTCTACGCCACAGGCTGAGACCCTTATCCCAATAAAATATAGCGGAATTCAACTGACCGCGAAAACAATGATTGATTAAGTTTACTCTGAAACCCCTAAACCCCCCAGGTTGACAGGCGGTAGCGATAGTATCAAATTATACGGTGAGTTATTTCTCATATCATACATGACATTAATATAACACTTTGAAACCAATATATATATTTAAAATTGAACCTTAGATTGCAATTATATGACAACTTAAAATAAGATAATATGAGTGATTTAACATTTACCAACTCGAAAGATAAACGAATATTTAATTCAGAAAACAAAATTACTTTTAAAATAACTTGATCATTATTGTACACTAGTTTTACACAGAGTTGGGAAATATTACTATTGGCATCGTTTGTTTAGAGAAGAAGCAACAAAAAGAAATATAAATGCATTCATTTTGATTATTATTACTACTAATTACAAATTTTATAACTTATTTCTAAAGACTAGAGCGGAGGATTAAAAGAAAAGAAAATTTACTGACAGGTTAAACAATAGCATTATAAATGACATAAAAACTTACATGTAATTTATCTGATTGACAACATTAAGCTCGGGAGAAAGTTAAAAGTTCGTGTAACACAGTTACTCTTCTTTCTTCATCCAGCTTGGCTTTTTCCGATTGATATTTCCGACGAACGTAGGCGCGCATTTTGAAAGTTATTTGCAAGGCATTGTCAATTTGGAGATTGGAAAGCTGGAAACTATGAAGCACATACAACATGATCAGTCAGCGGCACGAAGATTCACTTTGGCAGGACAGAGACCAGCTCCTGGCACTTAGCCCATCAACATTGCGGTTTACTGGTGAACTTCTTAACAAATTTATAGGAATTACTCTAGCAGCTGCAGTGCTGTCTTAAGACTACCTCTCTCAACCACGTCAAAAGTTAGAATGTTCGTTTTTCTCTAAGATCCCCACAGTTGACCTTTCCGCCTGATTTTTGTTTTTAGGCTCCGCCTACTTTTTCCAGCCTCCAGCCATTCAGCTTGACCATACAATCTCAATTATCCTTTTTATTGTTCTGTTTCAGCAATCTTTTACTTTAATACGCAATTTTTAAATTGACACAGTAATTACACATATAAATTCCTTAACTAATTTCGAATACAATTTAATTACTCTGTACATTTTGCAATTTAGATTTTAATTAAAAACACTGATCAAAGGAATGTGACTTTTGATCAGTATTTTTAAACGACTTTGTATAATTTTACAAAAAGCTAAAATTTAAACAAATACGCCCGCAATGAACTTTAAATTAAATTGATACAAATTCACAAACCACGCACACACGAATATTATTTCATGGTTTGTGACATTTATATACGGAACCTTACATATTTATTTACAAAACATAATATATATAACTAATTTTTTTATTATCACTGAAAATAGACAAAT
Source organism: Epiperipatus broadwayi (assembly GCA_028023455.1). Classification (NCBI taxonomy): domain Eukaryota; kingdom Metazoa; phylum Onychophora; class Udeonychophora; order Euonychophora; family Peripatidae; genus Epiperipatus; species Epiperipatus broadwayi. Next base: position 4,195,860 of record JAQFVV010012443.1, read on the forward strand.
CTCACTGCGGGCGGATAGTAGTTCGAATTACCGTACTTAAAAATACATGAAACGAAGATCGGTTCTTCGATCTGTCTGTTTCATTTCTTCTCACTTAAAAAAAAAAACAACAAAAAAAAAATGATTATACATAATTTTCTGGTTAACATTTTTTTCTTCTCTCTTTTTTCACAATTGATCGACCTTGGAGAACAGTCTGGGTGAGGGTTTAAATTTAACATTTACAAAGGTGGGTGTATTACCGTAATTCCTTTATTCATCATCATAGGCATGTCACAGTGGTCGTTTTCCGGGTTATCATTTATTGTTATTCTACTTTCTCCCTGGGTGGGGAGGTATAGAAGGTTTTAATGGCCTGGTATTATAACTACACTGCTCCCATTCCCTTTTTGTTGGATACAAGTCCCCATAGTCGATCTGGTTTAGCAGTTCTACAGTCCTTTCGAACGACATGGGGCAACTCCCCAGCATTATCCTTTGCACCCACGGTGGTAGGTTATGCACGACGATACGAGTAATGTGCTGCTCCATGTAGTTAAAAGCGGAGAGGGATTTAAATATCATCGCTTGGTGCGTGAAGAAGGCTGCAAAACTCTGTCTGCTACTTTCGTCATACTTCAAATTGGAGAACTTGTGTAACAGTCCCTCCTGTTTCTCCACACTCCAATACCTTTTCAAAATGGCTTCTTCGTAGCCTCGCATAGTACTCGGTGGCTGTTTCAACAATTTCCACCATGCCTTCGCCGATTCCCTCAGATAATGGCTGGCGACCGTTACCCTCTCCTTTTCACTCATCGGGTGGAAGCACAGAAATTCTCTAATGCTGTCCAGATGCACGGCTGGATTTTCCCCGGGGTCGCCTCTAAACGTCTGAATCTGAATAGATGATCCCACGTGAGGAATGTTAATCACCCTTGTTGGTATATCTACAGCCTGCTCTCTTTTCATTTCTTTTTCTTTGTCGCTAGTCCCAATTGTCACTATTTGGTTTTCATGCCGGCCCTGCGCCTCAGTTTGCCTTTCTAATTCAACATTTTCGATGTCCAGGTCCTGGCCTGCCTTCTCTTCGATGGCTACTTCGCTCAGAGTGTCTAATCCCATCGGAAAGGTTTGGTCCTTTTCTCCCTTCCTCGCACTAATATTTGCTTTACGTTCCCTACCTGTTTTAACTTCCGACCCCATACACCATTCTTCAATCCTTAACATCCTCGCCATCATCGCCATCATGATCTTCCTGTCCTCCCTCATCTCCTCGAGGATCGCGTCAAACTTCGCATCGCGATCGCGCTCCCTCTTTTGGTGTTCCTCTCTGACCGTCCAAAACTTTTTTTTTTATCCTGAAACTTCTTAAAAACAATTTCGTGGTCACTGGATGTGTCCGACGTCTCTGCACCAGTCATGGACACATGCTCGCTTCCTTCTATTTCTGCCATTTCCTGTTCGTTTTTACTTATAAATGTCTCCAGCATAAGAATTCGCTCTGTATAACACTTTGATTTGAATATATACATAAAGATACTGATCCCTGCTCCTAGTGCCAAATCCTCCCCCGCTGCTGATACTGTTTGTGTGGCTTCCTTCCTTTCTCTCTTTTCTTCCTTCGCCTACGTTCCGTCTGGTTTCTATTATCTACGCTTTTCACTGTTAATATTATTTTTTCTTTATTTAGGCATATACGATATGACATGTTTAAATCATTTCTACAAATATACAGGAAAAAAAAAACTTTCTTTCACCCAGTTCGCACTGTTCTCCTCAGTCCTATAAGATAATCATATTAATAATGGGTACATAACACAGTATTTTTTTTTTGTATTTCTGTCAGTAATTCTCTCTTTTTATATATATACGCCACCATTCTCTCCTTTGAACCCAACAAAACCCACCACTGCTGTATGGACAAACATGTTTGCTGACAAATTTATTTGAAAGGCGCCAGCCAGCAACATGTGACCAATAGATAATTTAATCCATTGATCCCCAAATATATACTTTTTACATGACCTAGCAATCATTTGATTCAAAACTTAATGTTTTGTATAGGGAATGATTAATATTAACTCTGACTCTGATAAGATTTTTTATATTACAATATATATATATGCGCACACGTTTTTATTTTTAAAACATAAAATTAATCCTACTTCTTTACTTTTTTTTTCAAAAAAAAAAAAAAACATTTTTAAACAACAAAAAAATATATATATATATGCGTACACAATATCTATATGTGTACACGTTTTTATTTTTAAGACCGGGAATTAATTTTACTTCTTTACTTTTTTCTTCGAAAAATTTTAAACAACAAGAATGAACTCGCAAAAAAAAATTATGGAATAACACTCATTTATTTTAATTAATTACACGCACAAATCGCTTCCGCTCTCTTTTCAAAAAAAAATCTTCACTGTTTCTTAACGATATTTGGGAGTAGACTATATACTGACCCTTGAAAAAAAAAATTTTATATTCTCGTTTTACTCAACTATAGTTTTAGCTTGCGCATTTTAATACGCCAGATACATATCGATCTTATGACAAACAAAAAAAAATTGAATATTTTTATCATTTAACTGTTTACTCTCGTTCACTCTGCAGGGTGGGGGAGATTTCTTCATCGAAGCCCCACATTGGGCGCCAAAAATTTAATAACTGTACTGGTATAAATCCACCACGCTTACTCATACACAGTACCCGAGTTCAAACCCAGTCCACATTTAAGAATACATTCCAAACGCCAACTGAATTCAAACCCAAACCCCGGTATGACCAACCGATGAACACTTTATAACAGCACGGGGTTATCCCTTTATAGCTCAGCTCAGAACATAGACTAATTCTTACAGTTAATGATATATATATTTATTATACTCTAAATATTGGAACGGTCATTCATGTAACGTATATATTTAAGTTGCCAATACAGACAGTAAATGGTTAAATAGACTTGGAGAGTAATAAGGTGGAGGACACAAAATTATATTAAATAAATTGTTTAATACGAAAATAGAAATATAAGCATATAAATATAGCATTCAACAGTACGGTAAGACGTTCATGAATCCTCTTGTATTTGGCTACTAGTCTTTAGTAATCATTTTATTTGGTGAACAAACTCATGCCAATAGCTGTGTAGTTAAATGATTGAGGGGTGGCTAAGAGAATCAGAGTATTTGAGCATTGAAAAAATATTTATCTAAAGATTATTTATCAAGTTATTTTATTCGAATAGACTCGAGCCGTTACGTAGACGAACAGTTGGATGTGGTTTTATATAAATACGGCATGGAAGATAGATGTACTGGTGGTTGCCTATATTCAAGAGCCCTACAGTAATCAATTGCGGTGCATCAACGGAATACCGGGCGGCTTGTACTTTGACAAGGCTTAATGCCCCCAAGTAGCTCCGGGACACTACAACCAGCCGGAGTCATTTCGAACTCCGGTGATCCAAGAGATTACCTGGAAAAGAATTGCTTTCTTTCCCATATGGTAGTACGGCGAGACGCTAACTTCAGCGAAGGGAAGGCATTGCCACCTACATCAAGGACGAGTACTTGAAGTGGATTTTTAAAAGAAATTAGACAAAACTTGGAATCTGTTCGTTTATTTCTACGCCACAGGCTGAGACCCTTATCCCAATAAAATATAGCGGAATTCAACTGACCGCGAAAACATTGATTGATTAAGTTTACTCTGAAACCCCTAAACCCCCCAGGTTGACAGGCGGTAGCGATAGTATCAAATTATATGGTGAGTTATTTCTCATATCATACATGACATTAATATAACACTTTGAAACCAATATATATATTTAAAATTGAACCTTAGATTGCAATTATATGACAACTTAAAATAAGATAATATGAGTGATTTAACATTCACCAACTCGAAAGATAAACGAATATTTAATTCAGAAAACAAAATTACTTTTAAAATAACTTGATCATTATTGTACACTAGTTTTACACAGAGTTGGGAAATATTACTATTGGCATCGTTTGTTTAGAGAAGAAGCAACAAAAAGAAATATAAATGCATTCATTTTGATTATTATTACTACTAATTACAAATTTTATAACTTATTTCTAAAGACTAGAGCGGAGGATTAAAAGAAAAGAAAATTTACTGACAGGTTAAACAATAGCATTATAAATGACATAAAAACTTACATGTAATTTATCTGATTGACAACATTAAGCTCGGGAGAAAGTTAAAAGTTCGTGTAACACAGTTACTCTTCTTTCTTCATCCGGCTTGGCTTTTTCCGATTGATATTTCCGACGAATGTAGGCGCGCATTTTGAAAGTTATTTGCAAGGCATTGTCAATTTGGAGATTGGAAGCTGGAAACTATGAAGCACATACAACATGATCAGTCAGCGGCACGAAGATTCACTTTGGCAGGACAGAGACCAGCTCCTGGCACTTAGCCCATCAACATTGCGGTTTACTGGTGAACTTCTTAACAAATTTATAGGAATTACTCTAGCAGCTGCAGTGCTGTCTTAAGACTACCTCTCTCAACCACGTCAAAAGTTAGAATGTTCGTTTTTCTCTAAGATCCCCACAGTTGACCTTTCTGCCTGATTTTTGTTTTTAGGCTCCGCCTACTTTTTCCAGCCTCCAGCCATTCAGCTTGACCATACAATCTCAATTATCCTTTTTATTGTTACGTTTCAGCAATCTTTTACTTTAATACGCAATTTTTAAATTGACACAGTAATTACACATATAAATTCCTTAACTAATTTCGAATACAATTTAATTACTCTGTACATTTTGCAATTTAGATTTTAATTAAAAACACTGAACAAAGGAATGTGACTTTTGATCAGTATTTTTAAACGACTTTGTATAATTTTACAAAAAGCTAAAATTTAAACAAATACGCCCGCAATGAACTTTAAATTAAATTGATACAAATTCACAAACCACGCACACACGAATATTATTTCATGGTTTGTGACATTTATATACGGAACCTTACATATTTATTTACAAAACATAATATATATAACTAATTTTTTTATTATGACTGAAAATAGACAAATCTCACTGCGGGCGGATAGTAGTTCGAATTACCGTACTTAAAAATACATGAAACGAAGATCGGTTCTTCGATCTGTCTGTTTCAATATATATATATATATATGAAAAGTAAGTTACTGTTAACACTAACTGAAATAATTATAGAAAATATACAAACCATTATACAATTACAAATATCCAGTAATGCACTCTGTTTAAAGTTCTATATCTCAATAATAGCTATTATTGCTATTGCTATTATTGAAATATAGAACTTTAAACAGAGGGCGTTACTGGATATTTGTAATTGTATAATGGTTTGTATATTATATATATATATATATATATATATATATATATATATATATATATATATTGTAACCCTCACACCTATCACCAACACTAACAATTACCCGGGGGCGCCAATTCTATGGATCATAGAATAAAATATTCATTTAATTTTACCTAAATCTATTCATGAGGCTCTTAATTAAAGCTTTCACCTAAAACTAACTCAGTTGAGGGATACAGAGGTGTATGAGGTGTACAATGTACATTAGATGTGGGAAAAAATATTATTACTAATAGGAATAAACATCTATAAAGTTCTATGCTAGACAAAATTAAATTAATAAAATTCTACCAGCTAAAATTAACTAATAATACTCTCTACTTCACCTCCTTCCATCATCCATCTGCATTGAACAACCTCTACCATATTATACAATTAAACTAATAACTAAAATAAATAAAAAATAATAATATTTTAGAAATTGTAATGTATAATTCACTAGATCTAAACTCAAACCAAACCTATCACTACTAAATTTTAACTACTCACTACTCTAATATGGATAAATGAATTTATTATCTAATCTAAATTAAAATTCAAAATCTCAGGGAATTAACTTATAGGATGGCTTGATCTAACATTTATATACCTCAAATTATTATTTAACACTATGAAAATAATATTATAAACCAAACAGTACCCTAATTAGATACTTGCAGTTAGATAATGAAAGAAATTGGGCACATTTTGATTTCAATTCATCATCTAAACAAAAATTAAATAAAAAAACCCTTTTAAAAATAATCAGTAGGTAATTGGCATCTCATATAGTGTTTGAATCAAGGAAATCAACATCATCATATCTTGAGATTTATTATAATTAAATAAAATACAACTATGTTACATTAAATAAGATAAATGTATAAGCATGTGTGGAAGTGTGAAACACGAATGAATGTTATAGAAGAAACTCCAAATACAAATTTAGATAACAAAATATTTATTAATCAAATAGAAAATGGTTAAATCAACGTTTACTTTTCTTTTATTATTATTAACACAAATTCCAAAGGGATTTAATATTATTGAGTACAGGTTATACAATAAGATATTATACAACATGATTCATTAACTTTTACATCTACTATATATTTTCATCAGAACATTTTGATAAATTGGTAAACATTTTATTTGAAACATTAAATGAACTAAATAAGTCCCTATTATTTACTATAAAGAAATGTCTCTTTAGCTATCAGTGACTTCTGATAGACTTATACAAAAATAAAAACAAAATAAATATGACCTTACACTTTTAGTAACTGATTACTAAAGTATCTTTTATTCAGCCTTTTGCTGAATATCACTCATTTATTACTAAAAGTTTATAACAACAACATGGATTAATATTCTAATTACTGAACAAATTAAGATTTTGCATTGTTACTTTTTAAATATCTTAAATAAAATTAAAATAAAAGGATTTAAACTAAGAATAATATTAGACCATCTTACCAAAGAAAATAAATATTTCTATTAATTAAATGTATTTTCTTTTGTAGTTTTGAAGTAAAGTATGCTATTGGATAATTAGGTTCTGCTTTGCCAAAATAAAGTAAATCATTGTATGCATTAACTATATCCTATCTTTGCTTAATTATTTATGTAAATAAAAATCAATGAGATGAAGCTTAAATGATTACTACAAAATGTTTTAACATGATAAGTAAAGTTCTACATTAATAATGATTTTTTTTATATCAAAATTGACAATTTGTGCATGAATCTGTAATATGCTGTATGTCAAAGACAATAAATAAATAATGTTAATCAATCCAATCAGTTTGCTTATGATATTTCAATATAATCATAATATGGTTGGAAGTGAAGATCAATCAATCTTTATTTATCAACTATAATACAGCTGTTCTATAAGGCACCACACTTTCCTTTTATTCTTCCTTTTTATCATAAACCATCAAATACTAGGCTATAGCATAAGCTGGAAAACATCCAATACACATGAGATAAAAGATAATCAGGTAAAATACCACAGAAACTTCCAAGTCTATCTTTAAGACAAAATAATTGGTGGAATAACTCATCACCAAATGAAAATCAGGGAGAAAACATATCTAGCTTTATACACATTTAATTCAATATATCAAATATAAAAGGACTCAATCCACTCCTATCAAAAATACTCCACTACATGGAAAATAAAGGATTACTCAATCCTATAGACTACAATACACTGGGCAACTACCCATATTAAATATTCAACTAACAAACACACTAACTCAATCCCATAAAATATTATAAACATTGTAAACTTTATAGCATATAGCCACAAAATACTTTTCATTCAGTCATAACAAAGAAATAATAATTCTCTCTTAAACAACTTTCTAATTCTTCAAATGATTGATCCTCTTTTCTTTCCGAATCCGATTGATTTAAAATCATTTTCACTGGCAATTACATATAATTATAAATAAGTTTAATAATAGACACACACACATATAAGCATATGATATACAGACCATTTAAAATTGCAGTAAGCAAAGGATTACTGTTAAAATATTAATTATTACTGCTAGAATTAATAAAGAATAAATATCTCATATCTGACATTATTTAGGACCTGGTAATGTTCAAAGAACAATTGGAGAATAAAATACTAATTACTATGGACAAAGCAAGATGAATAATTTTTTTTTATAATATAATACATTAATACTGGCACAAATCTGTAGTTAAATTGAATCTAAATAAATAGTAAAATTGTATGTTATAGATAAAATAACTATTGAAAATAACCATTTTCTAATTTATAAAAAGAAACATATTCGGTAAGATTTGATATAATGAACTCTTTTTTTTTAAATAATTATTTACCCTTTTAAATGGACTCTTCCAATCATTTATTATGTGCGTGGATCATTAACACACACATAACCAAACTTATCTTATTAAAATAATAACAATAATAAAAATAAAATTACCAGCATTATGTATTTTTCTATTATGCTATTTGAGACGTTCTTGGAGAAAAATATAATAATAATAATAATACATATAATAAACATATTTAAAATAATAAAACATTCCTTAACTAATACTAAAGCTATCTAAAATACTATTACATAAAATAAAGTTCTCTTTGTTTTTCTTTCCAAATGAAATGAAACGAAAGTTTATAAAAGTTTTTACATGACTTTCCTTGTCATGTTTTCAAATAGATAAGGAAATTAGTTATACTGCACAAGACAAATATTAACACAGAACAGAACAATTCCTGCAGGAGAAAACAACACAATATTATTTTTCTTTGTTGAATCCATATGAGCATATTCAATGTTTTAGTTATCAACTAATGAATTGCTATTAATGTTGTAAATAATTAATTTTCTTAATTAAACAATATATTTCATAACACAAGTAAAATAGAAGTTTGTTCTTTATTCCTAGGATATATTTAACATTTAATTTCACAATCATAAAGCCATTCAGAAATATACATAGTTATTCAATTAATAATATTTATTGATATAAACTCATTGGTAATGTTAATATGCCAATGTCACATAACTTTATCCATTTATAATTTCATTCCTCCTACTAGTCTAGAAGAACCAATAATTATTAAAGTACATTTATTGACATATTTAATCTGATATATTTTCTTTTTCAATGACAAAAATAGAAAGAATTATGCCACTATTCTAAGACATATGACAATAAAATTACATATTCCTTGTGTATATTTTAAATTTTGAGTTTTCTTTTATATTTAACATGAAATTTGTACATTAAAGTTCTGAGAACATTCAATGACAGTTCACATTTTTCACACACATAAATAAAGCACGTTGCAATTGTTCCCTTCATAGTATAATTAAAGCTTAAAAACTTAATTGTTATAAAATAAACAAATATTATTTTATCCTTCCCTGTTAATTTTAAATTTAAATAAAACAATTTAACAGTCCTATTAAGCATTCCCATTTCTTAAATAATAATTTATCTTGAATAATAGAATATGACACTTACATGTACTCTAGCATAACGTTGTGACAATTTGAATATTCAGCTGGGGGCAAATTGACGTATCCTCTAGTGGTTTTTAAGTACACATTTCACAAAGAAAATAATATAATTAAATTTTCAACTTGAACTCTGGAAGAGGAAAAATAATTTCACTATTAAACTTTGCTAAATAATTTAGTTATACCTGTCTTTGGTTAGTTATAACTGCCCTCGTAAAAGTTCTAATAATTGACTCTGACTGACTGAAGTAATAATTGACTGACCACTTAAAAGTAATAAGTATTCCTTTTATAAACTTTTTTTAATAATCATTACATCACCTTGTTCCCTTTCAATTGTTTACGATAATGTCACATTACATCACCAGAAAAAAATCACCAATCGCTCCTCCCACTGCCAAACTTACTTAATTATGCAAAAACTTTAGACAGTAAACAAAATAGAGATGAAAAAAAATTATTTCGTCTTTTAAATAAATGAAAAAAAAAATCTTGAACTAATAATTAAATGTGTTTTAAAGCAGTAGAATACAATTGATGACAATTATTTTAATAAATAAAATATTTTACAGTATTTGTCATTATATAATTCATTTGTCCATAATTTATTGATTTATTTAAAATGTAATTAAGTTAGTTTTTTTAATACTATTATTGATATAATTAAATATTTGAATGTAATGTGGGATATTTAATGATTTAATGAAACATATGAATGAAAAATGAAGTTGGATAATGCATGAATATTCAGTAGTAATATACTATAGGTATTACGCTATACTGACTGAAATGACAATATGAATGATAATGAGTGAAACATGTTTTACTGTTTATGCTATAAATTTAAAATGTACAAAACAAATGGACCAGAAAATCATTCTAACAAAACTGAATACTGCTTTATGAGCAAATAAAACAAGTAAGTAACAACCTAAACTGCACTGACTATACATATAACAAGCCACCCCCCCTATTCTATTACTGATTATACCCCAAAACAAGATACTAAACATTTGAGAATTTTTTTAATTATACCTACACTTACTTTTGATTACTGTTTTAAGTCAAAATATATTTTTTTTTTTAAATTTCACGTTATTTCATCTTTTTTTTAAAGAGGATTATATCAGAGATTACTGATATACTACTACCCTACTACAATGACTATTTCTGGTGCCAAATCAGAAGGTCACAATATATATATATATATATATATATATATATATATATATGTGTGTGTCATATTATTATTACTATTTGCGGGATATTCCATGTAGTGAAAAAGCTAAATGCTGACATTTCAGTACAATATCAAGTACTTGATATTGTACTGAAACGTCAGCATTTAGCTTTTTCACTACACGGAATGTCTCGCAACTAGTAATAATAATATGACATCTTTTATCCGTGAAAACATTAGAATTAACATATATATATATATATATATATAAGAAATAGAAAATAAACTACCTAATGTTAAAGTGAATATTGTTGAACTTTATATATTGAGAAATAACTTTAAAAACACAATTCATATAAATAAAGAATATTGATTTTACTATACAAAGATAAGTATTGGAAGCAAAATTAAAGTACATTTTATTATAAGTAAAAAAAGTGGAATAATATTATCATTAATATTGATGGTATTTAATAAATGAAAACAGTTATCTTTATGCTAATATCTTCTTTAAGTTTGAGTAATCAATGGATGTCTTATGGCATAATTCTATAAAATCTCCATCTAAAAATAGCTCAATTTCCATATTTTTCTTTTATCAGTGAAAATTAGGATTCAAATCAGGACATTATGCCCTTAGTCATTAATACCTATCTTCTATTATTTTATAGTACTCAAGTTAATCTCTTATTTGCTCAGGTACATGATCAGTTTTTATAGAATCAGAAAGATTTAAATGTTAAAAAAAGGATATATAAAATAGTAACAATAGTGATTTTGATATATATATATATAAAAATTATTGTAAAAAAAAAAGATTATAACATTTCATTATATATCCCATGACTGTCCATTACATGTACTTTTCATCATAATTTAAGAATAATATGCATGTGTTTAGTAAGTAATGTTTAGAACTACATAATTTTTATATTTGAAAGTATTTTTTATAATTAGTAAATTATTTTTTTGCATGTAAACAATATAAACTGAAAATGTGAAATGTACTTAATATATTTTATATCAAATTTCTATTATTGAGCACATAGCATTTTTTTTGTTATTTATTCTCTAAACACACATAATAATTTGGAAAACATTTAATTAAAGGGAAAAAAACAAAATATTATAATACGCAAATAGATAATTTTTCATCTATATTATTAATCTGTTTTAATATTTCAGATGATTCTTTTCTAATTCATTAGGTTGTTATTCATTCATTAACTTTTGAAAATAAAAAGTTTCTATTTATTGACTTTATATGATTTACTTTCCAAAAAAAAAAAAACATACTTATTTCATGAATGTTTTTTATACTAAAATGTTGCATAATAATTTAGAACTATGATAAAATATGCACATGGTGATATGTTTGGGCTAAGAAAGCCATGTTACAATGTCATGTGATAATCTGTCATGTGGTAAAATGTCAACATAAAAGATGTAAAAGTAAAGTTATAAAGCTGTATCAGCAACAAGCATATGGATGATTTTTTTAATAAAAATCGATTTAATATTTGTATCATATTTATTTCTATAAAATAACATATTAAAATTTCATAAAAAACTCTTTATTATGAAATAAATAATTGATAATGTCTTTCCATTTCACTGATTTTCTTTTACATCTGTTTATCACTACAACAAAATTTGAAATTTTGTACATAATTTTTTTTGTCTAATTTTAACCTAATTATAAGTTATTTCATATATTTAAACTAAGAATGTGGCCCTCTCTTTTTATTATTTTTTCTCTTAATAGAAATCATTCAATATGTATTATTTTCTAAAATTGTCTAAATTACACCTTTATATATAAGCATATACTTTTACTATATATATAAATTTAGATTTTCCTTAATCACTAATTTCAAATACATTTTTAATCCACTTACACAAGAATAAAAATATTTTAAGTTTCAGAATTTTTTTTTGTTTTTTTATATTGATTAATATCTAATTTTATTTATTTAAGATTTCCCTGCTTAATTATGTTTTTCAGTAACAAAATGCATTATCGTGTTAAATAAAATTGATTTTCATATTCATTACCATATATTTGGTCATTTATTACTGAGTCTGAAAAACAGAATTTCACATCAATGTATCAGTATCCTCATGTATGTTTTGTCATTGTTTCCACACCATGCTTTCAGGTAGCTGATAATATTTTAGTACGTGTATAGATTTTATTTTATATATAAAATAAATTTTCAGTTATAAAGTTTTTGGTTAAAATAGAAAAGACATTTTTTTTTTTTTTAGAAAAATAATAAATGTTTAAGTAATTTTGTTGCTAAGTAAAAATGATAAAATACCTTGTTATTTGATATAATCTTATTTTGATGTAAATTTAGATAACTATATTAAAACTAATTTTTAAAATGCAACAAATAAAGATTGTCGATATTTTTTTTTTATTATTGATTATTCCTGGTATTAGATAAAATAATAAAATGATGTTCTTTTAAATAAATAATTTAAGATATTAAGAAATAAATGAACTCAAAATTAAAACAAAAATTTTATATAAAATTTTTTTTTAAAATAGTACAAGTTTTTAAATAAAAATTAATACTAAAAAATAAATCTCTAATATAAATTAAAATTTTATATAGAATATCATATAACAACAAAGAACAATGAATATATTATTGTCAAATCTAAATAAAAACAATAAAATTTAATATTTTAAAAATTACATTTAGAAAAATAGATTTAATGAACAAAGTCAATCAATCCCAAATACAAATTTTTGACATTTTAATACGTCATATATTGGATAAATCAGTAAATATGTAATGCAAGGAAAAAATAATTAACATATTTTTAAAATGTATATAAAATTTTAAAAAAGAAAGTGTAAATAAAATTTTAAAATAAAAAAGAATAATAATGAAAAACAAAAAAGGTCAACATATGTATAATTAAAATTAAACCTAGAATGATGTAAAATAAATACCTTTTCATCCAAGAGGAAAATGACCGTACATAAAAAATAGAAAAAAAAATCAATTAAAGTATTAATTTTTAATGTACATCTGCATCTATATATATATTCATAGAGATCCTATGACATACCTTGAAAAGAAAATGAAAGCATTAATTTATGCTTCTGATTTAGATTTAAAAACTAAGATTTTTTTTACACCTAGAGAAAAATCTTTTTATTCAAAGTTATACAGTTTTCCAAAAATCGACAAACCAGATATTCCATTGTGACTGACTGTAAGTCCAATTGCTTCTCCATCACAGACATTAGCTCTTTTTCTATCTCCTACAGCCCCATTTAACAGAAATGTCATCTAAGGTTAAGGATGCAAATAATTTTCTTGAACTTATCCAAGATATTAAATTAACTAAAATTGATAATTTGGTAAGTTATGATATTGTTTGCTTTTAGCTAGGGTATCTGTAAAAAAGCTACTGAAGCTGTAAAAAATATTCAATTGTCTGATTTTGTTATAATTTTGATTGAACAATGCTCATTAAATACATCATGAGTTTTTGATTGTCAGATATATAAATAAACATTAGGTTTAGCTACAGGAAACCAATTTCACCAGTGTTGGATTCTATTTTTATGGAGAACATGGAAAAAAATTGATAATAGTACTTAAAAGACCATCTGTATGGCTGAGATATGTGATAATACCTTTGTTATTCGGTCTCATGGAAGCATGCTCTTGGTGTATTTTTAATTTTCTTAAATTATTTTCACAACAGTATCAAATTTACTATGGAAGTAGAAAATAATAACCAATTTCCATTCTTAGGTGTCTTAATTAAAATAAAGAAAGATGGTTATATATATATTATAACAGACTGAAAGATAAAAGTCTTAATGTATCTGCACTACAGGGTGCCACTAAGCATTTGAACCTAGAAAATTTATATAGTAGGCAGATACGTAAGTTAAAAAAAAATATTTTTTATATTTTTATATTGGTTGATTCCAATCATTAGCCCATTGTCACTAGCTCAGCAGAGTAGCAGAGATTTATATTTATAAATTCTTATCTAAGACTATTTTTAATATTAAAAAAAGAATAAAATAAAAGCCACTGCCAGTAAATTACACACAAACAATATTTATTTAAGCACATATATAATCTTTTTAAATTTGAGGAATAACATTTATTATTTAGATTTTAATATTAACTTTTAAATTAAACTATTATTTTAAGATTTTAAATCATCCACACAGATGAATTTTATATTTATTTTAAGATTGTCGAGTATGAATAAACTACATAGATTTGCATTTGAAAAGAAAATATTCTATCCCTTATTTAACCTTAGGCCACAAGTTCACAGTCAAACCTGCATCAATCCATCTGATACATTGCTGTATTCAATGCAGCATGAAAATATGACAGCACTAAATACTATACTGTCAGGAATGTACATCTGAACAGTAAGTAGGTTTAGAGAAGACATTGTCTCTCAACCAAACAGGAATGCTACATCTGTCGGTGAGAAGAACAATAAACAAAAAACTCCATAGAAAGGGACTGCATTCTCCATCTTATTATCCCTTCCATAGGCAAAAAAGGGGTGTGTGGTGTATAAATGGAGATCCTGCATGTGGCGAACCTCATACTACATCTACTAACAATATACCCAATCCATTGAACTAATTTAACTATGAAACAAATAACCTAAGATTACCATCCCTTAATTAATTAATATAACTTTACAAATCTATATAGCCATTCATGCCCGACTTAAATTTAACATTTATATAAATTTGCACAGATGAATTTTATAAGTGTTTTTTAATGTTGAGTATAGATCGACTACATAGATTACATGCTCAAAAATTTTTCAAAATAAACATAAATGATCAAAATATAAAGTCATTGATGTAATTGGAGGGAATTTACAAGAAACCCAATGGCATTCATCATAAGATGCTGCATTGACACCAATAACTAAAAAAAACATCCGGATAAATACATTTTAGATATTCAACGTAAGATATCATTATTTACCGAATGTCTATATATTCCAACCAAATATGAAAACAAAAACATAATTAAACATGAACGAATCTATGCAAGTGTCAATACTCAACTTCAATTTAATGCATTTAAATAATTTATACAATATTAATAAAAATAAAAATGGAAATGATTTTTTATAGCAAACTCAAATATATATAATTTAAACATTAAATATCAATTTGAAAATTTGAAAGTCAGATAAGAATTCATTTTTAAATTTAGGTTAGCTGAATCTCAAAAGTTTGAATGAAAGTTCTTAATTATTTTTAAATTTGATAGTTCATGTCTTACAGAAGGAGAATCATGGTTCCTGGTGCCAATTCCCATGACATCTCTATTTGAAGCCTGGTCTGTTGTTCTGGAGGAGGCCTAAGTTGGTTCAATCCTGGTATTACAGTCATTTTATTTGAAATAAGTGAGAGAGAGCAACAAGTGCATCTTATCACTCTTCTCACAAAAATCAAGCTGGAACTGTTCTTAATTTCAATATTTTTCTTTTTATAGTACTCCCTGGATTCAATGAACAAAACATCACTCATTTTTATTATGGTTCGGGCCTTCATTGCTGCTTCTATATTTGACATCTAATTTATTTTTTATTATCTTATCTATGTCTTTCGACTGACCTTTTTTTCTATAAGAGCCCCAAGGACTAGTTTGCTTTTCAATTAATTTATAAAACAATCATTTCCATTTACAAAAATATTTTATCTTTAGATCTTGTACTTTTTTCTAAAAAAGTACGTTCAAATATCTTTTTTTATTATTTAAAAAAGAAATAATTTTTCAAGTTTTGCATCTGTGTGAATATATATACGTATAAACGTTTAACAATTCTTTAATTTTTTTTAGCTTTTATTTACGAACTTAAGAAAAAATTTATTTAAATTTTAAATTAATGTAACAGCATATACCATTACAATATATATATATATATATAACACTGGAAGATAACTACATTTGTCTTCTCATCACCATCCACCACAATTATGTTCAGTGGCAAATCAGTGTTAGATAAAACTAAGAGACTTTTTGATGAGAGCCAAAAATTGTATTGTAGTTGTATCATGTATATGAAATCCAATAATCCAGACAAAATTTAGGAAAATGAAAAATAATGATGTTTAACAAATTACAACAACTTTGTTCTGCAATATGATAACTAAACTGTAAAAATAGTTACTTTAGGTCTTATAAGATTTTGAATTAATTAAAGACAAATCTCTATAATAATTTAATCAGTCTAATAAAATATAATTTGAAATATTAATATACTCAGGAATCATCTGTCATGATGATATTACTAACTGTTAATACTACAAATATAGTATAACTAATGCTATAATGCAAATATTTAAGTAAAATGTATTAATTTAGAGAATAAAGTAATTGGCATATGGTTAATCCAAATATAGCTCTGCTTACACACCTTAAAATAATAGTCTGTTCTGTAGTTGAATGCAAAATAAGTCTAATAATAATAGTAATGATTGTTATTAGTTTGAAACAAACAACAAAAATTCGTAAGTTTACTATGAAATGAACTTATGTGACCAATAAAGATAATAAATCTTGTGCATGATTAAATAAATTTGGGTTTATTCAATAGTTTTTCTGAATCAAAGATAATTTATGAACCAATTCTTATACTTTTTGATAAAAATAATCATTTTCATAAGTGTAATACACATATTAAATAGAATGATTTATTATAATTGGGCAATAAAGTAAATACTGAATTAACTCAGTGTCTGTAAATGGAAACATAAATAATGTTATACTACACAATTTGAAATTCTACAAAAATCAATTTATTTACAAAAACAATATTTAAAACTTACAAATCAATAGTTAAGCTTTATTTTAAAACACACAAAATATAAGCAATTTTCAATTACAGTGACTATATAAAATTCCAATAAAATAATTTTATATTTAAATTTTTTCCAAATACAATGAACAAGATATCAGTTTGGTAATGAATTTACTAAAAGTGAAAGATTGAAAACCTCTCGCATGCACTTTTAGAATGCTTATATGACAGCCAATCAGATGTAATGATGACTGTATATGGAGCTCTTAGTTGCAACACAAGACATAGATTCTAAAAGTGCATGCAAGATCTTTTCAGCCTTTCACTTTAATTACAAACTTCTTGTGCTTAATAAATAATATTTACATACATTACTATCAAGTCATAAGATCTAAAAAATTATGTTGTCATAGTAAATTGAAAGATTTCACATTGTTGATTTATAAATAAAACACAGTGAATTAAATGTGAAGAGGTTTAAAGCTTCACACTCTTAAATCAAAATGCTTTAGACTGGCTTACATATATAAGAGAAAGGTGGAACCACTTTTTTCTTATACAATGTCTGTTTTGTATTGTGACTTAAGAGCTCCCTATACAGTCATCATGAGATTTGATTGGCTATCATATAAGCATTCTAAAAATGCATGCAAGAGGTTTTCAGTCATTCATCTTAATTATGAACTTCTTGTGCTTAATAAATAATGTTTACATACATTAATATTTTGTAATAAACTATAACTATTTCTTAATAACACTATATTTCAAGATAGGCAAACATTTAAATTACAGCTGATATATTTTAAATTATCATATTATATCTTTCCTTGAAACAATATAAAATATTGTTATACCTTTGGTGCTTTTATAAATTATTATTCACCTTAATGAAAATCTGGTTTTACTTTTTCTATAATAATTCTATGGTTAATTTATTGAATTATCTACAAAATAATTAAACATATATGCTATTTTAATGACTATTAATTACTTGACAACAATTAAAATATAAATTTTAAAATACTATTTCATATAAGTAAAATAAAACAAGCATTTTGACTTAAAGAAAAGCCTAAGTCATATCTCACTTTAACATACAGATTTAAAATTTGCATATAGGAATTACTCGTATTATAATCCTTTTTTTAACAAATCTGTCTTTTTCTTAAAATATCAATTATTATACATCTTTCTAAGTAAATTGCAATTTTATCATCTGTTTCCATTGCTTTCAGGATTACTTAAAAAAATTATGATTATGCACTTGAAAATATTTAAATATTTATTATTAAATTTTGCTTATGTGTGATGGTAAATAATATTCATAATACTAACAACCTTACACTCAGAAACATCATAAATCCTAGGTTTTGTATCTCTGGAAACATATACAAGCTTATATGAATGGAATAACTTTTCTTAAGGTTTTCAGATATATATAATTGCTATATTAAATGTGATGTCTGTAACCAGATTCTTTATAGAAGCATTTTTAATAATCTGGATATAAAAAATTCATGGGAATTATATACCAATGGTCTATCTGCATTCATGACTAGATGTTCTGTGTTTTCCCTATGACTTACACTATGTGCTATGGGAATCAAACATAAAGAATGAATACCCATGTGAACCTAAATAGTTACATTTGACAAGAAATCCTTAGATTTAAACATCATAAGCACAGCTAAGCAGTAAGCTGAAGATATGCCATCTTAATACATTTTATAAAACAATTTAAATGTTCCTCAAAACTAAAACACAAAATTCCATGACAAAAATTAATAAATTCCCAATAGCAGGACCATACACTCTACATTACCAGCATACACTAGCATAATTTAATTGATAATAGCATGTTCAGAGCAAAAAAAAAAAATTAACACATGTAAATAATTGTTTCATAAAATAATTCATTGTCTAAACTGTAAAAAAAATTGTGACCATACTAATAATTACAAATAAACAACTTTCATTCAGAAGCCTATATTCATTATAACTTTAAAATAGCAATTTGCAAGGTATGAGTAATAATTTTTCAGAACAAAACATTCTAGGTTATTTTACCTTTTTTAAACTTGAAATAGAATAATATTAAACAAACCAAATAAGCATATATTAAAACATATAATAAAAATTACCAATAAATGTTGTAATTCCATAACACTTAACCAACGACCTTCCATTTGAAAATAACCTATCATTTACCACACTTTCAATATATTGTAAAATATAAATACCTTTATTATATACTAAATTATAATATATCTGCATATATAATACTTATTAAAATTCAAAATAATAAATAGAAAACATTAAACATAAATTTCTTTAATTATAACAATCCCAAAAAATAAAATTAATAACAGTTAATTTTTTTTTACCAAAACACTTCCTGAAATATAAGTTTAAATAGAAGTTTGAACAATCAATTCATTTATTAAAATATTTTTTTCAAAAGTAAGCTTGAAAGTTATAAATGACAAAAATTATTATTTTATTTTAGATCAAGTTAATTAATTGTCCACGCATATTCTTGTAATATCAGTACTTTTAATATTTAAGAAAAATACTTTAAAACACTGTATAAAGAAAGCTTTCTTTTTAGAAGTGGTTCCAATTGGAATAAATGTGAATTATATTCTTTAGATTTACTGCAGACAGCTATATTAAATCCTGAAATATTTTATTTCTCGGAATATAATCTTAACATAAAGTTCAGTTTCTTTTTTAAAAATAACACATGATACACTGTTATCATATGTTGGTTTAAATATAACTTATATTTAAGTAGTTCCATTATATATTATAATAGCATATTATATGAATAAGTTAGTCATCAAGTTTTAAACAACTTATATTATGTCATTAAAGCCGGTAAAACACTCCATGCAGTAGTGCCATGCAGTGCAAGGCAGAGTAATCAGTGTATGACAGAAGGCTTGTGCATAAAATCCCAATCTAGTGCCTACTGCACCTACATCTTAGGATCTAATACAACCCTCTAGTAGCCACCTTTTTCTCTACTTAACTACAAAACTACGAGTCTAAAATTGGAAACAATAATATTTCCAATCCAAGCTAATTAGCTTATATAGTCATATATGTCTGAACTGAGTTCAGTACCCATAGATTTTGGTGTTTTGGTTCTTTAATAACCATAGCCATCACCATTATATTAGGAAAAAATGGTATTAAACCGCTAAATATCACATGATCAACATTTCTTATGTTTTCTCATTCCTATTATTATAACAGGCAAAACTCTCCATACAATAATGCCACTCAGTGCAAGTTAGAGTAATCAATAGATGCCAAAAGGCTTGTGCATTGAATATCTATTTAGAACCTACTCATCCAATATCTCCAGACTAGTTTCTAGCTTGCAGATTTCATCGGTGAGGAGTCTTGGTAATGAGAGTATTGCACTTAGAACTTTGGATCTAATGCAACCCTCCAGCAGTTACCTTTTATCTCCACTTACCTACAAATGTATGAGTCTAAAATTGAAAACACAGTAATATTTTCAATCTAAGCTCATTAGCTTATATAGTCATATAGGTCTGAACTCAGTTCAGTACACATACATTTTGATGTTTTTGATTCTTTATGCACAAGCCTTCTAGAATCCATTTATTACTCTGGTTTGCACTGAGTGGCACTACTGTATGAAGAGTTTTGCCTGTTTTATAACAGTTATGAGCAATCATAAGAAATGGTTGTCATATAATATTTAGTTGTTTAATACCAATCCTGCCTAATAGGATAGTGGTGGCTATGGTTATTAAAGAATCAAAAACACCAAAATGTATGGATACTGAACTGACTTTAAACTTATATGACTATATAACCTTATGCATTTGGATTGAAAATATTATTGTGTTTTCAATTTTAGACTCATAATTTTGTACTTAAGTAGAGATAAAAAGTGGCTGCAGGAGGTTTGCATTAAATCCTAAGATCTAGGTGCAGTGCTCTCAGATCCAAGACTACTTGCTAATGAAAACAATAAGATAGAAACTAGTCTGGGGATATTGGATGAGTAGGTACTAGATAGGAATTTTATGCACAAGCCTTTTGGCATCCATTGATTACTTTGGCTGGCACTGAGTGGCACTACTGTATGGAGAGTTTTGCCTGTTTTAATAACAGTTATGAACAAGCGTTAGAAATGGTGATCATGTAATATCGGGTACTTGTGTATAATTCAACCGATGACGTATTACCCTGAAGGCACATCGGTTTAAAGTTGCGATTTTTAAGATAACGTCTCCAAGTGATCTGCAGACACATTTAGTCGCTAAAATGTGTCCGCAGATCACGTGAACACGGCACATTAATAAATGCAACATTAGACCAATATGCCTTCAGGGTAATACGTCATCGGTTGATCACGTGGTAAAAAACAAAAAAACATGGCAAAAATATAAAAATTTTAAAAAAAATTAAACGTAAAAAAAAGAAAAAATGTGACTCAGGTCATGTGATAAAAAACAAAAAAAAAAGGCAAAAATCTGACGCAGGTCAGGCAAATAGTAAAAAAATATATATAAAAATGTACATGCATGTGTCAAAATAATTTAGAAAAAACTATATTCTAATTTATAAACCCACCCTATATTATGCTCAATTATAAAAAACAGCGCATAGCGCTGGAGTTGGCGGGGGGCCCTTTGTGTTTTTGACAAGCCGTTAGGGCTTGGCGTACACCTATACCTTGTATTACTCTCATAGCTGTAATTTTTATAATTGCCCATGAATTTATGAAAAATAATTTTCTGTATGATATAATTCAGAAATTAATTATTGCTGATGAATTTACGAAAAATAATTTTCTGTATGATACAATTCAGAAATTAAAAAATTAAATTGTAGAAATATTAATAAAAAAATTTTGTAAATTTTAAATAAACAGCTAAATTAAAAAGATGTGATTTAATGCAAATCTGGTATTAATGGCATCATTTAATGCAAATCTGGTATTAATGGTGTCGCACCCTGTAATTTTTATAATTGCCGATGAATTTACGAAAAATAATTTGAGAATTGTAGAAATATTAACAAAAAGTTTTTATAATTGACGATTAATTTACGAAAAATAATTTGAGAATTGTAGAAATATTAACAAAAAGATTTTGTAAATTTAAAATAAACAGATAAATAAAAAACAGTTTACCGGAATAAATTACGAAAAATAATTTTCTGTATGATACAATTCAGAAATTAAAAATGAAATTAAAACATATATTCAATTGTAGAAATATTAACAAAAAATATTTGTAAATTCAAAATAAACAGATAAATAAAACACTTTACCTGAATTAACAGCTCAAAAAAGTAACGGTGATGCCGTGGATAGCAAAATCACAATAGACAGAAAAATCAAAAAATTTCCCAAACCTCTCTACGAATTTTAAATCTCGCGGGTGAAAAAAAAATTGACTCTCTGATGGATTAATCACACCAGTCACTTGGTTACCATGACAATGTTGCCATGCAAAAAACATCGATGTCTACCAGAAGGGAAATCGGTAAGTCAAAAACGTCATCGGTTGAATTATTCACAAGTACCTAATATTGTAAGTTATTAACAATATTTACAATATTAAAAGAAATAAAGAGAATAACTGTTCCACAATTAAAACACTAAAGCAGAACATTAAATAGTTCAATTCAGGAGTTAATACTATGTTATTTGAGAATCATATAAAAGTTTGTAAGCAAATAGAAAAACATTTCTATAATATGATAAACAAATTCTTATGTAATACTTCCTTGTGTTTTCCATGGTTTTTACACAGATCTACTTTTTCTATAAATTGAAGCAAAAATTCCAATAATATTACAACTTTGTCCAAGCCATTCATGTTTTTTTCTTTTCCCCAATTGTCATAACAAGTAAATATCAATATTGTTTTCTGAATAGTAGACTAATTATTTATTTATTTTATTTTAATGCTGCTTGAAATAAAGATAAAATTTTAAACATATTTTTTTAACAAAAATATTAACTTTTTTTTAATTGTTATCAATTCCTTAATAATTTTTACACACAGAACACACACTTGCTCTCTGTCTTTTATATAACCAACCCCAATTAATCTGCTAACTACTGAAATCAATCATCCAATAAAATTGATTTCTAATCACCAACTTTAAGTTCTATTTTTAGATTTAATTAAAGAATGACAGAAAGAAAGAAAATAACATATTCTAAAAATAGCAACTTAACTTATGCAATAATTAAATTTTTAATAAATATTTTTAATATTATTATTTAATAAACTAAATATTATTAAATAAACATTTCATAAAATAAATTATTTTCCATATCTATTTAGTATTTATTAAATATTAAATACAGTTCAATTCTTTAATAGTTTTGCCTTAAAATAATAATTATTATTAGCAAATTAAATATTGCAAAATAAAATATAAGCAAGCACAAAACAGACATGCATATAATCAGATATGTTTTCATTGGATAATGCTTTGCCTTACTTAATATTATCTAATGATTTATTTAAAATATTTTAAGTTAACTAATCTTATAGATATAATTGATAACTATTAAAATTTAGATTTACTTACAATAAAATTTACACTATTTTAATAAATATTAGTACATTATTTATACTTTAAACAACCTGTTTAATAAAATTTATACTTATAACAAACTATTAATATGCACTTTAAATATTATTTCATGCATTAATAAAATTATATAAGGTAGCTTTAAGGGTAGCTGCTGTAAAGATTACAAAGAATATTTCTGAATTAAAATTTAAAATGTTTGTTATTTTGTGTAGCTAGAAATTTTAATTAAGGCACATGGCACAAGCATGATTATAACACTCATCAAAAACATACTCTATTTACATTGTTTGTTTTCTGTTGTAGTGTTTTTCATTGTATATCTTGGTTCATCCATGTGATACTATTGTATCACTATCTGAGCTTAATTTCATCTAATATTAATACATAAATTATTTCCCATTTCGAAATTTTTTTAAATCTTATTAATAAACAAGACTTATTAATTCTATAACATATTATTCAATTATTGTCACATCACACTTATGATTTTAAAAATCTCTTTTCTGATTCTTTATTGAATGGACATTAAATCTTCATCTATATTGTTGTTTGCAATATTTCTACAATGATGTTTTTAAAAGAAGCATTCCTTATCCTATTGTTGGCAAAATATAATCAAGTTAAAATATCATTAAAATTATACTAATAGTTACACATAGATGAATTCATATATGTATGTTTTATCTATTATTTGTTTAGATAATAATCATAAAATAATTGAAATAAAAGAAGCTTGACACATAAATGTAATAGCTCCATTAATATGAGCCAAAAGAGTCCTCTCAACAAAAACTAGTCATTTAATATAATGGTGTAGTCACTGCTATATCAATATAAAATTATGCAAATGCAAATATATTAATATCTATTATAATCAGCTACTAGTTTGGTTTATTTTTACACACATGCATATATGGTGACATTTATGCAAATCTTCATTGTGGTCTTACATTAATAAAAATACTCTGTATCGAAAGCTTGGATTAGCTAACAGTAAAAATTGTTAAAATTTATTTCCATAAAATTTGAATAGTGTCAGTGTTGATTTGTGTGTGTAGTTTTAATTTATTCTTATAGTTATGGGTATAAATTGTTGTGGGTATATCTTTTAGATATAAAGCTTAAAATACCATATCCTTGCTATATGGCTTCATCCACTGAAATTGTTGACTTTTGTAACCAAATTATGTTTTCTTGAATATCCCAGTTGTATTACCATTCTTGGTAGATGGTTATCACTGTGTTTTAATGTAACAACTAATGTATCTTCAATATATTATAAGTCATACATTTATCAAAAATATGGGTTGGCATATTGTTTTACTTAAAAACTCACAAGTACCCTATATTTCTTATGATCATCTTTAATGTCTTCTTTTTACCTAATTTTTATATTATTTCCTAAATGATGTCAAAACAGTCTCCATAATTATTCTACTTCTAAGCATATGCCTAATTTAATTGTTTGTTTATAAATTTTTTTTTTCATTTATTTTCCTTCATATTTTATTTTTATTAATCTTATAAAACTGATTTCTTATAGCCCTCTCTACTGAAACCTCATCTTTAAAGCATTTAATTTTAGTTTTTATAACTAGTATTATTTTTGCTTTATCTGATGCCCATATTATTTAACATATTTTTTTTTTCATTATCAACTTCAATGAGCTTATATTTGTTAATTTATCATTTTTTGCCTTTTTAATTAGACAATTTCTTAAACATTTAATAGTGGTTACCTGTTCTACAACATCTTACTCAGTTCTCACACTTAACATGTTCTTCTCTACATACATTTTAAAAAAGAGTTCAATTAATACAGATCACAATATGAAAAAAATGTGTAATTGTATGTATTATAAGCTCACCAGCGTAAAGAAATGGAGATTATTAAGCAGATGTACATCTTGAGAATCATTTACATTTTTAAAATTATTTTACACATTTATTTCAAGTATGAAAGGTTTAAAATTTTTGCACAATATATGAATATTTAATAATGCACATGTGAAGAAAAAGAGATGGTGTTACTAAAATAATATAATGCTTGTATTATAATTGTAAGAAAGATATATTGTTTTTAACTAAGTTTGATATCTATACATGGATTTTTAATAATAAAGCAATCTTTAGCCTATTATATAGCTATTAAAATGTTGATATATGTATTTAAAATATGGCAATTGTAGAGTCTGCATAAGAATTGTGATGCTTATAGATTAAATTGTGGCAAATATGACATTAATGACGAAAAATGAT
Organism: Epiperipatus broadwayi; assembly: GCA_028023455.1. NCBI lineage: Eukaryota > Metazoa > Onychophora > Udeonychophora > Euonychophora > Peripatidae > Epiperipatus > Epiperipatus broadwayi. Next base: position 4,222,089 of record JAQFVV010012443.1, read on the forward strand.
GACCATTTTGAAAGACATGAGTTGATTTGGAACCCTTTGATATTATGTTGAATTGCATCTTTGGATTCTTTTTTTCTAATGACTTCTTTCATTGCTTTGATCTGTAATAAATATTCATTGTTATGTATGTGTGAAGGCAAAAATACATAAATTTGAACAGTCATTTAAAAGATATATTGATTTTTAATAAAAGTATAAATCCTATATCTGAGGTAACAATAATATAAAAATATCTAGCCTAATAAATATATTGTTAAAATATTTATATAATTATATATAAGACAATATTCACCATTCATTCTGCATTATCATTTTAGTACTTTCCAGTAAAATTAGATGAAAAATATGTGATATGTAATGACGACTATGAAGACATTTGGCAGAAATATAATGACCTAATGATACTGGGTCAGCATAAATGAATTTCAGGATCATTTCCTTTTTCTGATTCTTATCCACTTCCTTGAGATATAACAATGGTCAATATAAATTTTCAAATAATTGTGTGCTTTGATGCAATATTGGAATGCTAAATTCAGGACTGGGAAATTGATTGCAGCTCAGTTCTGCAACTCCCAATTCTCAAACTTCTAATAAATTTCTGAACAATAAACGGCCTTGTTATTATTATATAAAAATATTGTATTATGATTAAGTGATGACTCTGACCATTATCAACAGACATTGATTTTTTTTCTTTTTCTTAATCTTTTTACAGTACATTTATTCTAATATTGCAATATTTAGATCTAAATCATAAACTTTAAGGTATCATTTATTTAATTAATATGCAAGATAATTTTTTTATAAATATACAATTCAAAATTATATATATATATAAATCTAGCTTTTCTAGAGATTTTTTTCGAGGATGTGTTTATATACATTCAACTGAAAGCTATTCATTTTACATCTATAAAAAAAAAAACGAATACGTGATATTCTAATCTAAATAAAATAAATTGCATATCGCATCTCTTGTTATTTTATGTAACTAAAATAATTTGCAATAATCATAAGAGAATTTCAGCTAGCAAAAATAATATTATTATTTTAATATTTTCATTCAATTGGCTGAATCTCATTTATAAAATTTAACTTTATTCTTATTTTCTTCTAATTTTCTTTGAATTTAATTGTTTCGCATGTAATATTTATTCGCACATCATTTTCTTTAATAATGTACATTAGTGATATTTATTTTTCTTTTTAAATACGAATAAAGTAAAATAAATCCTGAAAAAAGTAATGTATGTATAAATAGTTTTGTATTATTAATAGCATAATTATCTATGAAGTACTCTAAAATTAATATAAGCTCGTGTTGTTTCATGCAATGTTTTAACAGCAGATTATACAGGTCAAGGGGCAACGATTAAGGGCCAGCTGATTCACTTCCACTAATTGAACTTCTTGGGTACATCTGAGAAATAAAACATTCAATTATTATTTATTTAAATAAACTAAAAATAAACAAAGGATTTATTATCACATCAAAATGATTCATATCCTACTAATAGTAAAGGCTGTACTAGTAGTAAAGGCTTATAGTAAAGTTATTATAAATATATTAATGATTTTTAGTAATTATACATTAGCTAGATGTTATCCATAATCCAAATATAAACTTTAACCTGAGTTAAAAATTAATATATCTTAATTTAATCCAACTTTTTCATATGTAATATATTTTTAAATATACTTAAAAATTTCATTTTATTAAAGTGAAATATGTTAACATTATATATTGTTTCACAGTCGGTATCCTAATATATATATATATATATATATATATATATTAGGATACCGACTGTGAAATATATATATATATATATATATATATATATATATATATGACTGGGATTTACTTGGTATTTAATCTCTAGCCAATACTAAGACAAAAATTTCATTTACTATTTAATTTTTGCTGAGTGGCTAGAGTGATATTAATTCAATTATATTTAAAAAAAGAGTAAGATCTGAAAAATGTGTAAGGTTCACCCATATGAATCACATTTATATTAAATAATAAAAGTGTCCATGGGATTATTGAAATCTATTATGCAAAGTTCATCCAGTCCAGGCCTGCAATACCCATAACTAAAAGATATGCATCACAGTTATATTAAATAAGAAAATTGTCCATGGGATTATAGTTCATAGGTATATGTAGATGTTCTCACCAGTAACTAATATTATATCATACTTCATTTTTTATTATTGTACTCTAACTGCACAAATATTTAACAGATTAATACAAATAATTATCTATATCTTACTGACTCATAAATATCAAATAAACACACAGGTAAATCCAATAGGATCATTCATAATAATGGAAATCATTCATTAATGTTGTCCTTAAAAATAAAAAAATGAGAAAATCATAAAGTTCCCCAATGATAAGTATATAAATTTTTACTGATTATTGTTGTGGGATGGAACAATCCTATGAATAGATAATTATTTTTTTAATTTATTATTGCTCTTTTTTTCATACTATACTACCACTGGCCAATTTAGAAATACCTAAAAAAAGAATACAACTCAAAATGCTAAGTACCTTATTAACTTAATAGTTGAGCATATATAGAATGTTATAAATAAATTTGATAGTTTTTAAAACACATTTAACAATTTTCTAAAGAGAAAAATATTTCATCATTGATTTACTTTCCAAGTACTTAATGATTAACTACTCTTTCTTTTTGCATTGCTAAATTTATATCATATAAAACTAAATTGTCCGAGAACTTTTCTACTGTTACACAATGCTTTATTTACCATCCTTTCTTACAGTTTACAGTTTTGATTGCCCCAGAAATTTTCTTCAGAACTTTATATCTCTTAACCTCAACTGTAACAATTGATGTTAGGACAGTTGAGGTTAGGATATATAAAGTTCAGAAGAAGATTGCTGGGGCAATTCAAACTGTAAACTGTAAGAAATGGTGGTAAATAAAGCATTGTGTAGGTAACAGTTGAGGTTAGGAGATATCAAGTTCTGAAGAAGGTTGCTGGGGCATTCAAAACTGAAAACTGTAAGAAAGGGTGGTAAATAAGGCGATGTGTAGTAACAGTTCAGGTTAGGAGATATAAAGTTCTGAAGAAGGTTGCTGGGCCAATCAAAACTGAAAACTGTAAGAAAGGGTGGTAAATAAGGCAATGTTTAGTAACAGTTCAGGTTAGGAGATATAAAGTTCTGAAGAACATTGCTGGAACAATTGAAACTGTAAACTGTAAGAAAAGATGATAAATAAAGCATTGTGTAACAGTAGAAAAGTTCTAGAACAATTTAGTATTATATTGTACTTACATCCAATTATATTTACAATTACTTAATTATCAATTCAGCTTTCATCTCTTATTGAGACCTTTTAAAGATAACAACAGTGTGGACAAATAAAATTTTAAGTTGGATATTTAACCATTGTATATATTTAATTATTGTTTGAAAGTTTACGATGATCACATTCTATTTGCATGTATATATTATAATTATATCAATCTTTAGATATTACAACAATATATATATATATATATATATATATATATATATATTGTAACCTAGTGTTATTGACACTTGGTCTATTTAGCATCGTTTCCAAAGGAAAACAATGCTATCTTTTTCTAGAAAATAAAGAAATAAAATAGTAATAATATTAAGTGATTAATACAATATACTAGTTACTCACTTTAACATATTTTAAGCCAATAACGAATAAATTTAGTAATTTAATGTCATTTTAGAAAAGAGCATAAATAATTTAATTAAAAATATTAACCATAAGAGCAATTTAATATAGTATAAAAGCATATTATAAACAGTAGTTGATTTTATTCAGACGGGGGGGGGGGATAGATGAGTATCTTATCATAACACCATAGCTTCTGGTAATTTTTTAATTTTTAAATTATTTAGACAATAGTGTATACAGAATTATACATCACTAATAAACATTATTAATTAAATGTATTTATTATTTTACATTATTTGTCAAATTATTTTGTAGTTCATTTAAATCATACAGAAATATATAACTGTAATAAATTATTTTTTTCCCTTTCTTTTGTTTATGTATAATTAAATGATTTTTTCTCTGTAAGAGGTCGCTAAAATAAAACAAGACCGCCAAAAACTGGAGAAAACTTTAGTCAGCTATTTAGTCTTCAAGAAGGAGTGAGTACTGAAATTCGGTAACAAAATTTTTTATATTTTTTATTGCAGAAATAAATATCAGTCCATTAAATGTTTGATAATATCATGTTTGGCTAATCTTAATTGATAGGATATTCTGCTTTTCTATGTCTATCGACCTATTATAAAGTTTTTTATATTAAAAGATTATACTATCGTGTGCTAAAGTTTAAAATGACCGTATTGACTACAGTAATCACTGAAAGCGTCATTATGTGTAAAGTAAATAATATAAATAATTTCCAGCAAATAAACAATTATTTATTAACTTTACCTTATTTGATAATTTTTTTCTTGGTATAAAAGAAAAATTTATAATTTAAAAGACATATTATAAAAGCCAAGGAAAGTTAACTATAAAATTTCGCGCTCTTTTAAACAGACATTGTCTGCAGTTAAAAATAATCCACATTAAAATATATTTATTCAATGAAAATTATCTAGAAATAATATGAATGATAAAGGATATTTACTTATGCACCTATATATTTTTTAAAAGAAAATATAAATTTTCTCAAGGCAAGTATTGAAAAATTTGTATGCGTGCATATTACGGAAAATTCATTATTGAAGAAGACTTATAATTCATAGAGTAGGAAAAAAAAACTATCAACATAAGTGACTTAACTATAACTTTAAAATAATATGTTATATTATATCTCAACTAGGTCAGCTGCAGCCCTTATAATTATAATATTTTCTAAAAGTCGCGCATTAGTTTATTCTTAAACCAGCTAGCTAAATAAAATGGTACGTATCGCCAATATTAAAGAGGAAAAGAATTGTATATATGTGATCGTCAAGCGTCAAAATATTCGTCATGTTAAGTTATGTATTGTCTTTCTTGGATCCCAAAATTATATAAGTTAATTCAAAGAAGAATTAATATCCAACGCTATTATGTTTTCTTTGCTTAAATATTAAATGCGCCAGAATGGATGCAACTTTCATAGAAATGATATAATAAAATGTGTTTCTTGTTTTAAAATTTCGCTTCGTGAACTACGAAAGGATCAAATTCTTCATCTAAATAAAGTGCCCAACGGAAAAACATTTTTCTAGAAAAATAATAAAGACTTGTTAAGTAATATTTTTATTTGAAAAATTATGTATATTTTTTTTTATCAACAGGTTAAAAGATGTATATTCAAGTAGTATTTAAATGACCTTGTAATCATAAAGGTATGTTTTCTTTTAATTATATTAGGTTAAATTTATATTTGACATGGAAAATATTTTTATAAAATGTGTTTACTCATGATAGGCAATTATGGGTATAAATTTATATGTTAAATGCGTAAAAGTGGAAAAGTTTAGTTACTTAATAAATAAAATATCTAGTTAAAATTATCAGAAGTAATTAAAAAGAAGTGCTATACAGAATCTTATTTATTTAAAGTTTAAACAAATTTATACTATGTTAATTGCGGAATTTATTCCCAATTATTTTTTTTATTAACGCATTCACTTAATTTAGTTCAAAATACTATATAACCAATTATTTGTTGAATGTTTCTTTGGCAAAAGTGAAAATTATTATGTTTATTTTGTATTATCCATTGATTACAGACGTTGATTTAAGTATACCCCGGAATATAAATTTTGTGTAATTAGTGTATTTGCTTGTCTTGCCCTGAATAGCATCAGTATATGATTAATATTCCCATTAGTAATAATTGTATGTATTTATTTTGAGGGATGGAAAATAATCTCCCCAAAAGCTTTATTTTTCATGAGGGGAATAAATAAATCTAGAATTCGGGTATGGTTATAACCGAAGCGATCGCTTCCCAGAGCCAGGACGATCAGCCATTTATACCGTATTTAGTTTATTTCGTTCGGTAAAAATCCCATGAGAGGATTATATTGGTGTGTGTTCCTATTAGGCCCAGGTAAGAGGCAAGGACCCACCAAACTATTTTAATATAGTCATTAACTCTTCGTATCTACGGTATTATTCCCTTTTCCTCATGAAAAAATAGAGATAATTTCACCATGGAAGGTGTAGAATATTGTGTTTTATTTAAAAAGTTATGGCAAGATAACGGGTATACTGGAGGTAAATTCCTTCTGATCCATTTAGTAAAAATAGAGTGCTAGTATATATGATCAATGTCTGGATTGTGCGTCGGAATAGTGCGGGTAATCTACACATGAGTCAATGGAGAAAATAAGTTTAAAATTGTGTGATTTATAAATTTTCATTTGCCAAAGGAGGGTTCAAATACTAAGTTTAATTCAAGTTAATTATTAAGTAGCACTCACAATATAACTTATACGGAGGAAACAATGTGTATAACAACTTCAGTTGTTATTCAGGTAAACATTAAAATAATAAGTGTATCTTCTGATAAATAACCCATAAATTATAATGAGTTATCTAAATAAAAAACTATCATTTAGTTAAAGATATAATTATAATAATCGTTTGTACGCATTGCCTAGAATCCAATTATTTTTATTTTAAAACAAATAGTCAGAATAAAGTTAAGCAGCCGTTCATATAAGATACACTAAACTGATAAGTTAGTGTATCGACAATAATATTTCTTTTGTTATATTTTGTCTAAATAAATGTACAGCAAAGATAAAGAAGTAGTTCAAATCCCAGTCTAAAAGCATAGACTAATTACTATTAGTTATTATTTTATTTTATCCATATGGGATCAACTAAAGTGTATAATTTTTGTTTATTATGTTAATCCTAAGGGATTGTTTTTGTTAAATTGTAAGAATAAATTGGAATATTGTTGAAATTTAATAATAAATATAGTTTTATTAAAAGCTGTTTTGAGTCATTTTTCTTATGTGCTAAATAAAAGTCTATCTGCATAATACTTGCAATACTTTCTTGAGTCCAAAGTTATTTATGAAATCTCAAATTCAATACACTAGATAGACAATTTTAAGCAGATCAGAATATTTCATTCTATTTTTAATTTAATAAGAATTATTTATGGAATTGAAACTTCAGACCAAAACATTTTATTTTATATGTGTTTAAAATCACTTTATTCCCAAACTAATATATTTGAATGCATATTGTTCCATACACATTTAAGTGAAGTGTCTAAGTATTAAATCTTAGTTAATTATTGTGTTGTCATGGGTGATGGAAGGACACAAAAGCACCCTTGTCTTTTCATCATTCCAACTGAGATTCTGGATTATAAATTGGCAGTATTATTCAAAATTATGCGTTGTCATTGAATAGGGGCATCATCTCGTTAAATATTATAATAGCCAATATGTGAATGAAGACACCTGGAATTTAAATAAATTAAATATTTTCTATAGCCAACCAGAGTGTCAGTTCTATTGGACAACACATTACTGCTGAGAAAATTTAGTAAATATAACAGAGAACCCTGAGATTAGTGTCAGTATTATAAGTGCTCTTAAAGAAAGAATTAATTCAATATGATTAATATTACAAGTGTGGCATGGCTAAAGAGATGGAAACTTTTAATTGTATAATAATAAAATATTGAGAGCATATGGGCAAATTACTGAATGTTTTAATTTAGTCAGTAATATTAACAATGAAATAAAATCATCATCATCATTGTCGAACAGTGCAAGTACTTATAGCTCGGAGAATGTGTTTTAGATAGAGAGAGAATGTTAGTTTATTCTAAATTGTTTTATTAAATCTATTTTATTAATGATAATTATTTTTATTCTATCTCTGTCTGAGCTGCATATCTCTGTAGCCGAATTATATAACTAACCTAACGAAGAGCAATAAAATATTATATTGATAAATATTATCTTAGATAAGTAATATAGAGGGTTTGCAACCTGCAGCATCAGAAGGAAGTGTCCAAATGCGCTTTAATAGAAGCTGCTCACTGATGTACCGGGCGAAGTAGAAATGGCCCGTACGTTCTTAAAAATAAGTAGGTTAGAATATATATATATATATATAATTGGTGATAATGCAGAGTCATTTAATTTTCACATGTGAATGTAAATCTGAAAGGATAATTCTTAAAGATTGCGACTAAAAACTCCAAGTAACTCCAAATGTGCTACGAAAATCACTGGGATAAAAAATGAATCTCTGTTAAAAGATATAATAATAGTTCAAATGTGTTTTAACATCAAACTTTATACTTCATTAATCAGAATGATTACTATAAAATAAGTTAACTGATGAAGGCTTTCACATATTTTTTATTCAGCAAAAAAATCATTTTCCAAATAACACCACATACAATTAATAAATAATAAAAGAAGACACTTGTAAATGTATATATGAGAATATCAAACCTCATATTGCATCAAATAACCTAGAAGTCACAATAATTAAAATTCTTACTTTCAAATACATAAATAGTGCTGAAGCATTATTCTGAAACAATTATTTAAAACCTTTTTATAGAAAATATACCAAAATTACATGGGAAATTCAAAAACACCAGTAACACTATGAGAGAAAAGTTATTAAATTTCTCAAACTAGACAATCCTTTATTTGTTGTTTTTCTGAAAAGAAAATGATGCAATTTTGATAGACACTATGGATTAATGTGTTCTCAAAAAGACAGTTCCTTATAGTAAGCCAATACTGAAAATGGAATGAAATTAATATCAGCTATAAAAACAAAGTTAATATCACTCTGAGAGCAATACAGGTATTTCACTGATTCTGAAAAATGTAAATTAATAAAAATGTTTAACAAAATTTCACATTTATATTATCTATGTGAAATAATTAAGAATCTTATAACACTAATACCTGTATGAAAAACTAGTAACAAAGCAATGTATACTGAAAGAAAAAGATTAATGATAGATTATCAATAATTTTCTATCGATAGTGTAAAAAAACTGTTAACATTATGCATAACAACATAATTTTAATATAACTCAAAATGTTCTTAATAATATCCAGATAGACTTATGTGTTCAATACTTGCCATTCTTGATTAGCAATAAATACATTTACAGGTTTCAAATCACAGTCATAAATACGATTTCTATACCCACCCCCCTCCCAAATCTCTACTACATTAATATGTCCATTGTATGGTCACATTGCTACTACAAATATTCTGCACAAAAATAGATAGAAGTTAACACTGCTATCCATGGAATAGAAAAAAATAAGTTTGTTCAGAATCTAGTGACTTGAAAGAATTAAGGTCTAACAAAGAACAATCACTCATGAAGAATAAAAAGTTGAATTAGATAAAAAAAAACATCAAAAGAAAAAAATGATGATACTATTGATAATGTATCATATATAACAGAGATATCAGACAAACTAAAAAAAAATATTTAATCAGTTGGTTAATATAACAGATTTTCAATGCCATAGTAGAATGGAAAAAAATCCTAAAAATTTACAAATAATTAAATTAGACATGTTGATAAAAAAATAACTACATCTATATAATACTATGTGAATTTGAAAGGGTATATACACATATAACTAGTTTCCTCACTAATGAATGGTTAAAAGTACATAAAACAATAATAAAAAAGACAGATATAGTAAGACTAGGAAACCATGAAAGTACTGGTAAATATAAATGTAGATGAAGAAATACAAGAATATTGGGTACAGAAGAAAAAAATTAAAAATGTAAAGTAACTGCTTATATGATAATGAAAAATAACTGCACAAACAACCTAGTGGAATAATTTTTAAATGTTTAGACATTATTCATTAACTCTTTCTTTAAAATGAAAATGTAAAATAGTCAACTTAGTTACAGTGCCTCTTAAATTAGTACTCATGAATCTTAACTTAATTAGTTTAATTATTGTGCTAGGAGATCATTAGTCATACTATCAATAGCTTCTAAAATGAGAAGAATAACAGGTCTTGAGCTAATATGTTCCATACTATGAGTTGTTAAGATCAGTTGAGAATATATTTTAAAGTGTTTAAATTTTTTTTTTTCTAAAAACGCTTAACAATTTAACTAAACGTTGGAAATAGTCATCATATAACCAAAATCTGGATAAATATATCTTTAAAATATTGTTTCAATTGCTGTACGGTAATTGAAAAAAATATTAAAATATTCTCTCCATCTATTCGAAATATCTTCATTGCCATCCAAAGATAAACTAAGATCGTGATATTGTTTTTAGAACCAATTATAATAGTCAATAAACACTGAAACGTAAATAATAACATTAAAAACTTAATCAACAAGTTATAAAATATAAATTTTAAAGTATAATTGAAATGCATACCAATATTAAATTTTATTTTATAAAATAGTTTAATTATTAAAAGTAAAAATATAAAAAACTAGAGTAATAAAAGTAAAAACAATACGTAAAAGACTTTTTAAACGTGAAGAAATTTTCGTAATCCATAATGTTTGATTATTTTAACACATTTTTTAATATCATAAAGTTGTACTGTTTTTATTTTTTTACGTTGGAGGCAAAGTTAACAGAGATTAATGGCCGACTAAACATTAATAGCACATGTGGTGTTATAATAAACGCTTCCAAATATAATAAAAGTCAGGGTAAAAAATAGATTAAAGAAAAAGTATGAGATGTATGAATATATTACAGAAAATAGTAAAAACTAAAAATCAACATTGTTTTTAAAATGACATTGAAATTAATTATTTTTTAAGAAATGTTAGTTTGAAAAAAATTATAAAACTGCATTTTCATTTATATTAAAAAAAATATTGAATCTTCTATTTTATTACCTCTCTTTAAACAATTTCTTTATATATGTCTATCATTCAATCCATCTGTCAATCTATCTAATATACCTGTATAATCTATATATCTATCTATATTTAAGCTTTGAAGGTGTAACAAAGTTTTCATAGGTTTTCCTAGATAAATTTTATTTTTGATGTAATTAGGCAAAGATTAAATTAAAATTATCAATTATAAACTAAACTCAAACATTTTAATAATGGTATACTTGTTTAATTATAAATTAAAATTGGAACCAAATTTCACCCCAGTAATATATTTTATTTGTATTTAACTTTTAATATTTCTATAAATAAAGCCTATGAAAATTTTTCTAATTAATATATATATATATATGGAAAAAATTTATTTATTTGTGAAATTGTGAAGCATTGGTGGACTAGTGGTTAGCATAGCTGCCTTCTAAACAGCTGACCCCGGTTCACTTCCCAGTCAAAGCATTTGACATAGGAAAAAAAGAACAATATAAGTATATAAGTCTAACTTTCCATCCTTGTAAAGTCTAGAGTGCTAAGCAAAAATGCCCCCAGTTTGTTTAAAAACTCACCACGTAAAAATGCTATTAGTATTTGGCATAATTTCAGTTTGCTATTGCTGGCTTTATTTAGTTGTTTGCCTAATAACATCGTAACTGAAATTTATCCAGATAAATCAAATGTATATTAACATTACTCATTTAGTAATAACATCTCTTTAATAACATGAACTAAAACATAGATAAGTAAAATTGCACTTTATGCAAAAAAGTGAAGCTTAGTTTTATTAGAAAATAATTATAAGACTTTGCGCTTTGGGATCACTTAGTTCTGCATATCCATAGCCTATCTTGGGAGTGTCAGCTTACATTGAGATTTTATGTAACACTTAACAGTAATTTATGCAAAATTTATTCAAATTTTTTTTTTCATAAAGACCATTTTTTGGAGATTGCAAAGCACAATTTTTTTTCAGTTTATTGCATAGTTGTCAATTGCAATAAAGCATGCCTCCAAAAAATAGTCTTTATTAAAAAAAAAACCTTGAATAAATTTTGCATAAATTACTGCTAAGCTTTGCTCAAAATATCAATGTAATCTGACACTCCCATGATAAGCTATGAATATGGAGACCTAAGTGCTCCAAAAGTGCTAAGTCTTATAATTATTTTCTAATAATACTAAGCTTCACTATTTTGCATAAAGTAAAAATAAGGATTTTATTTCAATTAGAAAACATAGATATGAATTCAGAATGCTTAAAACTTTGTTTTAAATAGGCTTATGATTCTTTTATCAAACCTGTCACTTGTACACAACGCTGCTAACTATTCAATATTGGTTGATAAATGAGTATTATTAGATTAAATCATTTGTGATAAGCACTCAAATTTTCACTACTTAGTAATTGTCTACTTACATTAATATTTTTGTCAATGTTATCATATGAATGTTGTTAAAGAAGACTTTAAGTGTAGAGGCTTTTTAAATGCTGTTTTATTTTAGTATAAAACTTTTCACACACACACACACAGGCCAACATTTGAGTGTGTGTTATCAGTAGGTGTGATAAATGTCTTACTTTTTAAAATAATAAAAATAATAGTTGAATGTTTTCTTACTTAGGAGTTCATAAAAAATTTGAGCATTGGAAGTGACTGAACTGAATCACAATACATAACCCATGAGCTCCAGAGGCTGCTTTTCTATAACAACATCAAATCATTCAGACATGTTTACAACAATACTTATTATTTTCCAATAATATTGTATAATTTTTGAGTTTTCTTTCATCAATTCTATGTATTTAAATTTATCACAGCTTTTTTCAGTTGTCTTTGGTTTGATTCAAGGTCACTAATACCTAAACTGAAATTATCCATGGTTTTAGGCAACATCTGTATTTTGTATAGCTTATATTAGAAATGCTCCGGTACAGTTTAAACCTCTATAGGCTACTTTCTTCAAAACAAAGTAGTAGTTTTACATTGTTTATGACAAGTGGTTTAAAATTTAGAGATAAAAACAAAATCAATACTAATTTTGATATAAAATAACAGTTCAAAAATGGTGAAATGATATTTAATGTAATATTTATCTACAAACTCAAAAAATCTAAAAAAATTAAGGAATATATGCATATTGCCAAAGTTATTATCATTAAGTAATCATAAAAGGTTTAAAAATATATATGACTTTAATACACACACTGCAATGCCAAGATGCAAGGGGTTATTTTTTATGACATTAATTAATAATAAATATGCTAAAATAAAAAAAATCACAAAGAGTTATCACATGTATCATCTAATTCAGTAATCATTATATCAGTACAATATTATGTTCAATAAGTCAATAATATATCAGCCTATTGTCATGGCAACAATATATTTAGATGGTATATGGAAATCCACTTGCTATCCTTTTCCAAGGATCTTTAAATAGACTGTAAATAAAATGAAAACTAAAACTAATTGGAATTAACTATTTCTAAAAGTTTAAATAAACATCATTACTTATGCAAAGATAAATTGTCTTTTGGTGAGAACTGTGGAAAGTAATTCATATATAATAATCAGTTAGTTATTGACAGTTGTTGTTTATTATATTTGAAACATTATATATTAATCTGCTTGAAAAGTTTTCAAAATGATTGTTTATTAATCTACCTTCAGTTTACTATAGTTCATTTATTTATAACAAATTTTATGCATATTTATGAGTAAATTTGAAACCCATTCAGTCTGGTTTTTAAACTCAGGTCAAACAGATATGATGTAATTATACCTGAACTCTCTCTATAATTAACTTATATAATATAATTAATTATAATATTCTATAAATTATTCTGTTGTATTAGATTATATTTAATGTTGCCATTAAATTTATTTATATTCCTCATGTGTAAACACAATTGTTTCCACAAAAATAGATGACATTCTTGATGTTGCAAAAAATGCATTCCATAAAACAAAACCACAATAAATTTTGAACATGCTTTTAAATTTCATAACTATCCAATATCTACTTACAGAATAATAAAAAATTACAAATGAAAAATAAAAAAGACCTACTGATTACAGAACTCTGAATTAAAATTTAAATCTTACTTATTTTTTTAATTTAACTTCACTCATAAATTTTCTAAGTCTAACATAATATATTGTACAGGCTTAAACCTGCATTTATATATGTAATATATGTGGGATTCGAACTCAGACTTTCACACGACCCACTTACTCTAAGTGCCATCTCATTTGGCTGACCCACCTGATCACACACATGTTGAAAAGATAAATAATCACCAATATAGGTATTTCAAGCTAAACCAGCAATCATCAATTGGTCTAGATTACTATCCTCATATATATATATATATATATATAATCAGTTCTTAGCTTTATATTAAGATAGCCAATCTTCATACTTTAATGGACAGGCTTCAAACTATTCTAACTCAAACCTCTTCAGCCTTTCATTTCATTGAAAATCTGATGATGGAATGTTCAAAGCCCTTGTTAGTGCCAAGGTTGTTATCCTACCCATGTTGACCTATTAGTCATTCTGACCCCTCATGTACAGGAGGACTAACAAAATGCTGATATCACAATATACTTTATTCTTTAAAATTTGTTTTTTCACAGGACCATAGAAAGTTTAAATGTATATATATTTTAAAATTATCAGTACTTCTTTTTTTAGAAATCAATGTTAACTTTGTGCTGCATAATTTATTTTAAATGATTTTTTGAAAAATAAATAACACTTCTCATGTAAAACTGAAAATATAATATATAAAAGAAAGCTACAAGCAACTAATATAAAATTCAATATACAGATGAAACAAAATATATTTCAGACACTTACTATCAATCACAGATTTAATATTATTCACTTCAAGACAGTTCAAAGCATTTTATACACAAATGATTTTGATATCATATTCATCAGTATCATACATCTAATCATTTATTATAGTATTATATAATCTAGGGATCAACATTTTCACATCACCATATCTCAACAGATACCATATATAATCATATATTAACAACTCAATATCATATTGTAAAATACATGATGTTCAAGCACTTATAATAAAAAAAAAACATTTAAAATATATTTAAATAATTTACAAGGCATTCTCTCACACTTATCTTACATTCATAAAATAATTAATACATTCATAACATCTAACTTTTATATTCAAGCAATATGATAATAATATAAAAAATATCAATTAAAATATCATTTAGAAATACTATTAAAATATGATATAAAAATACATAACATGTTATCTATAATTCTAACAATTATTAGAATTATATACAGCAACCCACACCTCTTCTTGATCATCCAACATCAAATAAGCTATAAGCATTTTATTTATCTGTCAGAAAATTATTTTCTGAAACTTATTTTTGCTTTCTTTTATTTTAAAGAAATATATTATATCAATATTTAAAAGTAAAAAAAATATATTACTAATGAACATATTAATTAAATATTGTTAAAAATAATGATAATAAAAATATTAACCCTAAAACTAAGATAATAGAAATGTTCAAAGTTACTAAAAGTCTTTTATTCTCTTGAATCTTCTAGTATTTTTGATTATTCTCCTGTTGCTAAGATACAATAAAAAGTTTAAATGACAACTCCTCTCTCTCCCAGCACCATAAAACAAAACTTATAAATCATAAAGTCCAATCTTATGAAATCTAAGTGAAATATTGTTCATCTGTACTAATAAATATATCATTTGGATCTCTTTTCTCCATATTTATCAAGAGAACTAATATTTCGATGTAAAACATTTAAGAATTTACTTTCATATTAAACAATATGTCTTTCACGTATATATATTTTATCAAGCTAGTTTAGACTTTTTATAACAAAAACATCGTGATATTAACATTTTTCATTAATAAACATTGATCAAACATTTTATGAAATAAGATTTATTCATTTGTAAATTTTTTAGTAGACAACTTTCATTTTTATTTTCTTCAAAAAACAAATGAATATATTCATATTTATTAAAGATAAGATGATTTTTAAAAATTCAAGATTTTTTTTAAATTGTGCATATCTTAATCAATCAGTATATATATATATATATATAATTATACAACTTTTTTATCCAAGTAATATTATGTTTTGCAATAATAATCTTCAAAATCATATTACAGTCTACTTACTTTTTAATAAAAGAAATCATTTAAAACATCTAGTTCATCCCATCATTTCTTTATAAATAAATATTTTTCTAAAAATATAAAGTTCAAGAGTAATTTTCTCTCTATCTCATTATGCATTACACTCAGATATGTAATGTACATTCAAATTGCTTTTTAAAAATAAATTTGTAATAAAATATTATTTTATCTGCATTCATAAATAATAAAAATACATTTACATTTCCTGGTATTTTTTTATACAGGTTTAAATTCAAGTGCACACTATTAATTTATCCTTTCTTTTCTTTTTTTAAAATTCCTATGTTCTTTTCTCTTAAAATCTTTGTTGTGTGTTTGGGTTTGAATGTCATTTTCAATAGCTATCCATGCCATCTGATTGGCTGTCCATTAAGTATTGTAACGAGTGCTAGAGATTTGCAGTATCTTAATTTATTTCAATTTTCAAACTCTTTGAATAACTTTTAGCAAATATCATTCTCATACTTATAAGGTTAAATTTGCTTAACAGTTTATAGTTATTAGAGTTAAACAAAACCATTAGAAATAAATGTTCTTTCATTCCAAATATAATAAATATATTAAATTCAAAGTTCTTACACATCTCTAAATCTCCTCTGGTCATATTGTTTAACTTTTCACAGCATTTGATGCACATTTTACCAACACTTTTATGGTCACTATTAGCTTCCAAAGTTTTTCATCAAGTTTCAAATAAAATTTTGACTGATAGGAAATAACTTGTTTATTCAGGCATTATCTAAAATAATATTACTCAAAATTATACTTTAAAACTTTTAGATAGAAAATAATAATTTTATAATAAATTACAATTTTAAACAAGATACAATTAGATAAAGAAAACTAAAAATATTAATAATTATTTTCTCAATTCTCAATGTCTAGATGGATTGAACAGCAGTATTTATACTTAGTCTACCTAGTAACTTCATTGGTTAATCCTATTTCTTAACATATACTAATTTACATATAAATTAAATTTAGTCACTACAGAATAATATTTTAAATTATGACTCATCATTTTAAATATCATATTAAATTATTTAACACTTCTATAACATTAAATACCTTTATTTGAACAAATTTAAAGTATTTTTAATAATTAAAAATATTAATTTTAAAGCAAAAATATTATTTAAACAATAAAATATATTTAATTGTTCATTTTAAAATATTATTTGCAACATTTAAATGTGTCTAATTTTATTAACAAACTACAAATCAATATTTTTTTCTACTAAACACAAAAGCTCACCTACTAACCCAAACACATTTAAGACATGTAACACTTTCAGAACATTCTAGAATTATATTTAATTATTTATTGCTTAAATAATAGCTTAAACAAATAATTATTTAAAACACATTAAAAACATTATATAATGTAGACTATTATTTTATCAGTTAAATATAATAAATATAACTTAATTTTATCTTTTTAATGATATACTGCTTTTATTAATTAAATTACACTAAAATAACTTTAAAATATTTAAAATCTCTTTGTAAACTTACTATTTAATGATTTTAAATCTATACTCCTTATAAAAACATTTAAAATAGTATGAACTATTATAAATTTAATTTTTGTTTTAAAACTGGCTATATTTTAAGCTCTATTTAAAATATTTGTAATAAATACATGGGCACAATATATAATAAAAATAAAATGTCTGTTAATTAAAAACTATTGAAATAACAATAAAAATAATAAATATCAAGGTAATTCTCTATTATATATGGTCTTTCAATCTGAAAAATTAATCATTCTCAACTACTTGTAAATTCAAAAACCATAATGGAAGCAAACATCAACTCAAATCCCATGAATCCCAAATTTTAATATTAGCAGATTGTGTATTAATTATTTTTATTTTATTTTTATTTATTAAAATTGTCTCACTATTTTTTCTTTTATTATGGCCTCTCTCTTCATGAAGAATTTTAGCAATTTCAATATCCAACTTAAATTTATATTTGCATATCCTTTCATAATCCAAAAAAACTGAAGCAATCATTAAATCATTATTCATTTTAGTTTTCACATACTTGTATAACAATTAATGCTACATTAATCTTTTTTCAATACTGCATCTCAATTCACATATATATAATAACATACATCCATAACAAATTTAATACACATTATTTTTCTGTTTGACAGGTATGACATTTTTAGAATTATTCACTAATTTATTAACATTATTTGTAACATGAAATGAAACATTAAACACATTCTTATATACATATATCCTTAAAAATATTACTTGTGCATTTGAAATATATGGAATAGATATCCATTTTTATTATCAATCTTCAACTCCTTTAAATCATTATAACTCTTTTTAAATTGACATGAAGTATTGTTTATTTGTTCAATTTTAGAACCAATTCTAAGCAACTCCTTGGCAAATATCTCAATATTTTTTTTCAATTTATCACATTGGAAATGACATAATTTTTCATTAAAAAACAAATAAGATAAAAAACTTTCCATCTTATGCATAATTTCTACTCCTGATTTACAATTTATATATTCTCTTTTGCAATGGTTTGATTATTAATTTATAATTTAACATACTATTATCTATTGTAATAATAAATCCAAACATTTAATATTTTTATCCTGTTACTTTTCAATAGCCCATTTCAAACCATTCAAATTATTTGCAGCTTCTACAACCAAATTTATAATATTGATATTTCCACAAGCAAAAATATCATCCACATATCTATTGTTAATTTTAATAAATTAAAAAGGACACATATCAAAAATATTACTTCCACATGTAAACAAAACAAAATTTCAAATTTTAGCAACAACAGGAAGATTCATAGATCAGTCTTTACACATTTTATATCAACCTTCAAAAGAGGCTCCAATGTTATCATTAAAATATTATAAAGAATCAATAACAAATTTTATCACACATTTATAAACACTTTTATTTTTTAATGCATGTTCAATTATTTTTATGGAATCCACACTATTAATAAAACCATACATTTATGTCACATCTAATGAAGCAATAACATCATTTTCATTAATCATTTTTTATTTCTCTCTATAAAATCAAAAGATAAAGCAATATATATTTTCCCCAAATCCTAAAAACTCTTGCAACAGCTTACTAACATATTTAAAAATTTGACATATAAATGAACCAACAAAATCAATCATAATTTTCAAAGATTACTTTCTTTATGTAACTTTATATTTTTAAAAATATACAGATATATATTGCAAGAAGAATATATCTTATAATACAAATTATTACTTAAAGCTTTATTGTTACATTTTTTTAACATATAGTTAATGAATTTTATTCTCTGATCATCCACATTAAATTCTTCAATCAAAAAGAAACCAAGATTATCAATTTGCACTTTAACTTTCTATATATATATATATATATATATATATATATATATATATATATATATATATATATATATATATATATATATATATATATATATATATATATATATATATATATATACTAACATTTCATCATTAAACACATCCACAGCTCTTTATCTTCTTTCAAAATATCATATTATTGTGTGATTGGTATGAATATAGAATTGTTTGTGAAAGTGAATTTAAATTATTTGAGCTTAAATTATGTAATAAATTTGAGAAGAAAAGTGATTTTTTTATTTAATATGTAATATCTACAAACATATAATATGAATTTTGATAATTTGTCAAATAAAAAATACATTTGATTCAGAAATATATTTTAAGTCACATAACTATAAATGTGGATGCTACTTGGGATGATTATAATTTGGAATTAATTGCAGCTACTCAAAATTAATTTGAAATTATTAATGGTGATAGTCATATTACTGATGAAATTATCAAGAAAATTGTCATAAATTTACTGTGAATACATATGGAAATTCATGTGAATTGACCATTTTGGAATTTAAACAAAAGCTGAAAAATGATAATTTGATTTGCTTGAAAGAAGATAAAGGGTTGCAGGTTTGTTTAATGACAAAGATATCAGTATATTGATAAAGTAAAATTGCAAATGAATAAACTTTATGATTAATTTTGATGGTTCATTTATATATCAAACTTCTAAATATATTGGTAAGCTGTTACAAGAAGTTTAGGATTTGAGGAAAATACTATTGTTTTCAGCTTTTGATTTTGTAGAGAGAATTAAAATACAGTGATTAATGAGAATGATTTTATTGCTTCATTAGATGTGATAGAAATGTATTGTTCTATTGATAGAGTGAATTCCCTTAAAATAATTGAACATGCATTAAAGAGTGAAGATGTTTGTAAATGTGTGATTAAATTTGTTATTGTTGATTTAAAAATTTTTGATGATAATATTACTGCTTCTTTTGAAGATGAATATTTTAAAATAACTAAAAGTTGGCCTAAGAGTCTAACTGTTGCTGCACAAGTTTGAAATTTTGTGTTGTCCACATATGAGAGTAGTATTTTAGAAATGTGTGTTTTTTAAAGATCTTAAAATTTACAAAAGATATGTTGATAATGTTATTGTTTGTGAAAGTACCAATATTATAAATTTTCTAGTAAAGAAGTTACATAATTTGCATGACTTGAAATGGACTTTTGAAAAGGTTGAAGACAAATGTAGTAAGTATTTGGATTATAGTATGACAAGTTATGAATTAGTAATCAAATCATTGCAAAAAAGGGATATATAAATTGTAAATCAAAAGTACCAATTATGCATAAGGGGATGGTAAGTTTTAGAACTTTTTTTGTTTTGAAATGAAAAATTATATCATTACCAATGTGATAAATTTAAAATATTGAGATATTTGCCAAGGAATTTCTTAGAGTTGGTTATAATATTGAACAAATTAACAATAGTTTATGTTAATTTAAAAAGAGTTATAATGATTTAAAAGATTTGAAGATTGATAATAAAAAATGGATATCTAATCCACATATTTCAAATGTTCAAGTAAAATTTTTTAAGAATATATATAAAAATGTGTTTAATGTTTAATTTTGTTTTACAAATAAAATTAATAAGTTAATGAATAATTCCGAAAAATGTTTTACCATCAAGCAGAAAAGTAATATTATACATCAATTTTTTTGTTGATGAATGTTATTATACATAGGTGAATAGAGGTGCAGAATTGAAAAAAGATTAATGGGTCATCACTTATTAAAAAGTGAGTAAAAAGTAAAAATAATGATTTAATGACTGCTTCAGTTTTCTTGGATCATGAAAGGGCATGTAAATATAAACTTAAGTTTGATATTGAAAGTGTTAAGATTGTTCATGAAGAGAGAAATCATAATAAAATAAAAATTAAGAAGGCAATTTTAATAAATAAAAATAAAATGACTATGATTAATAGAATAGCTGCTAACATTAAAATTCAGGATTCATGGGATTTAAGTTGATGATGTTTGCTTCCATTGTGTTTTTCTTTTAATTTAATGGCAGTTATGTAGGATTCTGCAGCTTGAAAGATTATATAGTAGTTAATTGTCATGATATTTAATATTTTTATTGTTATGCACACACACGCATATATATATATATTCTGACCTTGTCTATGTGTAGCTCCACTTCCAGATAATATATGATATAAAATAAAACAGGTTCTATCTCAGTTAATGATTAATAACTAAAATATTCAGCATTAAAATTAAAATATTTCACTAGCTCAAATTTTAAAATACGAATAAGGTTCAGTTATAAAATAAATTCAATAAATATTTAATATTTTCATGAGACTTGAAGTGAAAATACAGGTGACAAGATTGATTACATTGAGCCAATATCCCACAGGATACTACCTCAATGGCATAAGAACACTATCCCCCCTTATTACTATTTCATATAACAAACTCATAGTATTCTTACGACTTTAATAACTTCTACTCACTAAGATTAAACTAATAATTAAATCTTAATCTTCTATTTGTAATAATCTAGCTCAATAAAATAATCTCAGGTTCATAAAGTTTATTCTAAGTTAATTTAAAAATATGGTAGTAAAATATGAGAAGGGATTTTATGTCATAATCTACTACACTTAAACTAATAATAATAAATAATAATAATAATATTCTTCATTGTTTAATTACTACTGGATATCTTTTCTTTTTGTTATATTTTTATTACCATAATAAAATAATTTTATATAATCTTTTATCTTCATGAATATAATAAATAAATACATGGTAGCATTTTAATAATCTGACAAACAAAATATGTGTGGCAACTGATAGCATATAATTTAATATAATATTGTGATAACTGATTTATGACCAATAAAATAATGTAAGATTATGATTATTTAATTATAATGAATACCAATAAAATATTTAAAATTCTTAAAATAATTCTCTATTTATCTTTTGTGCAAAATTATATATTTGTTTCGATTATTATGCATATATCATGTTTTCATGCAGCTATGTGGAGAAATAAATAACTCAAACACACAATTTTTGAAATAACAAAATTTAACAAAGTTTATTACTAACAACAAATAAAATAAACAATTTATTTACACTACTTACAGTGGATATCCTTAACTTTTTTACTTTACAGTTTGATCTACCGGGTTATAAAAAAAAATAATTTATATTTCAATTATACCTTTATTTAGATTTAGGACAAAATTTTTAAAAAAAATGTTACTATTTGGTTTCTCATTATGGTTAACTTATTACAAGTATATTTATCTACTTTATTAGCAACAGCATTTTATCCTTAATATTATTATACTATCTTATATTAAAAATTCATACTTAGAAAACATTCCATAGAAAACAAAATTTTATAATGAGTATGGACTTCTCAAAATATTAAAAAAAAAAAATTTTCATCTTGCAAAGTCAAAGATGTTACACAAAATATTATCCAAAATTCAGTACTAGATTTTAGTATTTATTACACAATGTTTACTAATCATAATCTATTCTTCTTTAAGCCTTAC
Source organism: Epiperipatus broadwayi (assembly GCA_028023455.1). Taxonomy (NCBI): domain Eukaryota; kingdom Metazoa; phylum Onychophora; class Udeonychophora; order Euonychophora; family Peripatidae; genus Epiperipatus; species Epiperipatus broadwayi. Next base: position 4,245,142 of record JAQFVV010012443.1, read on the forward strand.
TTTACTATGATATAAGTGTAATCATTAATATATTTCTGTTAATCAATAAACAAAAAATATACTATGCATATTGTTTACATAATTTACTTTGAACTATTGTATTTTAAAATATGCAATACTTATTTTCTCTTAAAAAAAATAATACTAAAGCTTTTAAAATTATTATCACTTTAAAGAAAATATCTTTGTTTAGATACCCTATTTAAAAAATATATATATTTCATTTCCGAAATAAAATTCAAAATATATTCTATGATTCTTTTCTTTCCTTAGGATACTTTGGATCTTCAATTTTAAGTTATAATATTCTGCTCCTTATAAGCAAATAAACTAATCTTATCCAAAAACGATAACATAACCTTAGTTCTAAATTATTTATCATTTCTTTTAAAATATCTTACTAAACGATGCAGTTACATGAAATAAAGATAGCGAAAACAGATGCATAGGATTAAGGAAGAAAGCTAGAGTATTACTCTTAAAATATCTCAAAATCATGGTACAGTGCAAAGAGGTATGACATTTACCTGCCTAATATCCTCTAATACAGAAACGGTGTTAAACCTATTTCTTCAGCATTATTAGAACATCAAATATTTAAAGAAATATAAACACTGTCCAATAAAATGTGTATCAGTCATAGGGCTTTGTTAACTATGCTGATATTCACATAAAGACTAAATATTATTTCCATTCCTTATAACATCCTATTTCTTAAAACATCGTCTTGGTTTCCTGTTCACTAAGTACTTCCAAGCCACTATCTCAACATTATTTCTCAAGATTTTTTTACATCTTACATCAGTAAATAACTATCTGCATTTACAAAACAATAAATAAAATTCATTAATAGTTAAACAATCTTACTATCCCATAAGAAAAGTTGCTTACTTCATTGCTCTGTATGTTTAATCATATACGATCTACTTAGACAATATTTGAATATCCCATAACATGAAAATTTTAAAAGAATCACATAATTATTTGTTATGTTGGATTATATCACTAATAAAATAATAATAATAATAATAATAATAATAATAATAATAATAATAATAATAATAATAATAATAATAATAATAATAATAATAATAATCTCGTATGCATATTTTCAAATCAATCCTATCTCATAATGTTTTTTAAAATGTTGTATGAAATGCAGTACATATAAGTAAAAAAAAAAACTTTTATACTTCATTCTTACTATCCATAGATGATCTAAAGAAAACACAAAAATATATATATATACATTATAAAATTATTAATAGTTATTATTATTACCAATAACCTTTATCTAGTCATCGTGTTCAATAGGCTTCCTTTGTCCACTTGAGCATTGCAGATATAAAAAAAATTCACACCCATACACTTTATATTAAAATATTTTTAGCTAAATTATTAGATTGTTATATTATAAAATTTTAATATTAATAAATTAATGTTTTTTATGTTTTTTCCTAATCTTATATAAAAATTTAGATTTAAACTAGGTTAACAGAATAAAAAAAATCAAAACTATAATTACATATTTTCTTGACGATAGTTCCTGATAAGTCCAAAATGCTTATTATTTTCTCTAGAGTTTTCCAAAAATGTTCTTCTCCAAGCGCGTTAAAGTTTAAAACAAAATAATTATTAATCCATTTAGTAAAATTTAGAAAATAATCCTTGGTTTTAGTTTTTAGGACAATAATTATTAAAACATAATATCAATTAATTCCGTGAAGCTTCTTAATCTTCTCTACCAATATTCTCTGTGTATCCGATGCATCAATCCATCTAATTTAACTTTTAAAATATTCGATAAACTTTTAAGTACTATTTGTATTTCCATGGATCCATTTTTTTTATTCATCTATGTGTTCACTTTTTATCTCTGTTTCCTTCTTGATACATTTAAACTTTCATTTGGTATTTTTTATATATCATTTTAAAATAAAAAAAAATGTTACCTTCAGAAAGGATATAACATTTTACTCATTTGAAAATCATATTATATAAAATAATCCATGAAATATAATTGTCTTATTACTATTTAAAAACAAATCTTGGATCAGCTTATAAATAATACGTTTCAATACATTTTTAGACTCCGTATAATGTCCGATCTGTGATTTTTATGTACCAAAACAGTTCTTCGGTGAAATATTAATAAAACTGTATCAATAAATATTTCAAATATTTTTTCAGCATTACAACTTATATCCATTTTATTCCACAGTATATCCATTTTTATTGCGAAGTTTAGGTTAAATTTTTAGATAAAATACGACTGATAAAGGAACTTTAGAAAATTTAACAAAGCATGTTAAACGAAATTATTAAAATATTTTTTAGTTTACACTCTCTTTTTTGCAAGTTACTGTTAAAAATCATTAATTAGTTTTTTTCAAATAAATTATGAGAAAGTACTAAAAAAAATTTGACTAAAATAAAAAATTTTAAAATACTATCTTTTGATAGTTATAATTTACCTTTCTCCGGTTTCAATACATTATTAATCTCCCCCGATAACTTAATTACGATGATATTTATAGTCTGTAAGAATACCTATTCCTATTGGTTAATTCTTACTTTAGCTTGAGAACAAATTTACATATTTTTAGTTTATAGCAGAATTAAATTTCAAAATTAGAAATCGTGACATAATGAACTTAAAATATTATTTAAAATACCACTTTTAAATAAATTATTATTTTATTAAAACTATTTAAACATTTAAAATAACTTTTAAAATAACATTTAATAATTTATTCCATTTCTTAATATTCAATTTATCTATTTTTATTTAAATAAAATATTTAATTTTTATATATCTGTATTTGTCTTTATTACATTACTTAAATCATTACATACGATAGTTAACTTAATGTTTAATACTATTTACTTTTATGATAGGCAATAATTCTATCCAATTCTATAATATAACTTTTAAAATATTTTAAACTTTGTTATTATTTCAAACAAGCGTGTGTGTGATAGTATACATTAAAAGTCACATGATTAATAACTTTGACAGACGATTTTCAATCTATTTCTCTGCCTAGACTAATAAAATTGATACACTTATTATATTATATAAAATAATTATAAAAATTTGGAAGAATAATTTAGAAAATATAGAATTAAATACAATTCTCATCATCATAAAGTTTATTTTTAAAATGTACGATATTAATTTTTGCTTATTAAATATGACTTTATAAATGTAAACACTGTATTTATTAAATTATACATTTTAAACTATTAAAATCAAATTTATTAAATATACTTTTAATTATTTACAGCTGTGTTATTTAATATGGCCAGCTTTTACAACCATATGAAACAAATTTTAAGCTTTACATAACCATTTTTAAATAATTCACTATAATTTTATATACTACATACTTGCTTTAACCTCAAATTGTACTTTAAAGATATAATTGACTTAATACAATTAATGTATTAAAAGAACATATTTTAAATTTAAAATTTTTTAGTAATTAACTGTTATGAATTATTACCAATCTATAGAAAAGGGCACAATATATATATATATATATATGTGTGTGTGTGTGATGTATATTCATATATTTCTATACATATATATATATATATATATATAATGTTAGAAATATATGAATAACAGTATTGAGAGAGTTGGAGAGTGGAAGAAAATGAAGCCTGTTCATTGAAGTTTGAAGATTTTTTTTCTTAATATAAACTGAGCACTGATTGTATGTATGTGTGAGAAATGGTGATCTGGACCAACTGATGAGTACTGGTACAGTATGAAATACGAATGTTGGAGGGCATTTATCTTTTTCACATGAATGTGGTCATGTGTGTCAATAGTATAGATGGAGTGTATAACTGAAGAGAGCTTGAAAGTCTGTATTCAAATCCCTCTAATTACATATAAAGTTCAAATAAAATAGTATGTAAATTTGTTGAAATTGAAACTATCAATCGAATAAAATGAGTTTGATATATATATATGTGTGTGTGTTTATAAGCATTAAAGATAATGATTATTCTTATATTTTATGCATCTGGTTGTAAGTAATGAATTTAAAATGTAAGAATAAGCATTAATTATAATATTTAGAAACATATGATGTATTGCACATGATTTATAAAGCGAAAAGATTAAATAAATGAAATAGTAATGGATCTCTATAAAGAAAATTATTGATATGTTTAAACTTCTTTAACATTTAAGTTTGTGCCTAAAATATAAATAAAATGTAATAACTTAAATCTAACAAAGCTTAATTTATAATCAACATTGTAGTGATTAAAAATTTTAAATTGTATAAAATAATGCATATAATTTTGATGTGTAAAGAAAGTAACTTTAAAACTATTTATTTTTTATCCTCCACATTATGAAATGTTTATTGCTAAGAAGATTGTATGACAATCAAGCATCAGAAGTGACAGTTTGAATTTAAACCTGATTTCTTTAGACTTAATTTCAATACTTGTACTAATCCATACAAGACACATTTTACCTTAATATATACAAAAAAGTAAAATTATTAACAAACTTTAATGTTATTTTGCTTTTTTGTAGGTTTTAAAAATCAATCATTTTAAATGGAATATATAAAATTACCCAATTTGCTTTTTATTATTTTCTAATTACATTAAATATTCTTATCATTGTTACTGCAGAGTTTATTGATCTATTTCACGCTAGCAGTAATTAATAAAATTAAATTACTATCTTTTTAAATTTTTAAAATATTTTTGGTTTTTGAATACATTAAAACAAAAAGGAATTCCAACCGCTTCATTAATTAAAAAATATTTTGGTTATTTTAAAAATGACGTTTGTATTTGATTTTTGCGATAAAAATATTTATTTACTGCTAATGTAGTGGATAATTTCATACATTGGCACAGTCAGAAAAGAGCTTATAGATAAAACTTAAACAATTACTAAATAAAATGTTAAAAATATATGCAAAACTGGCTTTAACCTATCAAAAATGATAGGAATAAAAATATTCAAGACATCCACTATTGCTTTAATTAAATATGCATGCACATAAATATAAAAAGTAGAACTACTAGTAAACTAAAAAAAATTCCAATTTCACAATGGAGCTATTTTGCCCGTTTTTTTTTTTAATAGCAAGCTAAAGAATTATAAGTTGTTGCATTTAGAAAAATCTCTTCATAACTTAAACTTTAAAAATATTCAGTTTAATCATAAATAATATCTTAATAATACACTAATAAAAAGTATCTATGAATATATATATATATGCACAAATGAATAATTAAAAAATATTAGTCATTGTTTTATAACTCTTACCAAAAAATATTTCAAAAGTAGACAGTAGTGCCATCTAACGGTTTTTATTGAATTAGAAAAGTAATGACATGCAATTACAATAATGATTAGCATTAATGATGTTACAACTTCAGAAAAATATAGAACACTATTTAGTACATCAGTGATTATAATAAAACTATAATTGAAACGATTGCAATGTATTTCCATTAATTTCTATTGAAATGATACCATACTGATTCAAAAGAGAGAACAAAAAACATAAATAAGACTAAGAGAATAGGCATATTGAACATCTTATTTTGTTTGCGATTTATAAGTTAATGAAAAACACTTATTTAATGATTTTTAATAATGACTTTATAAACAAATAAATTGTGAACATAAGCTTCAACTTCACTAGCATCGATTATCAATATGTGTCATTTCAAACAAATAATAATGCTGAATATGTCTTATTTACATTAGCCAATCATAAGAATTATTATAACCTCAAATTTGATAATAAGACAATTTATTCAAAAAATAAATATAGCGCAATTAGTTATATCAGTTCATTTAGAAAAAAAAAAAAAAACTAATATTTTTTTTCCCCATTTGTAATAAGCTCACATTTAAAGACTATTATGTAAAACAATAGTTTTCCAGAAATTGTAATTGTTTATAAAAATGGTGATGATTTCAAATATTAGAATTAAAAGATATTATCTAAGCAATGTCAAAGCCTAAAACATATTTCGAAACTGCCATTCACCATCTCACACTGCAACAATGAAGTATTTCTAAGTTAAATATGGTTTCTCCAATTTGCATCTTCTAAATATTACTCCAGTTCACATTCTAATTTCATAAAGACACCTTACACACAGTCTCTTTCACTTTTTTATTCAATTTCTTGGGATTGTCCGTTTGGCATTCTAATTCCTAGAAAAGTGGCCACATCTATTTTATTTAGCCTCTTCATTATTTTACACATATAAATGATTCCCATTTATAATTTAATCTTTATATATTTGCTTTTACTTGTACATTGTTATTCCAAATCTGACCTGAACTGCCTGTTTTACATCTCAGATTCCTATGCAAACACAGGTAAACTATATTTATTAATTTGAAATTGTACATGTTAGTAGTAAGTTATTTCTATGACAAAAATTTTGTCCAAGTTTAATTCTGTGATTATTTTGATCCATAATATTTTCATTGTTAGTTTATTGTTATCAATCTTTACTTTATTCTTTTTTGAGAAATCATTGAATATTATTTTAATCTTTTTTAGCATTAAACTTTATTTTAATTTTACTTTTATATGCAATATTTTCTAAAGCTTGGGATCATAACTTGGAAAATAAATTACATAACTTCTAAAATCTAGAGGTTTTAAATCATTTATCTTTATTTTCATAAGTTTTTTTTTTAATCCACAAAACATTTCTCATAAAAAGTGGTATAAACATTTTGGAAATAAGAATACATTCTTTCATACACTCTTCTCAATATAATCCTTCCAGTCTTACCAAGTAATCTAATAATGACACTTGTATTTTTATTAATAAGATATATATTTCTATGTTCCAAAACTTTAATCATATCAAAAAATTGTAAATATCTTTTTGTAATCTACAATCCAAATATAATAATAAACATATATTTATTTAACTTTTGTTGATACTTATCTGTGATCTACCACATTATAAACATTTTGAAATCCAGTTTGTTTATTTTTTGATTGGTTTGACGCCAGTGTTTTCTTTGAACAATATGTAATGATTTTTATAAAACATCTTGTATAAAATTGTCAGAAAGTTGATAGACCTATTAATGTTTCCCTTTTCATCTTTCTTAAATATCAAAGCAGTACTCATTTTTTTAATAATTTGGTAACTTTATTACTTGGACATTTGATATCTATATTTGCCCACAATAATATTGGCTTTTATAGATATAATTCTCTCATTCTCTGATTATTTTGTTTTTTGGGGGGAGAGACTTGTAAGACTTAATTGTATAACTTTATTTAAAATACTTAAAATTTCAAAATCATTTTTGCCTTTATTAAAGAATTATTTTAATATTATTTGTTATTTATTATTATATAGTATTTTGTAGAAATCTTTTACAAAGTTGGTGATTTTATCTCCTGTTCTATTGTAGACCTATCTTTTATTCTTGTCATTGAAACAACTTTCTTTCAAGACCAAAAAAATGTATTATACTTTTGAATTTTTTATTCTCTTCTATAGCCTTCCTTTCCAAATCAAAAATATATCCCATCATATCATTTTTAATTATTTTTCCACCACTTTTCATAATTGCAAATATTAATTTATTTTTTATTAATCATTTTTATTCATTTTAAATTTCTTCTTTATTCCTTTAGTATCTTAACTCAGTACAAATAATCGAGTATTAATATTTCTTTTATTGACCCTAATTGAAACTGAACAATTTGTGAAGTTTTAAATAGTTTTAAAATAATTTTTCTATTCTAATTTAAATTTGTTGCTGAGTGTTTAAGAAAATAAGAAATGTAAATTATTTATTCTACCTCTTCTCATTAACTTTGCATTAGCATGTATCCGACATATCACTAATGGATGTATGGATCTTTCTTATGTTTAATTGACTTAACACATTCATGTATTTAAATATATATTGTCTATGAGTTAAAATATAATTCAACTCTGTTGCATATTGATATTCTTTCACAACAATTTTATAATGATGTCAGTATAAATTCATATTTGTTCATGTCAATGAAAACATATTGGTGTCCAAGCTGAAATTATACTGTCATTCTATTTGAAACACTATCTGTCTACACAAGGTTGTTCTTTCATTTATCTTTTATGAAGAATCTTATTCCACTTATATAGTCTTTACTGAGAAATTTTCTTTTCTCATCAGTCATCATATATTAATAGCCTTAGCAATATAACATTGCCAAGGCCATAAAAAAAACTATAATAGTAAGGAAATCAGGTCATACATCACATGACTTGTATTTACAAATGTAAATATAGTGAGCATGATAATAGCTCTAAATAAACTTTTTTTTAAATATAAGCTTATTAAATTAAGTCATGTGATATATGACTTGATTTCCTTACTATTATAGTTTGCGTTTTGATGTTTTGGTGATATTATATTGCTAAGGCTATTAATATATGGTAGATATATATTTTGTTCAATCCCATATAGCTATTTAAGTTAAATAGCTGAATGTGAAGACATATAGATATCTGAAAATTTTAGAATTTCTACTTAATAGTTATGTATTCAATAAATTCTGGGATGGAATTTGTATTTTTGATCTAGAGTCTAAATGTTCTAGGGCCTCTCTGATGAAAGCCATCAGCTCAAAACCAGTTTGGGGATATAAATAATTCCAGATAGAGAATCTTAATGCTTTCTCTTCTGGCATTTATCAAAAAACTTGTTTAGAGCTATTAGGACACTCATTACATTTACATTTGTATATACAAACTTATTAAATTCTGACATGTGTTGTATGATTTCCTTACTATTGTACACATTCCAATTTAGTCTTGATCTGTGATGCAATAAAATAAAAAAATCTTCATCACATTTTTTTTTTATAAGAGGGAAAGCTGAAGAGCATTGAGTTCAAACCCCACATGGCCAAGTAGCCAAAGCCTCAGAAGGAGAGTGGGAGAAATATTTGTTTCTCCCTCTGTTCAATTTTGAATTAGTAAAAGAATATAATATATACTTTGAATGGTTTAATTTTTATTAGCAAAAGAATCAATATTATTATTCATATTTTTATTCTTATATTTCGTATTAAAATAAAAAGATATTATGTCAGTATATTTAAATTAGAATAAATAATATCAATAGCAAATCATTTGATTCTTTAAAAAGTTTACTGATTTTCTGATTTTATCTATTTCACCATGATTTTGCGTTTTCAGCAATAAATAATGTATCTAAAGCAAATAAAAAAACATTTATTTTATGCACTTTCAATTTCCATTGTCATCACTTTTTCTAATTAAAAAAATAAAAAGTTGATCTAAAATAATCGTTTTGTATTAATTTGAAATAATTTATTAAATTTGCCATGCTTTGATATGTAGAAGATTTTAATTATATAAATGTAGAATAAATTTTAATCTCTACTTACAAATAAACTCTGCAACTTTAACATTTAGATCTGCTAAAAGTTAATAGATTTTAAAAGCATTAATTAGAGCAATGTTTAATTATTAAAAGAACTTAATAAAAACATTTATCTGCAAAATGTAATTATTGTTTAAGGTTAACTTGAAAACATTACAATCTTTGGAATAATTGAGTGATTTAATATGATTATATTATATATCCTTATTTCTACCTCTTCTCTTTTTACCTTATCCGTGATTAGCAAGCTGTGAGTATCTAAATAAAACAGTCTTTAAATTAAGTGTTGCGAAGATCTCTCCAATAATCCATTATTTAAAAAAAAAACGAATAAAGTAGAAGCCACATTAATCATTAGGCAAACCGTCTGACATATAGCAAACGTTGAAGACTTTTTCTATATTTATTTTACCCTCTAACTAAAAATGTTTAGATATCCATTTACTGGTTCATATTAGATGCTTAGTTAAATTGGCTATGGATTGAATCATTGAAAAATAAAATCCAAAGTATTTTGAAAACATTTTCAAATTGACTTCACTGAGATTCAGACTAAGGTCATACATATAGTAGTAGATGGGAGTATTGTTATTGTAATTTCAATTATTTTAAAATTAACATCATTATTTATATTATTGTTGATTTTTGCTTTCTCCTCTGTCTGTCTGTCTCTCTCTTTTTCTCTTTATATATATATATATATATATATAAAAACAATGGATAATATATATATATATATATATATATATATATTATCCATTGTTTTTATAAGAAGGTATACATATGTCAGAGTAGTTTCAGCTTAAATGAAAAAATAAAGCTACATAAGAGTAGAGCTAGAAATAAATATCTTAGTTCTGCCTTATATATACACGTAAAAGGTACAGACCATATTAAAAATTTTGAAGCTAAGGTTATCTTCTTTGAGCGAAATGAAATTAAAAGAAGAATTAAAAAATCTTTATTGTTAAAAATTTATGTTTCTGAAGCAGTTAGCTTATTTAAAACTTATTTTAATATTAAGTAAGTGTGGATGGGAGGTAAGTGGAATTGTGGGTAATGTTTTAGTTTAAATACATTGTTATTTTGTAGTTCTTTACAATTGAGAAGTCTTCTGTTAGCAGTGAAATCATTGGTAGTGTTTTAAAGTTTATTTTTCCGTGGCTAGTCTGTTTGAGTTGTGAATTAGGGGTAATTTTGATTATATATATTGTACCAGTCGAAAAACCCATCACCTAAACTGCAAGTCAGATCCAAACTCAGCTGAACCAAACTGAATTCAAACCCAACTCACCAGCTTAGATTAGTAGAAATCAAACTCGACGGCACAGTGCTATGCACCAAGAAACTAGCTCAATGGTTGGTGAGGATTAGATACCCCTGAACTGACACTAATATCGGATAATTAATTAACTTAAGATACTTTTTAAATTGAATCATATGTATATGCTTGGGTTGCCAACACAGACAGTGAACATTAACATTAAAATAATTATTACAGAATTTAGAACTAAGATAATTAAGAAACTAAGAAACCAAGTGTGTTTAGAAAATATTTAATAATAATAATTTGTTTTGTTTGAATTTTAAATAAAGATTAAATTAATTAATTCTAGTCCTTAAACAAAATTTACAATTATAATACGAGTGGTGGTCCTTATTATATGCCAATGAATATTACGCAATATTTGAAAGTCTATGTCTATGCCCCCAACAAGAAATAAAAGGCAGATAATGGAATTCATTAGTAAAGGAATTTATTACTCTAATTTTATACAATGGAATGTGATATTTATTTTCACATTCGCAAATCCATTCACGAAGAGCAAGATACATATTTTAGGGCATAACTTCAATCTTTATTGGAATAATTATTTACTTTGAGATAACGGAGAATTTGTTTGACTTTAATTGAAATCACTTCATCACGAATTACAAGCATCAGAGCGGGCTTTACTGGAACAGAGAGGCAATGGTGCTGACGAATTATGAGCTATAAAGTGGAATTGAAAGACAATAGCTAGTCGATAATCGAAGTCCTATGGCGGCTTGTGTCTGACAAGTCTTATGCCCTTTGACTAATATGAACAGGAGAGGAAGTGCTTTCTTCCTCGAAAATATAAAATAACAGAAATATGATCACCGACCAGCCTAATGGAGTGGAAGATTGCCCTACATCAGCAACGTTCGAAGATGATGACTTGATAGTCATTGTTTGAATACTAAAACCCCTATAGAATGCTCTACATGATGACTTGATCAAATTAATTAAAGTCAAATGAGCTTTTAACGAAAACTATTTTAAAGTATTTGTAAAATCATATTAATTATGCCCCAATCATCATGCCCTTCCTGAATCTTAATAGAAAATAACAAAGTGGAATTAAAATATATTTAATCTTTTAACAGCCCTTTTTGCAATAAAAACATTTTAAGATTATATTTGAATAAATAAATATTAGTGGAACGAGAAAATAGCGGTGGCATAGATTAGAAACAGAGTTAATAATTTATTAATAGCCAATTATAAAAAATAGTAAACATGTAATAATTTCCTTCGAATCGATGATTGATAGAACTTATAAATTTAGTTCTAATGGGCGAGAACTACTATTAGATTTAATATTATATTTTCTACATAAGGCAAATAGAACAAAGGAGTTTATCGAGTCGAAAGATTATTGGCATATAATTAAAATAACAACATTAATAAATTACACACACATATATATATATATATATATATATATATATATATATATATATAATAAATGAACTGCCAAGTAAGAAAAGAGAAAGTTAAAGACTAGAAGTTGAGAGAATTATGATATAATAGCATAAATAAAAGTAAGTTTACACAGGGATTATTACACAGAGATTACGACATTTATAGAATGAAAAGAGCTCTTAAAGGGAGTGTAAAATAAAGTTCAGAAACTGGCCAGACAGTTTAGGGTTCATTATGGAAATATATTACCCATTTCTTCCAGGGCTGGTTCCCTTAGGTTACACGTCCGAGTTGGTAAAAAAAACATAGGCACCATTTGATTGATTACTTGAACAGCATTTTATTTGATTTTGGCAGCATGATTTGTCTGTAAAAAATTTAGCAGCTTCATTGAAGATTCTCAAAGGGCTTCAGGAACCGTAGCCAGATTCCTGATGTTCTAGCCCTTCACCATAATCGAAACACTATTTGAATTCATGATTTTGAACAGCACATAATTTACTGGCACTTTTCTGCAACAAAGATGGCTTCTTTTCTCCCCAAACTTTTCAGAGCTATATATATATATATATATATATGTCCTCTGATGCCTTCAGGCTAGCGCTTCTTTCATTATCAATGTTTTTAGATTTACTGGTTGTTTTTAGATACATTCCTTCAATAAGGCTTTCAAACTCATTAACTTGAATTCATTTTCTAATTAGAAAATGAATTCTTAAAATCAGAAAATGATTTTAATTAGGAAATCCTTATCTTTTTTTTTTAATTAATAAAACTTTAACTGTTATTTTTGGAAAGAAAAAATCTGAAAGCTTATCGAAAGAATGTAGCTTTTAATCAATAAAACTTTAACAAATTATTTAAAAATAAAATCAAACATTCCCAATGCACTGAAACTTTCAAACCATTATATATATTTAAATATTTACAAATATATACACATAATCCACGCAGTTATAATACATATAAATTCATGAATAATTCTATCATGAATTTATTAATAAAATTAATCAATTTAAATCTGAAACTAGTTATTTGAATACACATTTATGAAATAAGTTATTCTTTATGGAGATTAGCATGGATTGAACATATAAAGCCCCATTGCATCGGAAATTTAAGGTTAGTACTAGGGTTTATAGCTAGAAGTCATAAAGCTAGGATCGAACACAGATCCGACTGCTTCAATATATATATATTAAGACAAGTGTTTTTTAATAATTGTAATAAATTAAAAATTAAATATCACAACACATATAAAAAGCATGTAAACATCTTGAGAGTGTTAATTCTCAAATCAATATTTTTTATCCAAATGAAGAAATATTCTTTTGATAGCTTCTAAATTTTATAAGTAATAACAAAGTATGGGTTAGATATTGAATGTATTACAGATTTTTAAAATTGTAAGTAATATTTTGATTTCATTTAAATAGTGATTTGATTTTGTACAATGTTGTTAAAATGAGGTTCTGCATCAAAAAATTAAAGAATGTTAAATTTACTGTATAAAAATTTATATATGCAACTTAATTAATTTTATTTGCATAAGATGTTGGTATATCATCATTATATGTAAGATCTAGGTGCTTACAGAAGTGTATCAACCTTTGTTGACGAAAAATAGCAATAATAGCATTAACATTTGCAATTTTTCTATGATTTATTATTATAATTTCATTGTCTGATATTAATTACAATTTATATAAATTTATATAATGCACAAAAAGAGCTTCTTGGTGTCCCACAACTTGAAGTTCAAATTGCAATGCAATTTTGAATGTGTGGTTTTTTTTAAAAAAGATCCATATTTATTTACAAGATTTGTATAAGTTTTTGTATATTATTAGCTAAAGAAGAAGTCAAAGTATAAAATCTAAAAATCTTCTCCACCACACATATAAAAATACAAGAAGTGTTTTTGCCTTTCAAAAACTATATGTTTACATCAAAAAATAGTCTATTAAAAGATGACCTATTTAGACAAAAACATATTAAAGTCTTGGTGCTTTTCAAAAACTATGTCCTTACATCAAAAAATAATCTATTAAAAGATGGCCCAGTAGACAAAAACATATTAAAGTCTTTGTGATATATATAAAAATAGACTTTGTTTTCAGATAATGTATTTTTAACTTCATGATGGTGAGGTCTATAAATGCCAAAATGTCAAATTTAAATATGGTTATGTTTTTATATTGGTATGGGTTAGTTCAATATATTAAAAACTATGTCCATTGAAAATACTTTCCACAAAAGAATGAAAATATGATCAATTAATTTGTTCCACATGCTATATTATTGCTATTTTCTGACTGACAAAGAATAAGCAGAGCTCTGATAAACAAAGTATTTTAAATATACCCAAAACTAAAAATTGTAATCATTACTAATAAGTAAACATGATAAACAAATTATAAAAAATGGAGAATTAATTTCTTCATTGTTTGTAAACTGTTTCCACAAAGTTGTTAATTTAATGCACTAGGCACTAATCTAGAATAATAGGTTTTTTCAAAATATTTGAAAAATGGTGAAAAAATTTAATAAACAAGCATAATTTGATTTTCAGTAGAACAGTTTTTAAGAAAGACAAATTGGATATGTGTTACTAGTCTTTAAATAATGAGTTCCAAAACTACAGACCACAGCTTATTTGCAAGATTTTATTTATTCAATTAGTTATAATTTAGTTTTACATATATTAATAGAGGAATAATTAAAATAATACCAAAAAACCAGTAGAGGATCTCGTTCTATGCATTGTGTTCAAGTAACAAGTACATTTCCTCTACTCCAGTTCCCCAAACTTACATAAGTTTGAGTAATCAATGGATAGTAGTGCTTAATAAATCCCTATCCAATGCTTTTGTATTCACATCACCAAACTAGTTTCTATATTGTGGCTGGAAGAAAGATGAATTATATCCAAAAAATCCAAATTCTTTCAGATATAGATCCAAAACTCCTTATTGATAAAATCATAAGCTACTAAATAGTTAAGTGATGTGGTTTGGTCATCACAGGATAGATATTTATTAAATATTACCTTCTGGTATTTATCAATGTATTTAAAGTATGTAACTGACATTTATTAATTACTTAAGCCATTAAATATCAACTTGACAATACAAAAAATTATAAATATTCTCGTCTTATTTTTTTGTATTTATGTTTTATAGTGATCCTTCTACCTATTCAGTTTTCTATCAGCACCAGAGCACAAGTCCCCATGAGTGCATTCCAGACAATCCCACAATCATGTGTAGAGAAAGACATGACCTCAAAAGAAAAATCAAAGAGGCATTATTCATCTCATGAGACAATGATGCCATAAATAGGAAGGACACGTGCTATGTTTTGAAGAAATGGAATTAACATATCTGCATATCATTAAATGTATTAGCAAACTATGATTATGAAGGCAAGATCCTTTGAAAGCACTCAGCTAGTTTATTATTTTTAGTTATCTATTTTATATTAATAGCTTTTGGGAACAGTTGCACCACACACACACTTGTGCTTGAAAGCATATTTCAATGAAAATAATATGAAAAATTGTCATGACCATAAATAAAATCAACATACATTGTATTTACATCATGCATTCTATTGCTGTCTTCAAACAATCGGATAATTTTGATACCCAATGTAGGTGATTTGATAAATAATTTCTAAATTTATTTTATTTTATAGACTGCATTGTAAAGTATTTAGTGAAGAGGTAAAAGTTATTATATCCAATTTCTGATTACTGATAAAAATTTAAAAAATGAATACTAATATAATTGTTGTATCATGAAATTTACTTTCATTCAGAAGAATTCAAGCAGTACATTCAAGGAGATGACATTTTATTTTTGTTGACCACTTTAGAAAAGTGTTTTGTTTTTCAGCTTTCATTTTGCATTTTTCAAATTGACTAAAACGAATTGTGATATTTAAGTAAAAATCTTGCAATATGTATTCATATATTGTAAGTCTGAATAATGTTTTAATCAAAAGAGTTTTTTGTTGTTGCAATTCATTGTTAAAACAATTACATTTAAATTTCAGAAATCTCACATAGAATATTGAAAAAGTGGCCACTCAGAGCTAAATATTTAATGACTATATTCATTAAATTAATTTTATAACATTAATAATATATATTCATATTTTATATAAAATGAATTTATAGTAGGATTAAAATAAAATATTAAAATTTTAATAACATTATATATATGATTACTATTGTAGCCAACATTTAACAATTCAATCCAATACATTTCAATATTTTTAGCTTTATCCGAAGAATATTTACAAATACTATTATTTTTAAATAAGAAGGACTTTAAATCTGCCATTTTCTCTGGCATTGGCACTTTTCATTTATATAAAATGTAGCTTCTTTTTACTATTGGTTAATGGTCATAGTAAAAAGAGATTACATTCCATATAAATCAAGAGTGCCAATGGCACATAAAATGGCAGGTTTAAAGTTCTTATTTAGACCTAATAGTCTTTGTAAACATTCATCAGATAAAGCTAAAAATATTGAAATGTATTCGAATAAATTGTTAAATGTTGACTACAATTATAATCATATATATATATATATATATATATATATATATATATATATATATATATATATATATATATATATATAATGTTATTAAAAATTTTAATACGAAATAAAAGAATAAAAATATTAATAATAATATTGATTCTTCTGCTAATAAAAATATCACTATTAATACCATATATTTTTAATGATCAAGTAAAATTTATAATGAAAATTTATAAAAGTATTGAAGCAGTCAGTTCGAAGTTCGATCCTAGCTTCATGACATCTAGCCATAAGCCCACTTCAAACCCTAGTACTAACCTTAAATTTCTGATGCAATGGGGCTTTATACAGTCAATCCACACTAGTTTTTTTAAAGAAAAACTATTATATAAATGTGTGTTAAAATTAATTAGTTTAAGGTTTAAATTAATCAATGTTCTTACTAGATTCATGATAAAATTATTCATGAATTTATATATATTATAATTGCGTGGATTGTGCATATATATTATAAATATTTAAATGTATATATTCATTCTAAAGTTTCATTGTGTCTGGAATGTTTTATTTTACTTTAAATAATTTTTTAAAATTTTAGTGATTAATAGCTACATTCTTTCAATAAGCTTACAGATTTTCCCTTTCCAAAACAATGGGTAAAGTTTTATTAATTAGAAAAAAGATAATTTTTAAAATGTAAGGACGGTTCCTAATTAAAATCGCTATTTAGATTTATAAATTCATTTTCTAATTAGAAAATGAATTCAGAGTTAATGAGTTTGAAAGCCTTATTGAAGGAATGTATCTAAAATCAATTAGTAAATTTTGTAACATTGATCATGAAAAAGGCTCTAGCCTGAAGGCATCTAGAAGAACAGTATAAATGGCCTGGAAAAGTTAGGGGAAGGGAGAAGCCATCTTTGTTTTAGAGAGTACCTTTAAACTCTGTGCGTTTTAAAATTATGAATTTAAATAGTGTTTCTATTATGGTGAGGGGCTAAACATCAGGAATCTGGCTACTGTGCCTGAAGTCCCCTGAAAATCTTCAATGAAGTTGCTAAACCTTTTTCCGGACCAATCATGCTGCCAAAATCATGACAAAATCAATCAAAATGCTGTTCAAGTAATTTACCAAATATGTGCCTACGTTTTACCAACTCGGATGTGTAAACTAAGGAACCAGCACCGGAAGTATTGGTAATATATTTCCATAATGAACCATAACTTTGTGGCCAGTTTCTGACCTTTACTTTACACTTCCTTTAAAAGCTCTTCTCATTTATTAATGTAACAATCTGTACAAAACTTTCTTTTATCTATGATATTTTAAATTATATAGTAATTCTCTCAATCTCTAGTCCTTAGATTTAATTTTCCTTTCTTACGATGGTGGTTCATTTACTGTATTATATATATTTATTGAGTGATTTATTAATGTTGTTTATTTTTAATTATATGCCAATAATCCTTTGACTCGATGAGCTCCTTTGTTCCATCTGCCTTATGCAAATAATATAATATTAAGTCTGATAGTAATTCTCACCCATTAGAACTAGATTTATACAGTTCTATTAATCATCGAGTTGAAAGAAATTATTAAATGTTTGTTATTTTTATAATTGGCTAATAATAAATTATTAGCTCCATTTCTAACTTATGTCCCTGGCTTCTTTATCTAATTTATAAATGTTTATATATCTATATTTATGATCTTAAAATATTTTTGCAAAAGGGTCGATAAAGGAATCAACTAAATATATTATAATTCAAATTTTTGTTACTTTCTATTAAGATTCAGGGAGGGCACAATTGTTAGGGGCATAATTAATATAATTTTATAAATGCTTTAAAATAGTTTTAGTTAAAAGCTCGTTTGACTTTAATTAATTTGATTAAGTCATCACGTAAAGCATTCTATAATAAATTGGGTTTTATTATTCAAACTATGACTATCAAGTCATCATCTTTGAACGTTGCTGACATAGAGCAATCTTCCACTCCATAGGCTTGTCGGTGGTAATATTATTGTTATTTTAAATTATAGAGGAAGAAAGCACTTCCACCCCCGCTTATATTATATTGGGAACACCAAAGGTTTGTAGTTATGACTTGGCCTGGCTTTCCCCATGTTCCACATCTCCTTAAAGGGCAGTAAGACTTGTCAAATACAAGCTGCCATACTACTTAAATCACAACCAGCTATTATCTTTCATGTTCATTTTATAGCACATAATTCGTCACCACCATTACCTCTCTGTTCCAGTAAAGCCCACTCTTATGCTCGTAATTCATGATGAAGTGATTTCATTAAAGTCGAACAAATTCTCAGTTATCTCAAATTAAATAAGTTTTTTAATAAAGGTGAAAGTTACGCCCTAAATACATATCTTGCCCTTCGTGAATGGATTTGCAAATGTGAAAATAAATCTCACATTCTTCCGTATAAAATTAGAATAATAATTTCAGTCACCACTGAATACCTTTATCTGCCTTTATTTTCTTGTTGGGGGCATAGACATATAGACTTCCATAATATTGTGTAATACTTGTTGGCATATAATAGGAACTGCCATTGTTATTATAAGTATAAACTCTGTTTAAGGATTAGAGGTAATCAATATAGTTATCATTTAAAAATTGAACAAAACTATTACTATTATTATTAATATATTTTATAAACACACTTGGTTTCTTAATTCTTTTATTCAATAATTATTTTAATGTTAATGCTCACTGTCTGTGTTGGCAACCTGAACATATACATATGATTCAACTTAAAATTATCTTTAGTTAGTTTATTATTCAATATTAGTGTCAGTTCAGGGGTCTCTAATCATCACCAACCATTGAGATAGTTCCTTGGAGCATAGCACTGTGCCATCAATTTAGATCATTCATTGATCTGATCTGGTGAGTTGGGTTTGAAATCAGTTTGGTTCGACTGAGTTTGGATCCGACTTGCAGTTTAGGTGATGGAGGTTTTTTCGACCAGTACAGTATATGTGACATTACATTTTACACACCTCATACAGTAAACAAATTAATAAATAACTTGAAAGATAAAATTGCATCATTTGTGAATATGTAGTTGTGGTAGTGTATATATAGGGGAATCAAGATGCATGTTGGAAAAAAGAACTAAAGACCACTTGCTGTTATTAAAAAGGGTTTAGAAAATGAAACAAAATTGCAAATTAAACAATAATGCTTCAGCATCTATTTTTTATGACCATAACAAGTCATGTAATATGGTTTTAACTTCAATTATAACAATGTAAAAGCATTGCTAATTGAAAAAAATAACAAAAAAAGACAATATAGGAAGCTATGCTAATATACAAATACAAACAAGACTTAATTAACAGATAGAGAGCACATGTTAAGATCATGGAATTGCAGGAAGATGAGCCTTTTAAAGTGTTAGATGACAAAGACTATGAGGCTAGTCAAAAGCGCTTCTAAGTTGATAAAAATTTTAAAGTTATATTTTACATATACCTAATTACTGTTTTTATGCTGTTCAACTTTATGCTACAACAATTTGGGAATACCTGAAAAACTTTACAATTCAGGAATATCTGAAAAACTTTACAATTCTTGAAAAAATGAAGTTTGCATTTCAGCTTAATAATCTTTTTACATTGTCTCTGCCATTCCTTAATGATCCACAGTTTTTTAAAATTACTTAAATCCATTGTATTTAATATATGTAAAATAAATAAAATGTCTGTTAATTAAAAACAAAATTGTAATTATAAATGAAATAATAAATTTAACAGTTTACAAACTATTACAAACAATCCTTAAATCTGCAGAAGTACTTTCTTTCCACTCTGTCTAATACATCAACATCCCTTACAATGATGCTTTTCCACTTTTTATTTATATTTAATGCTATCCCACTCCAAAATTTATACTTTTATGAAGTTAAAAGAGAAGTAAACAGACAATTGATTTGTTAGAAGAAACAGTGCAGAAACATTGGATTTAAAAATTGGATGGATACTTTATTACTAGGTTCATCAATTTACCATTAAAATATTAAACCATTTTTCCAATTCATGTAATATTTACTCATGTAAAAGTAATTTATAGCTGTAAGTATCGATCAAATGTTCCCCTTATTCTTAGGTCAGGGAATTCTTGGCACTTCTATATTTGTTTGTCAACTATTGACTTGATTCAGGATTTTACAGAGTCTTCTGGGAATAAGGATTGTAATTTGTTATGATTGTAAATATCTATTAAAAAAATAATTCACAAACATTCATTTCTGCCCTCATGAATACTTACTGATATTTTAAATAAGCACTATTAGGCAAGGGAAAAGAAAGACAATGATATTTCAACTTATACTCAGAAGTAAAAAGTCAAAACACCACCATATTGTTTGATGCATCTTGATGAGCATCCATCCATGTTCATTTACCCTACGAATATAATAATAACAGATATAACAAGAAGAACTTATGGATTGGACATTTTATGTCTCAAAGAGGAAAGAAGGGTTTATGTTTTGCTAGAAGCAACTTCTTTCTGCAACCACACACACATATCTAACCAAATTTCAAAATAAAAACAATAACCAAAGTCAGTATCAGTGGTTTTTCTGCCAAGACAGAATTATGTTATATTAAAGATATAATTTTAAAAAAATATGATTAAACTCATTAGTTATCAGCCATTGTCTCACAAGAAGACTTCATTAATAGGTCTTCATTAAAGAAACGAAAGTGTTAAATAACATTGAAAGTAACACTTTGATTCAAAGAAAATATTTTTTTCAAAAATCATATTGCTTTGGATTACTCTCATAAATTTACTAAAAGTATTTTAATTAATAATAATTATAATTTTGATTTTAAGATTATAATTTATTGTAATAAAAATGATTTTTGCCTTTTGCCCATCAATTTGTTAATTCCTTTATTAAAAAAAAGTCATTTGGGAAGGGTAAGAACTGTTTGGAAAAACAATTTTAATTCATTGTTAATGATTCTAAAGAGATGGTATATTATAAAACTATTCCAGGAATAAGTTATAAAATTTCATAGAGATATCTTAAGATATATATCATTAAATTTAACTTTTAACGTTTTCATGGATCATTTTTATTATTGGACAAATGAAGTAAAACTCTGAAACTTTTAATTGGTTTTAACTGGTCAAGTGACAAATTCTTTGATACAAATATTTTCATCTTTTAATATATATTAATTTTAGTTTCATTTTCAAAAAGTATATTAATTATTTGTAATGTTAGGAAAGTAAATGAAAGTTATTTCAAAAATATATTTTTATTTGTATTTTATAGAAATATTCAAAAGCGAAAAAATCAAAGAAAACATTACGAGCAAATAGAAGCAATGTAAATGTCATTTAAATCCCTCCCAGATTTCACATTACAAATTTTTTAAGAATTTTTTAGGAAAAATCTTAACGTCTGTCTCAAAATAATTATACTTTCAGCATATTATTAAAAAAATACACCAAAAATACATTATAATGCCAGAAAAATATTCTAAAACATTAAACTTTGTTTGAAAATCAAATAAACAGCTTGGAGCACTCTCAACTCTTGACAAGATGGCAAAATTGTTGCTATGGCTGGTTTCTTTTTCAATTTACAATCGTGTAAAGTATACAATTTTTTAATAAAACCATACTACTTTTGTAAAATAACTATATTTTTAGCAGATTTTATGAAAATTATTTATAATATGTACAAAACATAATAAAAAAACACTCTAAAACATATATTTTCATTTTAGCGGTGAAAAAATATTTAACGAAATCATCAGCCAATAAGAATTGAGGATAGATTGAAAATAGATTATCCAACCAATCAAAACTTGCCTTCTTCTTTTGTTCAACTTAAAACCCTCCTACTATTGATTTTTTACTTGTAAAATAATTCAGAAGAGGGCAGCATCTTATAGGCCTTGCTCTAAGCTTTAATACGGGTATTTTTTCTTCACCGTAACTCAAAAATCGGCTGAGTTAGAGTGATCTAAAGGTGACAACTGCTATTATGTGGTTCGAGCTATTAAAGTGTTAATGAATGATTTATAAATTGCAAAAGTAGAATTATCTTCACCCCATTCTACAGTCATCTACAATAGTTTGAAATAATCAAGGGGCAGCAGATAATATCATGACATAAATTTTCATCTTCAGACCAGGGTTTTATTTTCTTCTTGACAGTGAAGATTAGAATTTAAACCTGTAACTAGTGCATTTATGCATCAGCCAATTTTTATTGCTTTATATAATTTCAAGTTAGAATTCTGAAATTTAAAATAAAATGCTAGATTTCTCTTAAGTAAGAATAAAGATAATGGTTTTTGAAAAGACAAAAGTAAACACATAAGGATTAAAAATAAGTATTTTAGTTCAGCTTTGTACATTTAAGAATGCAATACTGTTCATGAAGTATTGTTTAATGATGCACAGGTTGTCTTTAATCGAAAGAACATTCAAAGAGAATCTTTAAATAAATCATTCTGAATTGAAACCATCAGTCTTAATAAGATAAGTATTTTTTTTATATTATGAGTGATTAAAAATTGTCCTTAAATTGTGGATAGTTACATTTGCTTATTTATATGTTTTTTAAATAGTTTTTTTATTTAAGAAAATCTATTTTTTTTTAAAAATGGCTTTTTTTTCTTAAAAAGCCTGTTTTTTAACAGTGAAGAAAATGTTATTTTAATTTGTATTTTTATAACGTTATGT
This sequence comes from Epiperipatus broadwayi, assembly GCA_028023455.1. NCBI lineage: Eukaryota > Metazoa > Onychophora > Udeonychophora > Euonychophora > Peripatidae > Epiperipatus > Epiperipatus broadwayi. The sequence goes on from JAQFVV010012443.1 coordinate 4,268,584, forward strand.
TTGTTTTTTTTTTCCTCTATAATTAGCAATATATATTAGGCATCGTTATATATGTGTATATATAATTATAATTATTAAATAAAAATTCTCTAATAATGCAATTATTTTAAACAGTTAATCAATAATATAAATTTATAATGTCTCATACACAAGTCACACTAGTAATATAATTGGTATGTTTTCAACCATTTGGTTTTTCTGTCAACGAACAGACAATAATGCATTTATTTAAGTGCTATTATTCAATGTATAAGTGGATTCACCCTCTTCTTACCATAATTGCAATCCTTCTGGTTCTAATTCAAACAGAATTTCAAACTATTTTTAGAAAGATGAGGATTCTCAAGCAAACTTTGAATTTCTTTTTAAATGCAACCCTCTTATTCATATAATTATTGTTAAGTAAGAGGTCATCTAGCTATTGTTTGCTAAAGAATAAAACTGGGAAAAAACCTTTAAAATGATATTTAGTGTAATTAAGTAACTTAGTAAGTAATTTTTTTTTACTTTGCATTCCTGCAGGGGAAAGGGACATGCCAGAGGGGTCATTTGCATTATATTACATTATTCATATTTGCTTTACTTTGTATCCCCATTATGACATTCAAATTAATCAAGTGAAATTTAAACCATTTTTTTTTTATTTTAAAACAAGGTGAACAAATTTTCCACTATTGTTCAAATTATATATATATTGTAAATATCGATAAATCCATCTATATTTTAAACATCATTTGTTGTTATTAAAAAAAAAATCTCTTTGAGTTGATGTTTATATATGAAGTATTATTATTGTTTATGGTTATTAGTTATAGTTATTGTTTGGAGTTATTATTTTATTTATTTGTTGATGGTACATCGTTGTGAATATTTAGCTATTACTATTATTATTATTATTATTATTAATGGTGAGATGTTTAATAGTAATACTTATATGTTCTAATTATTATAAATAAATAAAAACATATAAATTGTTGATTATAAAAAAAGATTATTTATTTGTGGTGATTATTAAAAAAATGTAATGTTATTATTTATGTCTATATATATATTTTAAAAGCTGTCAAATAAATTTTCGATTTAATATTTTTTTTATATGGTTAATATATTTTTTTTGAATGTTAATTGTTTAAAAGAAAACATGTGTAACAATGGTTTTCAAAACAGCATTTTCTAGCACATGGAACAACAGCAACAACAAAAAAGAAGCCATTATTATTATTAGGATAGTGATTAAACAAACAAAAGGATAAAAATTTGTTGTACTTTTTTTCTTTGAAATTGCCATTCTTAAGAACAGTGGAATAAGATAAATTTCTGTAATCAATACATAAACATGACTGGCTAATATATATATATCACAGCCAGGGGGCTGCACCATTTTCTTTCATTTATTCCAAGGCAGTTTAAAAAGAAAAAGTAAGCAAATTTCAACACATGAATTTCATCGCGTCTGAAGCTGAAATTTGATATAGCTATCTTGAATCTATAATGGTCAATCTAATAATAATCTGGAGGTAACTAAAATTAATATATTGGATTCAACATTTCAACTTATTTATTTGTTTTTCAAGGAAAGAAATTTTAGAAGGATAAAAATATACATACATCCAAGAATTGACAATTTTCTCTAATGTGATAGTTTCTTCACTTTAACTAGAATGCATTCTAATATTAAACGGATAAAGAAATAAAACATAGGGATAAGTTGACTTTTGAAGGAAAACTAAACAAGTGAACTTTGAAAGGTAGTAAATAATTTTATATGTATAAATGATATATAAATATATTTTTGAGATCGATATTTTTGTTTACTTTTATTTTTCATTATAAAAATATAACGTTTTATAAATATTCAATTCAAGCGTCTTGTTTTCTAACAGCAATAAACGTTTAACAGGTGTCAAAATTAACACTTAAGTAATTTAAAATCTTAAAGTATGGCTTATAAGTTTGGGTTGCATATGAGTTGTTATGTATATTTTAATAAGTAAATTTATATTCGCAAATTTTTATTATAAAAATTTTTTTTATTATTAATTTATTTATTTTCATTTTTTTTTTAAACTTCATATAGTAATTCTTATGCAGACCAAAACAATAATTTATATATATTTGCTGTATATAATATATATATATATATATATTATTTTTGAATGTTTGAAAAATATAAATATGGATTTGTATTTATATTAATACCTACTTGTTAAGCACAGATATGTCTTTATCTATTTAATATATATACTTATTGCAAGTATATATGTATATTTATTATTTGGGTTTGTATTTAAAATATTGATATTACCTAAAATTAAACCATAATATAAAATAGAGGATGTGCTATTTGTTTTATAAGTAATGCCTTTGTAATTTATTTGAAAGAGTATTAATATTTTATTCTTATTTTTCTTTTAATGCCAGAGTCATTATGAAATTAATTGAATTCACAATTTAATAGAGGATAACTTCATATTTCACTTATTGTTTAGTCTTTAGGCCACTTACACATATTATTATTCATTGATATGTTTAGATATACATAAATTTACATAATAGATGTGTATACTGGATTTAATAGAATTCCCTTTGTTTCTGATATATATTTGATTAGTTAGTCATATCAACCTTGAAAATAAATTATAATGATAGATCTCATTGCTCTATATGATTTTAAATTTATTTCATGTATAGCTAGTTGGAAGAGCATATAAACAATTTATTTAAATATAACTGGGATAATTTTGTTTTTCTTTATTTAAATTATACAATTTATTATATTAGGCTTTCTCAACAATTGGATTCATTTAGATTATATATATTCCATTATGTTTATCATCCAATGTTTGAAGCATTATTTTCTTCTCATATATTGACGTTCCATTACATTTGAGGTATAATATGTTTATATGATATATTGTCCATTACATTTAGAACCACAAACTGTTGGTCCCAGTTAACTGATGATTGGTATAATGGAGTAAAAGTATGTTCCATTACATTTGGACGCCACAATGTGGTCAGCATAATATGTTCGTTTAATTATTCATTACATTTGGTGTCTCAAAGTTAGGGGCTTAGTTAACTAATGATTATTGTTGCAAAAGTTCATATGTTTATTTTCATTTGAGATCATATAAAGATACATTCCATTATATTTGGCTTTCCCAATGTTTGGGGCCTTCTTTCTTCAATTTAAATGGAATGCAGCAAGTACATTCCATTACAATATATATATATATATATATATATATATATATATATATATATATATATATATATATATATATATATATATATATATATATATATATATATATATATATATATATATAAATATCATTTCCAAATAACATTCATTTTTCAGTTAATGTAGAATATTAAGTATCTGAATTTTAATGCAGAAGTTGGTAGCATAATACTTTCATCACACCAAGATAAGAATTGATTTCTGTCTCTTTTTAACTTCTTATAGAAAACTGAACAAATTTTAAATTTTTTAATATCAGTCTCTTTCTCATCTCAACTCAATCATTTGCAATAATCTACAGTTCAATTTTACTTTAAAAAAAATAAATCTCTATTACCTTCAATCTTCAAAAATGATATTTAAAGAAAGTATTTCACACCAGAATAAATAACTTCTACATACACAGTTTTTATTCCTTATGCTATCTTTTAATAAAACTAACTTAAATACTTATTTTTAATCAATATTTTAATATCTCAGTAGGCTTAGTGTAGCATTTTAGAAAAATAATGAAAATGTGGCAGTAGTTGAAAAACATTCTCTTGTATTACATACATGAATTTGTATCCATGTTTATAGCCACAATATATATTGTAAGCTTCTGGATAGGCACCAGAAATATTGATCATAATTAAGTAGTACGGTATCAGTAACATCTGATGGCATCTTACTAAAAAAAAAATAAACTGAAATTTTAATTTTTTTATTAATGACCTAAAACTATGTTTAAAAGCACTTATAGATATAATTTGAAGGTTTTGAGATATTTAATATTTTCTTTAGTGAGTAATTAATGATAGAAAGGGGGTGGCTTGTTACAGAAGTTGCCAGTTTAGTTTAAGTTGATTCCAAATTTGTTTTATTTGTCTGCAGAATAAGAACATTTTCATACAAATCATAGCTATGCTTACATTTATATTTTGTAGAACAAAAAATAATAATCTGCTACAGAAATTATAACAAACAATCTTTTGCTTTTCTCCTTTATAGGAATCAATGTATATTGCTAAAAGATTAATTGTTGCAATACTATTTTTTCTGAAAAATGTAACTATATGTTCATTTATTTCCAGTAAAGTTAGAGAGCACTATTTTATATGAAATAAGATTAGTTCTAATCAATTTTGCAAATAATTTGATTCAATTCGAAATAAAAGTACATGTTTGTTTATTTTTATTAAATAAAATTATAGGTCTTGTTTTGTATTAAGTAAAGTTATTTGTCATCATTTATCAAAATTGATAAATTAAATTTGTCAGAACATCCTATGTAGACATTTTATGGGATCACAAGTATAGAACATTATTGACAAAATAATATGTATGTAAAATCTCACACTGAACTAAAACAAAACACAGTTATTTTTCTTTGGGATTCTTAAGGTTAAATATTATTGGTGAACATGATGATGTGGCATGTAGAATATAATGTCCAGCATGACATATATTATATGGTAAGCATAGCTTGACATTTCCATTTTTATATAGTTCAATATATTCTAACAAAAATTATTTAGAAAAATAAACAATCAATTAAAATAGAATAAATTAAATTATTTTTAAAAACAATTTACCAAGTTCTTAATTGTAAAATGAATAAAGCTCTAGAATTTATTCTAATATATTTTTTTTTTCTTCATATGTCATAGCATTGGCGAGGAAGCGAACCCGTGTTGACCGTCTGCAAACAACTTCTTGTGTGTAAGGCAGCTGCACTGACCTCTCGGCTAACAATTCTAATATAATTAAAATGAAAGTTCATGAAAAGCAAATAACAAGTGATGTCATTTATTAATTGTTGGAAAATTCCTATTAACTGCTATTGTTATAATGACCTAGATAACAGTTTATGTGGACAGTTGTTTTTGGGGAAATAAATGATTATTGAGGTTCACTATTGATCACAGCCTGGAGCAATTCTAATCCTCCATTTCTTTGTTGTTTACTCAACCAAAATAAAAATAAGAATAAGAATAGCAGTAGTAGTCTGATTCTTTTAATGCACTTATTTAAAATAATAAAATATTTCTTGTTGCCTTTTATTTCTAAACTATCTATTATTTTTTTCTAAATAAATCTAATTTTGTTTAACCTAAGATTATTTTCTATAACCAAGATAATACAATGTATGCAAATCATTTTACTATTATTTATAAATTTAGTGTCACCATCTTATTGCACTGCCAAATGTATACCATATAATAGTAAATCATCCATGCACTTTATTACTGTTACACAATGCTTTAATACCATCCTAAGTTAGGAAATATCTAAAAGTTCTGAAGAAGATTTTGCTCAGGCAATCAAAACTGAACACTGTAAAAGAGAGTGGTAAATAAAGCATTGTGTAACAGTAGTAAAGTGTATGGGTGATTTGTATTATATGATACACATCTTGATTTATGTATAAATAGATCAATTATACATAAATAGATTCTTTACTCATACATATATATATATATATATAGTAAAAGATCGATAAATCTACCTATAGTTTAAACAATCATTTGTTGTTATTAAAAAAAAATCTCTTTGATTTGATGTTTATATATGGAATATTATTATTGTTTATGGTTATTAGATATAGTTGTTTGGATTTATTATTTTATTTATTTGTGATGGTACATCGCTGTGAATATTTAATTATTATAGATAAATAAAAACATATAAATTGATTGATTATAAAAAAGTTTAATTTATTTGTAGTGATTATTAAAAAAATGCAATGTTATTATTTATATATATATATATTTAAAGCTGTCAAATAAATTTTTGATTTAATAATTTTTTATATGATTGATATTTTTTATTTTTTTTAATGTTAATTGTTTAAAGGAAAACATATGTAATATGTAACAATGGCTTTCAAAAACTATGCATTCTGTGGCATGTGGAAGAATAACAGCAGCAACAAAAGGGAAGCCATGATGATTATTAAGATAGTTATTAAAAAAACTGAAGGATAAAATTAGTTGAACTTTGTTTCTTTGGAATTGCCATTCTTGAGAATAATTGAATAAGATAAATTACTGTAGTAAACAAATAAGCCATGATCGGCTAATATATATATATATATATCACAGCCAGGGGGCTGCACTATTACTTTTCTTTTATCCCAAGGCAGTTTTAAAAAAAAAAACTAGGCAAATTTCAACACATGAATTTCACTGCGTCTGAAGCCGAAATTTGATATAGCTATCTGGAATTTATAATGGTAAATCTAATAACAATCTGGAAGTAACTAAAATTAATTAATATATTGGATTCAACATGTCAATTTTTTTTTCAAGGAGAGAAATCTTTAAAAGAAAAGTGAAATATATATATATATGTGTGTGTGTGTTTGGAAACCAATAATTTTCTCTAACGTGATATTTTTTCAATTTAACCTTGGCCAGAATGCATTCTAATATTAAAGAAATATAAAGGAATAAATAAACAACAGAACAGGTTGACTTTTGAAAAGAAAGGTGAACAAGTTGAACTTTAAAAAAGGTAGTAAATAATTTTATTAATATAAATGATATATATATTTTTGAGATCGATTTTTTTTTTTTTACTTTTATTTTTAATTGGAAAGCGTCTTGTTTTCTAAAAAAAAAAAATGTTTAATAAATGTCAAAATTAACACTGAACTATTAGAAATCTGTAAGTAAAGCTCTAAGTTTATGTTGCATTTGGGTTATTATATATATATATATATATATATATATATATAATATTATAATATATATATATATATATATATATATATATATATTTTAATAAGTGAAATTTATATTTGCAAATTTTATTATCAAAGGTTTTATTATTTATATAACTTATTTTTTTTAAACAATATTTATTATCTATTATCTATTTTATTAACTTACAATATTTTACCAATCAATTATTCACTTATCTATGTATCTATTTTCATTTTCACTTTATATAGTAATTCTTATGCAGACCTAAACAACAATTCATATATTTGCTGTATATAATATACTTTTATTTATTTATTTATTTTAAAAATTTTGAATATTTGGAAAATATAAATATGGATTTGTGTTTATATTAATGCATACTTGTTAGCACAAATATGTCTTTATCTACTTCATATATATATATATACTTATTGCAAGTATATATGTATTTTTATTACTTGGGTTTGTATTTAAAGAACTATTTAAAACAGTGATACTACCTAAAATCAAATCATAATATAGAAATAAAAGATGTAATATTTGTTTTATAAGTAATACCTTTGTAATTTATTTGGAAGAGTATTAATATTTTATTCTTATTTTTCTTTTAGTGCCAGAGTCATTATGAAATTAATTGAATTCACAACTTAATGGAGAATAACTTCATATTTCACTTGTTATTTAGTTTTTGGGTCACTTATCAAGCCAATGTTCATTAATATGTTTAGATATACATGACTTTACTTATGTAATATGTATATTAGATTCAATAGAATTCCCTTTGTTTCTGATATATATTTTCTTAGTTAGTCATATCAACCCTAAGAATAAATTATAGTAATAGGTCTCATTATTGCTCTGTATGATTTTGGATTTATTTCATATATAGCTAGTTGGAAGGGCATATAAACAATTTATTTAAATATAACTGGGATAATTTTATCTTTCTTCATTTAAATTGTACAATCTATTATATTTGTCTTTCTCAACAATTGGATTAATTTAGATTGTTAAGATCTTTCTTTATGTGTAAGATGTGCTATGTTTCTAGTATTTAAATTGGATGATAAATATGTTCTACTACATTTGGCACCATCAACATGCAGACATGATTAATTAAGGACTGTTGCTAGTCGTTTCAATATATTTGATGCCTAAAATGTAAGATTTGATTCAATGTGATTTGTTTATGAGGGTATAGCAATCGTGATTCCACTACATTTGGCTTTCCCAATGATTGGGCCATTTCTAATGTGGATAGGCATTCCATTACATTGTGGAACCAACATTTGAGGCATTCTTCCTTCATATGTGTATTTTTGTTTGAGATCATTTAGATTACATATATTCCATTACATTTGTCATCCAATGTTTGGAGCATTATTTTCTTTTCATATGTTGATGTTCCATTACATTTAATGCCACAACGTGGGCAACATAATATGTATATATATATATATATATATATACATATATATGTTATATATATATATATATATATATGTTCCATTACTATATATATATATATATATATATATAGGCTGCAGAAAGGAGTTTGCTATTAACTGAAAGGAGACCCTTTGATTCCTCTTGGAGGCCTTAAAGGAACCGAGCAGGGCAAATTCCTAATGTCCACTCCATATGTTCTTGTCGTTGCAGCTGTTATTACTATGTGATTATTCATATAGTATACGAACATGGATGGGCTGCTCACCAACACGCATTAGACAGCATGGTGAGTTTATTGGCTTTTTACCTCTGAGTTTAAGATCAAGAAACACCATGGTCTTTCTTCTCAGTGCCTGATGAGGCAGAATGAATGTTTGTGTAAATGATAAATACTTTTCCACTACATATATACAATTATGACTGACAAAAATAAAGCATGGCCCTTATTCCCAGGAGGCTGTAAAGTCATCAACCAAGGCAGCAGTTGGTGGCCGAAGGCGGAGGGTGCTAAGAATCCCCTGATTGCGGACCCAGGCTGCCATTTGATGATGACTTTTTATTTAGGTACTTACAACTGCAGATCACTTTCAAGTGAAGAAAGATTGCAAGAATTAGAAGAAGAACTCTCTTATATTAAATGGGACATTACTGGACTTTGTGAAGTTAGAAGAAAAGGTGAAGAGACAATTGATTTAAAAAATGGACATATATTCTATTATAAAGGCACAAATATTGGAAATACAAGTGGAGTAGGATTCATTATAAATAAAAAGTGGAAGAACAATATTGTGAAGATTGATGGTGTATCAGACAGAGTGGCAAGATTAGTTATACAACTTAATAGCAGATATCAAATGCAGATAATTCAGGTTTATGCCCCAACAAGTTCTCATAGTGATGAAGTAGTAGAAGATTTTTATATGGAAGTACAAAAGGCTTTTGATCAGAGTAAACAACATTTTAAAATCGTTATGGGAGACTTTAATGCTAGAATTGGTAAACAAATGAAAGATGAAAGTGCTGTAGGTAATTTTGGTTATGGTAATAGAAATGAGAGAGGACATAGACTTGTGGAGTTTGCAGAAAAAGAAAAACTTTATATTATGAATTCTTTTTTTGAGAAAAATGTTAAAAGAAAATGGACAAGGAAGCATCCAAATGAAGGTACAGCAGAATTGGATTATATTTTGACTAATAGGAAATACATATTTCAAGATTGTAATGTTCTTAATAAATTTAACACAGGAAGTGATCATCGATTAGTAAGGTGTAAGATACATGTTAATGTGAAACTAGAGAGACAAAAATTATTAAGAAAAACAATATTTACAGTTGATATTCCTAATCTTCAGAAACATTCTAATGAATTTAAATTAGAACTTACAAATCGGTTTCAAGTAGTAGTAGATTTTGAGCATAATTCAAATTTGAATGAAATTAATATGAAAATAACTGATACACTTTTAAAAACTGCAACAAAGATAGCTGGTAGAAAAAAGCAGCAATTGACCAATAAAATTTCTACTGAGACTAGAGAATTTATGAAGAAAAGAAGGAATATGAAGATATACAAAAATGATGCATTAAAAAGAATTGAATATCTCGAATTTTGTAAAATGGTGCGGAAAAGAGTTGAAAATGATATAAAAAAGTATAATTGTGAACTAGCAAGGAAAGCTGTAGAAGAAAATTAAAGTCTTAAGAATGTAAAACAACATTTTGGTATGGGTAGGAAATTTATATCTGCAATAAGAAAAAAAGATGGAATTGTTACTAAAAAGAGAGATGACATCATGAAATTGGTAGAAGATTTTTATCAAGAATTATATAGTAATAAAAAACAAGTACCTCCTATATCTATTCCATCTTCCGAATTGCCCAGAATTTTAAATGAAGAAGTGAGACACGCAATTAAATGTATGAAGCAGGGAAAGGCTCCAGGTAATGATGGAATTATAATTGATATATTAAAAGAAGCAGGAGAAGAAATAGAAAAATTTTTAGCAAAGTTATATACCAAATGTCTAAATGATAAAAATGTACCGGATGATTGGAAGAATGCAGTAATAATATTAATATTTAAAAAAGGTGATAAAGAAGATATTAGAAATTACAGACCTATTAGCCTTTTATCAGTTTTATATAAAATTTTTACCAAGATAATTACAACTCGTCTACAGAGAACATTGGATTTCCACCAACCAAGAGAACAAGCTGGATTTAAAAGTGGTTTTAGTACAGTAGATCATATCCAGGTGTTGAGAGAAGTTATAGAAAGGTCAAATGAATATCAGTTGTCATTATGTTTTGGATTTGTAGATTATGAAAAGGCATTTGATTCTATAAACATTTTTTCAGTGATTAAAGCATTGGATCATCAAGGTATAGATCCAGGATATTGTCATATTTTGAAGAATATTTATAAAAATGCAACAGCAACAATTGGATTACATAATGATACTGGGAAAGTCAACATTGAGAAAGGTGTAAAACAAGGTGACTTCATATCTCCAAACTTTTTACAGCAGTGCTGCAAGAAGTATTTGTGGATTAAAATGAGAAACTAAAGGAGTGAAAGTAAATGGAGATTATTTAAGTCATTTAGATTTCACAGATGATGTAGTTGTTTTTGCAAATAATGCTTCAGAGCTGCAGGATATGTTGCAGGAATTATCAGATGAAAGTAGAAAAGTAGGACTAAAGATAAATGTTAAAAAGACTAAAGTAATGTTTAATCGATTTGCTCAAAATATAAAAATAAAGATTGATTATGATGAATTAGAAGAAGTTAACAGTTACAAATACCTTGGTCAGATTATTAATACAGATGGAAACATATTGGAAGAAATTAATCATAGAATTAAACTTGGTTGGAGTGCTTTGGGTAGAAATAACTTGATACTAAAAGAAAATATGCCTATGTGTTTGAAAAGTAAGGTTTTTAATAAATGTGTTTTACCAGTTCTTACTTATGGATCTGAGACTTGGACACTTAATAGAAGAGCAATACAGAGACTTCAGACCACTCAAAGAGTATGGAGAGAGGTATGTTGGGAGTAACAAGAAGAGATCGAAAACATAATGTATGGGTAATAGAAGAGATGATAATAGATGGACAATTGAAATTTTAAACTGGATTCCAAGAGATTGTAAAAGACCCAGAAAGAGATCACATGTGAGATGGATGGATGAAATAAGAAAGTGTGCAGGGGTGATGTGGAGAAGAGAAGTTGAAGATTGGAGAAGATGAATTAAACTTGGAGAGACCTTCATCCTGCAGTGGATTGATAATGATTGATAATGATGATATATATATATATATATATATATATATATATATATATATATGATTTACTGAATGTAATATATATTTAAATAAAATATTTTTATTCTTAACTTTTAATTTTAGTATATATAAATAAAAATATTTATATTTAAAAGAGAAAGTACATATATGTTAGCCCACCACTGATGAAAGTCAGAGGCACAAACAAATGTTTATATAAAGATTGAATTAAACACATTTGCAACCTTATATGGATTAACTGAATTAATTTTGTAAGTAAATATTAGATAATATTCTGATGAAAAATAGTAATTAGTAAAAATGTGTGGTTTATCTTATCATTTTATGATTTAAAATATTCTGAGATGTCATGAAAAAATTATGGCTTGAACAATAAATTATCTGGTGAAAGTAAATGTACATGTGATTTACAGTCCATCTTTAATTCTTGCTGAATGATCCTGCATTTTATTTCGAATAAAATGATTAATGTTTGATACTATTGGCGGCTGTTTAATTCAGAACATGAAAAGAGAGTAGCCATGCACAATGGAACATGGTTCAAGGTAAGAAATTTCAATCAGCTACAGTGATGCTTATAAGACAACATTACGAAAATGTACAGAATTGCATGGTTATATATATATATATATATATATATATATATAGTCCATTAGATACGAACTTAATCGGTTCTTAATGTGACTTTGGAAGTTCAAATTATTTGAAAGTAGAGGTATGTAAAAAAAAAAAAAAACATCAAAAAGAATTTTCATAATACTGTATTTATTTCCTATTGATTAGTATCTGGAGTTTTGTTTACAAATTTATCAAGAATTAATTGAACTATATTATTTTTCTTCTGATAAAGAATTATGTAACATTCTTTATTTTTTCTATTGCCCTTTGTATATGAGATATATGCTCTCCATTGGAATCACATCCTTCCATGTGATCAAAAATTTGTCAAGATGCATGGAGGCTTCATTCATATTCTTGATGGCCAAACTCTTGACAATAAGTTCATTATCAGGTTTTTCTTCATTTTGTATTTCATTCATCACTTGTAGTTTAATCAAGTCTTCATATGACAGAAGTTCTGAGTGAGATTGCATTAACTTATCAATATCTTCATCAGTAACATCTAAATTTAATTCATTCATTATATTGACTATTTCAGTTGTGATATCTTCAGAAGTTTCTTCAATGTCCATATTGATATATTTTTTTCCAACAAACTGTCATTGTTGAGTCTCTTATTTCAGCCCACATATCCCTAATAATGTTTATTGCATTACATATATTATAATTTTTCCAAAAATATCTTACTGTAGGTCCAGCTTCCTTGTCAATTGCCTTAATTGTTTGAGTCAATAATCTTCTTATATAATACCACTTAAAAGTAGTTATCACAGTTTGATCCATTGGTTGTATTTCACATGTTGTATTAGGAGGGATAAACATGGTATTAATTTCTGAATATACATTTTGCAGGGATTTTGGATGTCCAGGAGAATTGTCTAAGAGAAATAGTGTTTTATATGGTAAATTATTCTCACTACACTATTGCCTAATAGAAGGCACAAAATGATGTGAGAATCAATCTTGAAGAAGCTGTGCAGTAGCCCAGGCTTTAGTATTTGATTTCCAAATGACTGGAAACATTCTTTTATCTTTTCCTTCAATGCTCTATTATTTTCTGTATACATTAGCATTGGTTTCAATTTAAAATCACCAGCTAAATTACCTCTAAGAAGCAATGTTAATCTGTTTTTAAAAGGTATATGTCCAGGTGCAACTGATTCTTACTTTGCTAAATACATCTGTACAGACATCTTTTTCAAAATAATCCTGTCTCATCTACATTGAAGACTAGGCATGGAAAATAATCTCCATCTTTAATGATGTTAGAGAGAGAGGAAATAAATTCACTGGCAGCTTTCTTATCTTCACTGGCATCTTCCCCAGTACTTTTAATATTATGTAAAGAATATCTCATTTTAAATTTGTGAAACCAGCCATTGCTTGCTACAAGTTCAATAGCAGAGTCTTTTTTTAAATTCTTTCTTCATGCAAATTAAGAGACTTAGCTTGAATAATTCATAAAACTCACTGGGATGCCTTTTTGATGTTGATCTTCAATCCATAAAGCCAAAGATTTCTCCATTTCATCTATTACTGTAGCATGTCTTTTTGAAACAATCTTTGAAGACATATTTCAACAAATTTTAACATATTCCTTTTTCTTGTTTTTTACAATATATTGTTGATTGGTTTAAATTAAATGAACATGCAATTGAAACAAGAGATTCACCATTTTCAGAATGTTTAATTAAGATATCCATTTTTGTCTCAACCATTTGAGGTTTATAAAATCTTGATTTATTTTTGGTTGTATCAACACTGCTGGGTTTTTTTTGTTTTTCATTCATGTTTTTAATTAATAAGAATGAAAACATTCACCAAAACAGAATATATACAGTGTATATGTAACTCAATCATGCACAAACTACTTTTAAAAACATGTGCTAAACAAGATGATCCTGTTAAAAACAGTCTGTGACGATGCTAAAACTAAAAGTAATTAATGTTAGAGAGATGGGAAGATTTAATATATTTTATATAAGTTCTTATTGTTCTTTAAAATATACTTTTAATTATTTTCTAAATTTCAAAGCTTATCATTCTTTAGAAAAAATTCAATTACGAATGTATGTAAATAGTTATTTTTATCAGATATTATAAATTTGTAGGATTAATTGCTAAAAGGAAATATTTAATTAGTAAAGTACTAAACTACTATACAATTTGGAATACCCATTTCTTTCTACAGTATATAGCAATAATTATACATGAAAGTATGTGCATAGATAAAGATCTAAAGTTCAAAAGCAATTACATAATAGTGAAATTTTTAAAACACCAAGTGTTTATAACTAGGAAACTGCCAGTTATTTATTACAAAAACGATATAATGATCATAAGACATTATATAAACATGTATAGAAAGAAAATATATCTTCAGTAAATATGAATACTCCATCAATTATTTTTGATCATAATAAAGCATGTAATTATGGTTTTAAATTTAATAATAGAGATGTAAAAATTATTCAAATTGAAAGATGTAATGAAAAATGTAAAATTAAGGAGGCAATGATGATATCTAGAAATAGAAATGGTTTAATGAATAGACAATCAGCTAATATAAAAACAACAGATTTGTGGGAAATTTGAATGGATTGAATGATGGGTAATGCAAGTTTTTATTTTCTGTACATTTGTATTAATGGTTGATAAAGACTGTCAGTGAAACAATTGAAAGTACTTCTGGTAAAGTATATATTATTTAATTTTGAATACTGTGTTAAAAAAATTTGTTTGAGTTATTATTATATGATTTAAAAATACAGACATTTAATGGTTATAGTTTTATATATATATATATATATATATATATATATATATATATATATATATATATATATATATATATATATATATATATATATATATATATATATATATATATAGAGAGAGAGAGAGAGAGAGCTTATAATTTATCTGATAAAAAACATCTTACTCAAGAAATAGAACTTACAAAAAATATTCTACTTTCTAATAATTATCATAAAAACATCATATGTAAGGCTTTACATAACATTAATACTAAAAAGAGAAAAGAGGATAGAATTGACAATTACTCTTTTAAAAGAGTAATTTTTACCTTATATTAAAGGGGTTACTGATAAAATCAGTAGAAGACTACCTTGTTTTAATATAAAGACTACTTTTTCTGCTGGCAAAAAATTGGTGATTTTTTATATAAACATAAAGACAGAATATTTTTGGAACACCAAGAAGTTTATGAAATTCCATGTTTGCAGTACTAAAGAAGCTAGGTGGGTCAGTCTAATAGATGAATAAATGTCAAAATTAAGGAACATAGAAATATTTTTAATCAAAAAATTAGCACATCAGTTTTTACTTTCCATTTTTTAAAAATTGGTCACAAACCTAATTTTTACAGTACAAAAATACTTGCTAATTTGGAAAGATGTGATTTAGGAACAATGAGAGACTCAATTTAAATATTTAAGAATCCTACCCATTTAAATAGGGCTGAGAAAGCACAATGTATTCCATCTATGTGGAAACCTCTCATTTTATCTAATATTAATTTAAAATTAATAGGTGAAAAAACTGAGGGAAATAAAAATTTGATATGCCTCATATTGTGAATGCTGAACTACTTCAAGTTGAATCTCATTTCTCATCTCACACTGAGTCATGTTATTGTTTGAGATCTAATAACTCTGCTTGGATTAAAAAAATCTAAGAGTTAGATTTAACATTTAAAAGATATTTTAAAATCTTTTACAAAAGTGACCTATGGTGACCATATCTATGTACAGAAAAAATATTATGTTTTAAAAGAAAAAAAGTTCAAAATGTTTGAGATTAAAAAAAAGAAAGGACATTTTAATTTAAAATACTGTCGATAATTAATTAATCAAAACAATTACCTGAAAAACAAAAAAATTTCTTTATTTTTTATGAAAAAGAAAACTATATATGAAAGTGTTTATAATTAATTTATATCATCTATAATTTTATTTATATATGTAATATGTATGCTATATAAAAAAAATAATTTTAATAACTTTATTTTAACAAAAATAAAATATATGATGTAAACTTCCATGTGTGTCTGCAATTCAATATACACAGACATATATATTAAATCTTGTCCTATTAAAAAGATAATGAGTTTTTGCTATTATCATATATGATAAGAAATGAAATTTGTTTATATAATTAATCAATTATTCTACTGCACATATATAGGCAGATTATATAGATTTGTTTTGAGTAAACCTATTGGAGCATATATGTAAACCCATGTGTTTTGTGTCATTTAAAAGTGACAACTATAAATATTTATATTGTAATAAGTCAAATGTGTTCAGAAATTACAAGCACACACATGTATGTGTGTATATAGATCAATGCTTGTCAAGTATAAGACATATGTAAATTTTAATCATTTTTAGTATTAAATGTCAATTCAAAAATGTTCCTTTTATATTAAGCCACATGTCTGTATATTGTTTGGTTTTAAATAAACTTATTGGAACATATATTTAAATCAATGTAAAAACTTGAATAATGTAAATCACATACATGTAAATCATAATATGAAAATTTATTTTTATTATTGTATGTTAATCAAAATCAAAAGGAATACATGTGTACCTTAATTCTAGAGACCTTAATTTTTTGTTGTTAATAAACTTGTATTCAATTGTTAAATTTTGTATTGCATCATCTCTTGGTCACTATAACAGTACTTGAGCTTATGTTCTCTGAGCTAGATTTGAGCACCGGCTGAATATATAAGTGGGAATGTATTTAGTGCTTTAGGTGCAGCCAATATGACATTGTCCTGACTTGGTATAATGATTATATTCTTCAAAGCCCTGGCACCACATTTTATTTTAGTTTAGTCTTAAAAATGAAGTTTATAATTGGAGAGTGCATTAATGACACTAAGTGGCAAGAGCATTGATGATGATCAGCATGTTTAATATCCAGCATTATTGTTTTGATTACTATATATTCCGATGGATGAGCACTAAGTTGGTGTCTCCAAATTAATGTTTAAATAATTTCCCCAAACTGGGAAAGGGCTCAGTAGTTAGCCTGATCTACAGAAGACCCGTTTCCAATCCAGTCACAAGCTGGACTGTTGATTTATTGTACTGATGTATTTTGATTGATCATTCATGATGATGAATGGTTATTTTGAATATTACTTACTTACTTATTGATAATGCTTGTTGATGTTTGGTTAATTATACTTAATTATATTTAAATAGTTGCTCTAAGGAGTTAACTGATCTCTTCTGATCTAAGGAGTGACTGGATGATTTCTTACAGGGATCTCCTGCAATTGCTATTACATATTTTAGAATACTAATATTACTTAATATTATATTTTTAATATCTTTACCAATAATAATTATACATTGTTTTTTACTTGAAATAGTTAATTTACATGGGGTTAATAATGGTTGTCATAACCCCAGGTACAATCTTCTTTTCCTTCCACCTGATTACCCCATTGCAATATATATATATATAATATATATATATATATATATATTTGCATATCCGTAACCTGAACTAATCTCTATTTAAATAATAATACATACAGATTTTATTAAATGCAAGATTTTTCCTTTTTAAGTAACCAGGCCTATTAAATGAAGCTAACCATGCAATATTGGTATACAAATGGTATATGTAATCATTTTTAGCTACAGACTAAATAAGTGCAAAAAACATCCAAACTTTTGTCATTTAATAATTGATAAGCCTGGATAGTAGTCTCTTCTCTTCTGTTTTTTTTTTTATGAGATGGTATTAGAAAGATCTTCCCTTTGAAGTGGTCCATATAATTTACTTAAACTGAAACTATTTTTTTAAAGGAAACATATATATAACTTTCAATATGGCTATGAGTTGATGTAAAATCATATTATTTAAATCTGGATTTTAAATATCCTACCTATTTTCAGATAATTTACTTCCATCATTTTCCAATTAAGTACTACCAAATTAAACAGAAAGAATCTGGAACACCAGAAATAGATTTATTCTCATTATTTGGTTCAATTTTATAATTTAAGGCTAAAATTTGATATTAATGTAAATGCATAAATAGAATATTTTTCCCAACTTCTTTTTATTTATTATATATTCCCTTCTCACATTTTAATCTATACCTACCCTTCTTTATATATTTATACAATCATATTGCATACACTCATATTGAATTCAAATGTAAATATCTATACCAGGTCAGAATTTCCACAAGCTTTTTTCTATTTTCAAATCACAAATAAAGCAAATGATAATCTGAAAGCATTTAAATCAGTTTAAGTGAAGTTTTAATTATAACTTAATTAATTCATAATTCTTAAATAAATAGTATTTATATAATTCTATTCAAAAAAATGAAGCCATCTTTTTCTAGTTGTTGCTTAATAAATGAATGGCACAAATGTGTAATGCATTATTATAGTCTAATGTGGTTTTATTTTTTTTGTATAGTTATCCAATTAAAATTTTCATGAATATTTTTTATGCATGTTGAATTATTAAATAGGTGCAAGGAGCAGGTCAGTTAAAAGAAGTAATGTCTTATTGTTATATTTTAGCTTAAATTTAGACTATTTTAATGAAATTTTAAATACTTGTCAGGTAATTTAAATATGACATGTATTCATGGTTGTTTAAAGAAGATGGGAGCTTGTACTTGATTGTTGTTATTGTTTTTGTTTTTTTACTAAATGTTTTATATTTCTTTGTAAGACAGTATTTGAATGTATATCTATATGTGTGTGGTTTTGCTCATAGAATGATTATACATTATAGAAAAACCTTTTAAGGCATTAGCATTTTTAAATGAGAGAGGAAAAGTATATTTGAGAGTAAGATGAAATTAAAATGATTCTCCATTGTTCTCCTTTATAACTTAAAGCTTATAACAATGAATATAGAAAAAAATCAATTTTATTTTAATTAATGTTGATTTTTATCAAGATGGATTTTGCAGAGCACAGCTGCAATATCTTCAAGTTAACGGTGAAGAAAAAAACAAACATAATTTCAAAATAAGCTCTTTAGAAAATAAAGATGGGAAAAACAAAAAAAAAAACTTTAAATAAAAATATATAGTTTTAGTTCGGTTTTTAAATTTTATTTAACTAAAGAGCAAAAATTCTACAGGCTTTGACAAGTATTATGTAGTTTTATGTTTGAAAATGTATATAATAAATTTTCTTTAAAAAATAAAAAAAATCATATAACATTATAATAATAGCCAAAACATAAAATTTTACTAAAATTCTTCCACGACCATCTATAAACAAATTCACCTTTTTAAGTGGAATTCAACAAGGTAATATAACTAAGATATATAAAACTAAATAGCCTTTCTATCATTCACTTCAAAAGTCAACTTCCTTTAATGTCAATGGATGTCTTCGTGAGATTGATATCCTCAGATTCAAGAAAATTTATCATCAGAATTTGTTTTACTTTTCTGTTTATTTTACTTTAAGTCTGAAGCCATCAATCTCATAAAGGTATCAGTTGATGTTAAAAGGAAGTTGGTTTCAGAGTGAATGATAGAAAGGCTATTATCTTTGGTATATTTAGTTGTATTATATTGTTGAGTTCCACTAGAAAAGTCTATTTGTTAATAGGTAAAACCATCAATTTAATAAAATTTTGTTTAGTGACTAGTATTGCAAAATGATTTTCATATATAGTGGTAGGCAATATTTAATTTTTTATGTTAAATTTTTTTGCAAGGACAATTTAAAATAAGTAGTAAATAGAATTCTTTAATAACTTTGTCATCATCAGTGGCAGTATGTCATTACCTTTTTTTAATTAAAAATTGTTATTGACAACAAATTATATACATATAAAACATATATTTAATGAAATAAATTTTTGTTACATTAGGTAATACTATAACTTTTTTAACTTCAATGAAGAATCATCCAAATTTGGAAAGTGTCACACTTTAATATTTCAAGACCATGATGACTGTATTTATGAAGAGTCCAGATATATATTTTTAATTTGATAGAGTGTTAATGAAAATAAAGGTTCAAAATATGATTTTAAGTGTCATACTCTGATTACAAACAGTATTCACACAATTAATCTTATAAAAATCAGAGCTCTAAGAATAGGTGGATTCATAATATTTTTGATCTTTTGTTCAACATTTAGAGGACTTTTAATTCATAGGCTGGGGGAGGATGATTTATTGCCTTTTATTATATATATATACACCTGGGTCTCATTTTACGCGATAGATAGGTTCCTCAGAAAACACGCGCAAACGAAATCGCGCAAAAATAGACGTAACTTACATTGAAAAAGGGGGGTATGGCCTGTGATTTTTCAAAATTCGCGTAAAAGCAAAGCACCAATGTAAAATTACTTTAAACTTTGCGCAAAAAAAAATAAGGAAATAAAATATGACTAATAAAAAATTTCAAATTTGAAAAAAATTGACACAAGACAAACTTTTTTTTTAACTATAATATTTAATTTTATTCAAAATAATATATTTTTATGCATAATTTACTGTACAGTAATTTACATTTTTTTATACATGTTTTAATTATTATTGATAAACAAGTTTGTTTGCAAACTGATAAAAAAATCAGATTTTTCTCAAGAGGAAATACAACTAGCACCAACTTCACTCTTGTGTTGTGTTGATTTTCTGGTGACAACATAATTAGTAATTAATCTTTGAGTCAATAATTTTATTAATTGTTTATGAAGCTTGCGATATCCAGACATACAACCATTTAGCTCTCATTGGAATTTAAGAGCACATTAATGATTAGTGTCATTAATAAGAAAATAATAATTGATTGTGTTCTTTTTTAAAAAGCAAAAACAGAATGTGATTTAAAATGCAAAATTAACACGCACAATGTTTGAACAAATTTACATTATAATCTTGTAAAATTTAATGTGTGTATACATAAAATGTGGAAATCATGATTTTAATTTCATTATTGCATAAAATCTAACTATTATAAAGCACTGAAAATATTGAAATTACTAAGATGAAAGTTGAATTCCAATAATGTGCTATTACTTTTAATATAACGTAAGTGCGCAAAATTTATTAGTTAAAGTAATAGCACATTATCTGAAATTGACTTCCAGTGAAACACGAATTGTGTAACTTCAAAATCATGTTAAATAAGTCTGCATAAAAAGAGACCTGGGTGTATATTGTACCGGTCAAAACCCACCACCACCGCAAGTCAAATCGGATTCAAACTCAGGCGGTTCAAAACTGAATTCAAACCCAACTTAACAGCTCAGATAGCAGAAATCGACGGGACAGTGCTATGCGCCAAGAACTAGCTCCACGGTTGGTGAGGACTAGAGACCCTTTTACTGACACGAATATCAATTAACTTTGACTACTTTTAAATCGAATCATATGTATGTTCGGGTTGCCAACACAGACAGCGAGTATTAACATTTAAATAATTATAAAAGAATGATGAACTAAGAAACCAAGTATGTTAGAAATATTTAATAATAATAATAATTTGTTTTGTTCAATAAAATATAGATTGCATTAGTTACCTCTAGTCTTTAAAAGAATTTATAAATATAATAAGAGTGGCGGTCCTTATCATATGACAACAAGTATTACACAACATGGGATTCTATGTCTATGCCCCCAACGAGAAATATAAAGGCAGATAAAGGTATTCATTAAGAACGGAAATGATTGTTCTAATTTTATTACGGTGGAATGTGAGATTTATTTTCACATTCGGAAATCTATTCATGAAGAGCAAAACGTATTTTAAGGCATAACTTTAATCTTGATTTGAAAACTGATTTAAACTAAATATATTTGAGAATTGGTTCGACTTTAATTTAAATCACTTCATCACGAATTACGAGCACGGAGCGGGTTTTACCGGAACAAAGATGCAATGGTACTGACGAATTACAAGGCAGAGAGTAAAATTGAAAGATGATCGCTAGTCGATGATCGAAGTCCTATGGCGGCTTGCATTTGGCAAGTCTTACGCCCTTTGACTAATGAATCGGAAAGGAAGTACTTTCTTCCTCGAGAAATTTAAATAAGAGAATATGATCACCGACCAGCCTAACGGAGTGGAAGATGGCCCTACGTCAGCAATGTTTGATGATGATGACTTGATAGTCATCGTTGAAAAATCAAACCCATGTATAATGCTCTACATGATGACTTGACCAATTAATTAAAGTCAAACGAACTTTTATCGAACTATTTTAAAACATTTATAAACTATATTAATTATGTCCTAATATCGTGCCCTTCCTGAATATTGATATAAAATCACAAAAGCGGAATTAAAATACATTTAACCCTTTATCGACCCTTTTTGCAATAAAGACCTTTAAGATTATATTTGCATAAATAAATATTAGTGGAACAAGAAAATCATTTAACATTATTTGAATACATATATATATACTTATAACGTAGATAGGAACTGGGGACATAGGTGAAACATTGAGCTAATAATTTATTAATAGCTAAAGGTAAGAAAAAAAATAGTAAACATGTAATATTTTCCTTTGACTCGATGACTAATAGAACTTATAAATTTAGCTCTAATGGGCGAGAATTACTATTTGAAATTAATGTTATATTATTTGCGTGAGGCAAATGGAATCAAAGGGCTCATCGAGTCGAAAGATTATTGGCATATAATTTTTAAATACGACATTAATAAAGCACACTAACATATATATCTTAAACGAACCGCCAGGTAAGAAAAGAAAAAGTTTAAAGACTAGAGATCTAAAGAATTAAGCTATAGATTTACAGTAGCATTTTATAACTACAAGGTGTTACAAAGATTTACATTAAAGAATAAAAGAGCTCTTAAAAAGAAGGAGTATAAAATAAAGTTCGAACTGGCCAGAAAGTTTAATGTTCATATTACCATTCCATGCTTGTCCTTAAGTTACTCCTCCAAGTTGTTGAAACGTAGGCATCATTGGTTAACTACTGGAGTAGTATTTTAGTAGCTTTCATTATTTTAGCAGAATGATCGATCCGGAAAATGGTTCAGCAGCTCCAGTGAAGATTCCTCAGGACTTTAGGAACCGTAGCCAGATCCCTGATGTTCTAGCCCTCTATCATGATGAAATACAATTTTTATACACACAGAGTTCACTGCACTACTCTACAACCAAAACTAGTTTCTTTCTTACTTTTCAGGGCTATATATCTACTGTTCACTGATGCCTCCGGCTAGCGCTCATTTTATTATCAATCTCTTTTTTTTTTTTATAATTAGTTGTTTTCAGAAACATTTCTTCGATAAGGCTTTCAAACAAATTTTTGAATTCCTTTCCTAATTAGAAAATGAATTCTTAAGTCTGAAATGATTTTAATTAAAAATTGAATTCTTATCTTTTTTTTATTAATAAAACTTTACTGTTGTTTTTGAGAATTTGAAAGCCTTTGGAAGGAATGTAGCTTTTAATCGCAAAACTTTACAAATTATTTAAAAGTAAAAAACAAGTATTCCCGACGCAATGAAACTTTCGAACAATTATATATATTTAATATTTACAAACATATATACGCACAATCCAGGCAATTTAATATATGTAAATTCATGAACATTTTATCATGAATTTATTTAGAGAATTGATCCAATTTAAACTAAACTAATTAATTTTACTACGTATTTGAAACAAGTTATTCATTATGGAAATTAGCGTGGATTGAACGTATAAAGCCCCATTGCATCGGAAATTTAAGGTTAGTATTAGGGTAAATAACATGAAGCTAGGATCGAACTCAGATCCGACTGCTTCAATATATTGTAGCCTTTTGGTTTATTCCATCTATAAACCAAATGTAATAAAATGAAGTAATTGTGAAAAAAAAATATTTTTTTTTGCTATAAGAAAAGTTAAGTTTTATTTGAGAAAGTAATGGCTATATAGCTCAAAAGCAACATATATAGAGACAGCTTGTGTTTGTATGGAATATCTATTACTAAAGAGTTGATGAGAATTAAGATTGAATCAATTGTCAGTAGCTTTAGTTAACAGTTTTTTTCTAGAGAATAAGTTTAAAGTTACAGGAGATTATGGTGAATATTTATGTTTATGATTATCAGAAATTATAATTGATTTATGCTTGAAATTATAAGAAATTATGGTGGATATTTGTGTTCATATAATCTGAATAATCAGTTTTCTATTTGATGGTCTGCACATGTGTGTGTGATACAGATATATGGGGTTGATTTTTTTCCTTTCCTTTATAAAAAATTGACATAATTTTCTATATTATTAAAAATGTAAATCTAAATAAGAAATTATTTAGACCCAATGAATGTAACCTTTGTTTGACCAAAAAAATGTTGGCAAGCTTATGTTTTCAATTATATCTTCTTTAACTAATTTTCCCTAAATTAATCGACAATGTGTTAATTAAAAAGATCTGGTTTCAGATCAGACAAAGTTGTTAATAGTAACACTTAAGAGTCATTGTTCATTCTGAGTGGGGATTTTTTTGATTAGACTTGAAGAGGAACCACTGGGGGGGGAGGTTTAACATGTGTTTTCTTTTTTCCCTACACTCTATAAAAAGTGACTGGAGAAAGTGAAAAAGAACCTTTTGCTAATTAAGAACAATGGGCTAACTAAGAATTAATTTCCAAATTTTTTTTTAATTTTTCTTTCTCAGAATTTAATAATGCATTTAAGTTTTATAGTAGACCAAAATATGAATTTCTAATTCACCCATCAGTGGTGCATACTCCTTTTCCTCAAATTAATTATGAAGAAGTCAACTTTTAATAAGACATTTTATACTAAATGCTACAATTAAGCATCACATGATCACATTTCCTATACTAGCACATTAATTGTTGATAAACAGAGCAAAACTCTCCATACAGTATTGCCATCTGTGCTAAACAGAGTAATCATGTGATGCTTAATGGTTTAACACCAATCCTGCCTAATAGGATAGTGGTGGCTATGGTTGTAAAAGAGCCAAAGACACCAAAATGTATTGGTGCTGAACTGAGTTCAGACCCATATGACTATTTAAGCTATTGACCTTAGATTGAAAATATTTTTTGTGTTTTCAATTTCATTCTCATAGTTTAGTAGTTAAGTAGAGATAAAAGGTGGTTGCTAGAGGGTTGCATTAGATCCTAAGATCTAGATGCAGTGCTCTCAGATCCAAAGCTCCTCACTGACGAAGGCCACAAGCCAGAAACTAGTCTGGGGATATTGGATGAGTAGGCATTAGATAGGGATTTTATGCACAAGCCTTCTGGCATCCATTGATTACTCTGTTTAGCACAGGTGGCAATACTGTATGGAGAGTTTTGCTCTAAATGCTACAACTTATCCATTCTGCTTCTTAAAAATTAATTGAAGGAGAAAATTGTCAAACTTCTGTATGAAATTCAGATTATAATAATTATATGGCTCTTTAAAATTTGTTTAAAGAAATTGCAGCAAACTTCTAAAGAAAAAGATGTTTAAAAAGTTAATTCATGTTAGTAATCAGAGACTGCTTGTTGTATATAGTTTGAGCCTTTAAATGGAAAAGAAGGAAAAAAGAAAATTAAGTGAATTCAAATCCAGGAAGAAACTCATCAAATGGAAGGTAACTAATCGAACTCTTTTAAAACTTATTAATTCTCCTGTAGCTACACTTTTGATTTAAAATAACTATCTATGTTTTTTTATCTATCTTGATTCAAATGACTGTCTGTGCGTTCTATACACATTTAATTAAAATAACTATCTGATGTGCAATTATATAGCTATCTCAAGTAAAATGAACTGAATATATTAATTGATTGATGGACAGTGGAAGGAAAAGACATTTAAAGAGACTATCTGTAATGTTGATATTTATTCTTTATTTTATTTTGTTTATATAATATGTCATTTGTTTTTTTTTATTATATTTCATTTTGTTTATATGCTATGTCACACTCTAATCGCTAGATTATTTAATTTAATATTTTGTTTATGTTTAAAATGTTTGAAGGAAAGAAAAAAAATGATTTTGATACCATTTAAATATAGATGCTCACGTAAATTTAAACTTAAAAGTAAAGAGAGAAATGATATAAATATTTTATTATTCTTAACAAAATTTTAATTTGTGCTTTATATTAAATGTGAAGAGGGAGGAAATGGTCGTATAAAACCCATTATTATGCTGTGAGTGTTGATCTGTTATTAATATAAATATTGGGTATGTTGTTGGCTTGACTGGTTAAAATTGAAATAATTCATATATGTATTGATTTGGGATCTGGTTAGTCTTTGTCATTTATCTAGGCTGGAATCGATGTATGTGTGGGCATATTTAAAGCTATAAATGCTTGTCATTACTAATGTAAAGTAATCCTACAATGCTACAGATGGGAAATAGCTGTCTCATAATTTAATTACCATGGCAGTTGGAGATGACTGAGTTTCACTCCATTTATTTGTTAAGATATGGAATTATTGATAAAGTTACTGTTTAAGTAAAGAAATGTTTTGCATGCCAATATAGAGAATAGGTGTCTAAGAGAAGCTCTTTACACGATTCTGGATCTTAAGAAAAGATTTCTCTCTCTGGCTCAAGCAAATAATTTAAGTTTGAAGTTGATGTTGTTTTTTAACTTTCCTTGTCAAGACGTCGCTGTGTGCGCGTTATAGATACTGCATGGTGTTGTGTAATATGAAGAGAGTTTTTTTACGTGGGACAGAATAAAGTTGCCTGGAAAGGATAAGCATTCAGTCTGATGTATATGTATGATGAAGAATGACAAAGATTTTAATTAATAAACTAACCGATCTGTGTTGATTTTTTTTCAATGATGGTAAATTGAGGTCATCAAGCTGAGTGGACATACTGACCTAATTAAGATATATACAGTCAAAACGTAAAGATCTGACAAGCATGAATGTAAAAGTGTGGGTTTTGAATTTAAACCCGTTTGCAAAATTAGTAGGGTAATTTTATGACATATCATCCTTTTTCATTAGAAAGGTGAAAATTATTGCTTGATAAAATGGTTTAGAAATGTAAAATTATTTCACATTGTTAGTCAAAATAATTGAAGTGAATATATTATTTTGGAATAGTCCAATGGACAATATTTACAATAAAAAAAGGAGGAGGTAGAAATTTATAGGTTTTCTTCTCTTTCAAGATAAGTTTTCTTAAAGCTAAAATATCCGGAATTCTGTTTCCAGCGTTTGTATTTATTATTATTATTAATTATTTATTTAATAAATGAATGGGTCAAAACAAGAAGTGAGACATCCAGGAAATCAGTTAATTCAAACATGTATTCGAATAAGAGTCCTGAATAGATCGGAATCATATATTTGTGTAACAATATTATAATTTAGTGTGTTTTTGTTTTAATTTTATCATCATTGTTAATGTAATAAAATTTACTATTGTTATAAGATTACATTGTGTTTTGTGTTTTGATGTTTCAAATATCTCCAGAATCTATATATCCAGCACCTATATTTAAGGTAATTTTAGTTCATATTTAAATTTAATTATTCATTTTCTATTGATAATTTATTTCCAAGATCGATTTGCAGTAGTCATTATTATATTGTTTCCATATTCGATTCACATAGTTAATTTTGTATTGATAATTTATTTCCATGATTGATTTACAGTATTAATTTTATCTTGAATATTCCTATATTCGATTAATATAATCCATTTTGTAGAAGTCACTTTTATATAATTCATTTTAACGTCATTTACTGTCATAATTAATTTGCATAATCTGATTTTATGATTCATTTCCGTACTTTACTATCATAAGTAAATTTTTGATTGATTTATCTGATTGATGTCCGTGGTTTACTTCCATAGTTTACTTTAGCAAAATAAAATTATTAAGGTTATTAATTAAAAATAGATTAGAAATAATAGAATAAAGATGACAGGGAATAGTTAAGTTAGGTTTAATAAATTTAATCTTTTGATTCATTGTAATGTTGTGAATATTGGGAGCAGACATAAAATCCCTTTCCTGCTCTCGGTGTTTAGAATGATTCACACTATTAAACTCGTATTAAAATTTATTTTGCATATATGGAATCATATCCATTACAGTGTAATCGTTTATATAGGCACCTCTTGACAGATCTAGACCTTGAGAAAGAGCAGTTCAATTATTAATCTAAGAGCTAGTTTGGAATTCAAGTAGCATATTATCATAAAATTATTATACTATTATGAAAATAGGGATCATGAATTGATATTTGATCGAAAAATATATGTGTTAGAGAAATAAGATTAGTGATTCTCAGATTAGAGAACATAACACAGACATTCCGTGTTATATAATTGTAGCTATTAAAAGTGATGGATGCTGAGAACAAAAAATAAAGTAATGGAATTAAATGGGAAGAATTTATTTGTGATAATTTTATCTAATGTTAAATTAAATGATAATTTTATATTATGAACATAGATTATGAGTTCTCTGCATTGATCACTGATTTATTTCCAATCAGATATAAATGAGAACTGTATACAGTATTTTCTGTAGTTACCACTCGAGATCAGATAATTATAATAAAGTTGTGGAAGAAAGTTGTCTCATTATTATGACTTTTATAATAAATTTATCATGAAATATTTGCATGACTAATGTTAGATTTGAAATTAAGACCACATAGATTGAATGTTTTTATCAATATTATTGTTATTATTTTTTTGAGAGACGATTTAATTACTTTCTATAGTATCTTCTATAGTCCTAAATTGACTAATGATGATGATCTCTGGTGGGCATTACAATTTATAGCTGCAATTTGGTGCCCCCGGTATATTTGATCCTAAAGTATAAAATTCAATTGACTAGCTACTTGAAATTAATGAGAGTTTATTGAGATTAACTAAGTGAAAGAGTGCGTGGGGAAAGTTGAGGTGACAATATATATATATATATATATATATATATATATATGTCATGCTATGTTTAGTTCAATAGCTTACATATTAAACCTTATTTAATTTTTACAGTGAAGGTGATGAGGTAAGAATCGCTTTTGAGCCTTTCATACCTGATTATGAATTTGATAACTCTTAAATTCTATATTTCATATGGCTTATAAATTAATTTTCTCTTTGAATTACCAACAATGTAGACAAATTTATGCTTATAAATATCAGAGCAACGTGAATAGTTGGATTTGTTTCATTTTTGACCTATTTTTCAACATTTAATGTGCTTTTAATTCATAGATTGTTTGAAGAGTGATTTATTTTCTTTGTTTATATATTGTAATGTAAATAAATAAGGAATGGGCTAATCCTTATCTATTATAGTTCATGAAGTGGATAAGCCAAAATTTCAATGATTAAAAAAAATGGGATAAATTCAAATTTAGAAATTTATTAATAAGACTCAAATTACTTGCTAAATAAAATTCAGAATCTAAATTATAATTTAGATAATTAATAAGTATAAATAATTTATTTTGATATTTTAATTTTTTAATATTTAATAATGTAGTTGTTCATTAAAATTCAAACAAGCATCAAATATTGTTTTAATATTCTCAGGATAAAGCAAATGAACTGATAAAAATTAAGCACTATAACATGTTCCATGAATATGGATAAGTGAAGTAATCTTAAAAGAAATAAAATGAAGTCAATCTTCAAAAAAATACTTAATTCATATTTTAGTTATGTATATTTAAGAATGATAATAAACAATAACAATAATAACAATTTCATTGCAAAAGCTTTTTATTAATTTAAATTATGTCATCTAATAATAGTATTTATTTATGCTGTCTTTTTTGAAACAAATATGGGATCCAATTTCAAATTATGCCTTAGTTTTAAATATTATATAAAATAGGTAGACTAAACAATATTTTTATACATATGAAAGTTGGAAGTACCATTGTTTTTTAAACTTATTCACAAGTAAACAAACCTTTCCCACAAAATTCTATAATAATAAGTAGATTTTTATGGACTTATAAGTTCAGAATATTTTAATGATCTCTTATGTATAAGATATTTAATAAAGTTCACTTGTGATGAAACTGGCAATTCAAAATGAATCATTTAATCAAGTAATACATTTACCTGACTGCTAAAAACTAATTAAAACGTTCAACATATGTGTATACAAGATAAGCAGTTAATCATTGAATAAAATAAATTTTTTAGATTAATTTCCAATTAAAGAAAAAAAAATCTGGCCAATTAAAATATCTTTATTTTGTATAACTCAGAATTACGAATGTGTGATCAACAAATAATATGAAGAATAAAATTTGTATTACACAGAATTAAATAAGATGTCTAAATTACGTTGTTTAATATATTTAAACTAAACACACTGAACATTATTTACTTTATTTTAAAATAATATACCTTGCATAAAAATTTAATTACGTTCGTAATTTTTCGATTTGCTCATTTATTCCAATACTACAACAAAAGTTAAATGTGTGCATAAAAGAGATTGATATGAAAATGTGAGAAATAAAATCATCATCATCAATATTGAATAATGATATCATCATTACTTTAATTATGATAATCTTGATAATATTTTCAACGTTGTGTTATTTGTACTATTTTTAAATACCCATATGTAGTCCATTTTTTAAATACGTAGTCATTTTTTTTTAAATATCAATCATTTATTTTTATTTTCACATCTTTTTATCTTATTTTACAAAATGCTTTTATTACTTTTCTTTATAATTCCTTTATTTCTATTTATGTAGCATTTCTTATCCTGTTCAATTATTTTTTTAACAAGTAATCTATTTTCAAATATTCTCTTCACCATTTCTACATTGTTATTTATATTTTTTCATGATTTTTTTCCTTTGTTACTAAATCTATATCTTAATAATATTTAATCCTATCTCATTTATTTTTCAAAGTTCTCTACTTCATACAAAATTATACTCTAAATAATCCACTTGAATTTGTTTTATATATAAATGTAACTTTAAAGAATGATAAATGGCATAAAATGGCTTTTGCAATTTTAACAATAATATTATCAGGTAACTAACAATTTAAATGTATAAAATTTCTAACTTGTTCTACAATATTCATAACATTTATTATTATTTTTAATTTTTGATCATGTTCACCTTATAATTATTTCTTTAAACTTATATGTAATTACTTTTATTTTCAAATTTTTATAAATAAATTTCCTTAATTTTACATTATCTTTTTAAAGAAGAGTTATTTTTACTCTACTTTAGAGCCATCTACTGCAAAGTTGAAAAACAAAATCAGAGATTCAAAATTATATTGTAGAAGTTGAAAAACAAATGGACATTTGCTTTAATAAGTAAAAGTTGGGATTCAAAGGTGATACTAGTGCCAAAAACTATTTCATCTAGATTTATTGATTTTATAGCATTGTACCATATAGCATCCATTGATTACTTGAGATTACAATAGATGATTCTAGAACAAGATGAAAATAACTACTTTTTGAAGCATAATATTTTGCATACAAGAAGTTATTCAATGTTATTGAAGATATATTTCATTAAACTTAATCTTGGTATTTATATGCATTATTATATCATCATAATATCTAATAAATGTTTTTAACCATAGTCTTTCTTATAGAAAACTATAGTCCCACACTAATTCACCAAAGTAAATATTAAAAAAATAATAAAAGTATTAAAGTTTGAAAAAAGGTATTGATTTTTGTTTGTTTGTTTTTTTTAAAAATAAATGATTAATAATGAGATCTCTTTATAAATGTTTAATAAATGTTATTCTGTTTATGAATCAATATCTAAACATAAATAATAATCAGATTAATCATTTGAGAGATCGTGAGAATAGAGAAATGACAGATTTTAACTATTGTCACTTGAATCCTTAGCTTTTAAGACTAACTATATGCTAGATCACTGATTTTTTTAATAAATGTAATTGAAGAGTTTGTCACTTGGAAGGATGGTGATCAATGACTCTTTACCTTTCATGTATGATAATTCTATCACTACAATAAACCACAGAGCGTATACAATCAAAGAGTTTTATCACATGAGAAGTAAACAAAGTGATAGAATTAGTTTGTAACATCATGGACTTTCAGCAATTGAGATCATCAGTGAAAACTATACAGGAAAATATTTAACTGGTACATCATTTGGAAGGCCATATGATGTTCAAGCACTGGATGTGACAGGGTCAATAAAATTTTGGCTCTCATTTCTATCACCCTGCCACTGCTTTACATGACATAGAAGGAAATATAAATGATTTGAGTTTAAATTACATTTAAGCATTGGTAATTCTAAGATGAGATTTAACTCTCCTTATGCACTTGTAAGGTTAGGTATAAGTGCTTGGAGGTGTGAGTTAAAAAATCTTGAAAAGTTTTACTGAAAAGTGGGTAAATAAACTCCTCAGTGTGTGATATTTATACACCTAATGTAATCCACTAAGCACGCATTCAATATCTTGTAAGAGCTATCATAATCATAGTGATGCATCTGCAAAGTCTAGAAATAGGATATGCTGCATTTATATAATATGCCTTCGGAAGGCTTTGCAGGCATATTTCTATGATTACATTAGTACTTATAAGATATCAAAGGTATGCTTAGTGTAATACATTAAGGGTATAATTGTCCCATCCTGAGGGAGTTTATTTCATTTCCAAGTAAACGATTTTCAAGCTTTTTATAACTCATGTTTCCAAGCATTTATATATAAATTTAAGCATTAGATAAACTACAACATTCAATTTATGTTTCTTTATCTCTTGAGCCCATTATCTTATCATTATGCTAATCCACAATGGTAGAATAATCAAATGGCTTGTCAATTTATAAATTATATTAAGTTGACTCAGTGAAAGTAAAAGGATTGCTTTGTCATCCATGAAACTTTAGCTTTCAAAGTGATTATCATATCTCTGCATTTAGTCATACAGAGCATAATCAAGTGTGTTGCCACTTGGGAGATCATATGATATTCAAGATCTGGAAGTGATAGAATTTGATGTAAACCATAAAACTTCAGTTTTTGAGTCCCCCCAATTGAATCCAATTGGGAAAATAATTAAAGACTTGCAAAGATCACTAAAAGTAACAGAATCAGTTGTGATCCAAGAATGTTTAATTTTCAGGCCTATTGATTTACCACTTTATTTAACCACATAATTTATCATTTGGAATTCACATGACTAATGTATATGAAGACCAGCTATGGTCCATGACCTCTTAAAAGTCCATCTACCAATTATTGCACTAAGCCACATACAGCAAACAATAGAATAGTCTGACATTTAAGAGATTGTGTGATGTTTAAACACCAGAAGAAACAGCATTAAGCTGTGTTTTTTGGATTTTAACTTATGAATTAGCAGCTTAACACTGGACAAAGTAATCAAATATTCCTCTTAGAGTCAATCACTCAACCAATATACTAAATAATATAGAAAATAATGATACAGACATTCATGTGGCATTTATGTAATAGAATTGGCAGAGTTGAGTTATTACACAAAATCATTAATTTCTTAGTGCCCTCTATGTTGCGCTATTTAAGTAATAAATAGATGGTAGAAAATACTCTGAAACTCTACCTAAATTTATGAAAGTTTGATACTACAGCCAACACTGTAATTATCTAGCCAAAATTAAAATTTATGGGTGACATTCTTTTTCAATTTTTAAATATCTGTCTTTTAAGCAAAATTATTTAAAGAAATTTTATGATTATCAAATTATCATATTAATTTATTCTGTATGCATGTGCATACCCTTTACATATGTTTGTATGCTTCACATATGTGTATGTCTCTAGAAAGTGGTTATGCTTACACACATATATAAGCAAAACAATTACATACACAAGCAAAAGAAACGTTAATTTTACCCTATTAATTTATTGTAAATTAATGGATTTTCAATTTTGTTACTCTATTTTATCAGTTTATCAGTTTTTAATATTAATGAAATAGTAAAAAAATAAAAGAATTCAATTTATTTAGATTTTATAAGCTTATTACCTACTACATTTAAAACATCAAAGTATTTAATATTGACTTGTTTAATTGGTATAAGCAAAATTTAAAATAATCAATTTATATGCATTCTTTTTAGCAATGGTTTATCAATTACTGATATTAAAAGCATTAAATAAATTTATCATAATTATTTTAATAGTTGCAAAAAATATTGAATATATTACTTTTTAAAGACATAACTAAATGAGTATTTTAATTGTGTTGAGTAAATTATTATCAATTTTTTCAACCAAATTTTTTAATCACATTTTGCAA
This sequence comes from Epiperipatus broadwayi, assembly GCA_028023455.1. NCBI lineage: Eukaryota > Metazoa > Onychophora > Udeonychophora > Euonychophora > Peripatidae > Epiperipatus > Epiperipatus broadwayi. The sequence continues at coordinate 4,303,186 of JAQFVV010012443.1, forward strand.
GGATGACCAATTTATTTTGAAATGAATAGAAAAATTAGTCTTTATGCAACATATACTAGGGTAACAGTCTTCTTATAGCCTTCCATGGAGATACAGTAAAGCAAAACATTAACAACAGATTTTCCAACTGCCAATGATAAGACTTTGAAATTTTTTTTTTTTATCTTTGTTTTACAATTAGATAAGGAGGGCCAAATACCCATTTATTGATCAATATTAAATAGTTTAATTATGACAAATATTCTGACAAAAATTCTAAATTGTATTAGAACATGATGAGAATCCAGATTATAAACAACATGAGCATACTTATCTTTATGTACTTGTGTGTGTATATATATATATATATATATATATATATATATATATATATATATATATATATATATATATATATATATATATATATATATAAATTGAAGGCCTTATTTAAAAGTAAAAAAAGGCACAGTAGCATTTATAATTATTTAAAAAAAATAGTCAAAAGTAAATGTTATTTATTATATAATTTCCAAAAACTCAAATCTCCTGATAGTTATTTGTCAATTTTAACTGTAACTAAACAATCTATCTTGTCACTAATAGTGTTTGCCTATATCTAAACATAATGAGATTTAATGGAAAGAAATTTTCAGTTTGGTTTCTATTTAACTTTATCAACCTCTAAAAGCTAAAAGCAAGAAAACCATTTAAATATCTGTTTTATTTCCTTCTGCTAGAATATATTTAACACTAAAAATATAGTCACTTGGGGTGCTAACAAATGAATGCCAGTGCATAAGTTTAATAAATATAGGTTTATTATTAATTAAAATATATATTCCATCAATAGTGACACAGTTGGAGTTTATAATAAAAAAACTCTAATTTGCCATTTTTTATTTTGTTCGTTTTATTTTATAGCAGTTTATCTTATCATCAATTCATCCATTTATGTATGTGCAGATTTACCTATTCATTTCATTATTTATCCATTAACATTTATTAATTATCCTTTTACATTTCCAAAATTTATTCATTAATCCATACACACTCGCAACCATTCAACTACTTATTGGTCTATTTATGTAATTTGCTGAGATATCAATTCATTTATTTATATAGAAATAATGATATATACCTCTAAATTATGATGAAACTCTATATTATTCTAATTGATAATAGTAACATGCAGATAAAAAGAAAAATTAGAATGTGTCTAAATAAATTACATTTTTAAAACATATAATTGCTTCATAAATTTTCTGTAAATTGATTTAATTTTTAAAAAAAATTGCAGAAAATAAATAATATAATGAAAAAATTACAAACACTTATGAATTTCTTAATTCAAATAGCTATAAAATCTATGTAAGCTCCATATATTCTATAAAAATTATTTACATAATGCTGTTATAACAAAAAATCTAACTTTATTTATATTTTCACATATATTCAATTGTTAGTAATAAGACATAGATTAATATATAATACATAACTAAAATAATAATATTTTTTTATTTTCCTTGTGATTTTTGTTCCACCAATGTTAATACTATTATAGTACTAAACTATGTATTTTTAGATTCACGAATTCCTATTTTCAAGTGAAGCTCTAACCAATTGGATTTTTTTTTGTCAAAGGTAACTGTCAGTTAAATATTTATATATTATCTCTAGGCTCCCTTTTGAATTAATTTTTTTGGACAAACTTAATAAGATTCCAAATATTAACATCATCCCACTTGTTTGATTTTTTGAGATTATTTGTCCTACTAATATCAACAGTTTTTTTTTTTAATTCTTCTCTTTTATTCTTTAATATTTTTATCTTTTTTCAATCAATGATATATTTATTTATATATACATAGTAAGCTATTTAGATACAACTGTTTTATGTTTCTATCTAATATTTATTTTACACTCTTTTAATAATGGTAATGGGGTATCTGGTTTTAACGATGTATGCACTTCCACATTTTAATATTCACAAATGCAGTTCTAGGGTATTTTTTTTAACATTTTAAGTTTATAGAGATTAGAATACCCCAAAGTGCACTAAACTTTTCTGAGAAAATATTGATTTCTGATTTTTATGCTCATTTGCTATTCCTAGTAGTATGGATTAATATCATATAGTTCTTATATCTATTTTTTCTTTTGATGTTTTCTCCTATTGTCTATCTGATGTTTTTTTAATTGTAGGTGAGAGACCATTATAAGGGTTTCTTCTTTGAAGGACTTTTTTTCCAAGTCACTGGCTTTTGATCAAGCATTTCTTGCTCTCTTTCAGAATAATAGTATAATTTCACTTTTTGTATTTCTATCAATTAGATGTATATACTAAAACAAATTCTACATGTATAGGTTTTTATTTTGTGAAGAGGAATCTTCTCACAAGAATAGACAAAAATGTCAGTTTTAATTTTTATTTTTACTGTAAATTTATTGAAAGAAATTACATCACTGCTATGTATCCATAATACTTGTAGAAGAGCATCACCATAAAATGATACAACAAAAGTGTTTTTGATCATAACAAGGCTAGAATATAAGAGCAGAAGGAATGGTTTTTCAGGTTCTTCAATATAAATACTGCTGATCAATGTAATGAATCTATAGCCATTCCTTGATTTGGTTAAAAATTTCTGTTATATTATTAAATATATGTTATTATTATGCACAATGTTAAAAGTTTTATTATACAACAATAGAAAGTGTTATTGTGGTTTGTAAGGTATTAACAATAAATTAGATGATATGAAAATAATCACACATATAATTGCAAATAAAATGTCACCATCACAAACTTTTAGACAGATGTTAAAAACATAACTTATATTATTATTCATTTATCTATTTTCACCTCTCTTTATATATATATCCATAATATACTTCCAGCATTAATCTAAAAAATAGAAGAGTTTTATTTGAAAATGTACGAGCATATTTCCCTTATTATTGAAAAAAAATTATAATAAGAGTGATAATATTGTAGGTTTTTTTGTTTGTCTGATTATAAAAAATTTAATCAAATATTTTAATCTATATAGTGGTGATTCCCTGATGCATCAATAATGTACCTTTTGGTATTATGAAATCTAAGCAAAGTTTTAATTCAAAATTAGTTATACATTTTTATGATTATAACATAAATATAAAAACAGGTCTTAAGAAAACTGCATATTTATTCTTGTTATAATGATTTAAATACATAATGCAACAGACTAGAAAAATTATAAAAAGATAAGATTATCATTGGATTATCGTGTGGCGCAATTTTTGAATAAAACCCAACTCAGATTCACAGAAGAAATATTCACTAGAGATCTCAGTGAAATATTAATGTGTAGGAAAGAGAGAATGATAAACCTAAAAGGACTCTGTGAATTATAAAAATGGTTTTGATTTTATATCTTGGTGTAAGTCATTCCCAATTTTGGAGCAAATGATTTTCTGAATATTAGATTTTTTAATCATTACTTCTTTTTATTACAGATATAATTTTACATTTATATTTAAAAATGACAGATATCAAGTACTAAATAATAAATAATATACTTCAAAAAGTTTTTACAATAAATGTTTTTCTTTACCACATACTAAAAAGATAAAAAAAATATATATATTTCTTCAACCACTATTGGTTTTTTTTAGATTTAACTAAAATTAATTAAGTCAATCTCTTATTATAAAAATCAGGAGTTGACTTAATTATTTTTTTTGGAAAATCTACAACTCCCTTATTATGATTGGATGAACAATTTTTTTTCTTTTTAGTGCAGAGTAAATAAAAGAAAAATTATATCACTATTATTTTTAACATTTTATTATTGACACAGCAAATAAAAATGTAAAATTATATTTTGCTTTAAAACTTCGTATGTGTATGTAGTAATAGATGTGTATATAAGTAATTAAAAATATGAAATATTCTCTTAAGTAAAAAGTGATTGACTTTTTTGCTTTTGTTTGAAAATGTTAATTTTTGTTTGAAAAAAAAAATTTTTAAATCAATTTACATGCACATTCATTACTAAATATTTCTGCAGTAAGTAATATATATATATACTATTTATGATATATCATATTTAGCATGGGTGTATAATTGTATATGTAAAAGAAATCAGTAAATAACTTCTCTTTTTAAAATTGTTGTTGACATTTTTTCTTTTGATTTGATTTTTTTTAAATGGGAAGCTTAATAATACTATATTATAAACAAACTTTCTTATTACTTAAAAAAATTCCCTGTACCACCCTCTCTTGAATCTTACTTAAAACAAGTAGAAGTTCTAAGAAAAATTTTAATTATCAAAATATTTAATACTTTCCTTCTCTTTATTGAAAATGTACAAAACTAGCTGACCTACTAAAAATATTAGTGTCCCATATGGATTAGCCTATTATTAATTAGTTATATATAACATTTCAAACAATTCTATTGAATTTAAATATATTATACTTCAATTTTAAAATTTCATTCTAACTTAAAACAGATCAATAATTTACATATTAACATACTAACAAGAAAACTATTTTCCAACTTCAATAAAAGTATTAAATAAGAAGCAGGAAAAACAAAACTGGATTTAAATATGAATGACCAACATCAGTTAGTTAATTAAAAACATTGATGTTTAGGAGATAATTATTAATAGTCTTAAAACACTGGTAATAATGATAGAAAAAATGTTGCTCTTCATTTTAGTGTGTTTATAAATGTGGAAAAGACAAAAACAATAGTAATATCACATCATAATATTGTATTCTTTTAGTTGAGAAATGAGATGGGAGCACAGTTATTAACCACTAAATATTTTACTTAGTTTTTAACAAGAAAATATGGGGTAATTGAGATATGTAAAAGTATTGGAATGATTAAATATAACTTTTGTAAATCTCTTAATATTTAGTCACACAAAAAATAATGAAGTAATATGTTTGATCAGTAGATCTATGTGATGCACAGATATAAATTGATTATCTCCCATTATCAAAAATGGGGAAGGGTTTCAAAAATGGGGTTGTAGAAATACAAATAATAAACAAGAAGATGCCATTGAATTAGACATGTTCTGTGATATAATAGACTTACTGAAAAAGCATCAAAAAGTATGATAATGATTTTAATGACCAAGACATAGATCACACTCACTTGGGTCAATCATTGATTTTCAATGGATATACAACTGAAAATGTCAGATGATAAGTAATTTGCATGTAATCTTTACACATAAAATCATTAGTCCATGGCCTGATTGTTTAAATATGTAACACTGAAAATATAAAATAATATTAAGAAATAGTAATATTTAAATACACATGCCATTATAATGACATACAAGTCAGATTTTCTAAAGTCATTTAATACATGTGAAACAATATTATATCAGATCCATTCAATTAATTGGACAAAACTGAATTTACTTTTATTTGGTTTCAGGTGTAATTCACCATCCATATGTTGGAAGAGTAAAACAATATATTAGTGGTTATCTATGTTAACGTCTTTAAAAAATCATCAAATACTGTTAGATAACAATACAGATGTAAATTTTATTCATTTTAACAATAATATAAATAAACACTGTCTATTAAATATGTAGCATTGACAATCTACAATAATATTTAGAAGGTAATAAATGTCAAATGCATGTAGAAAAATATTCATTATTTCAATAAAATATATTTTCAGTACTATGCATTTAATAGCCATTATTTATTTGTTAAAATTAATAATTATATCTACATTATCACTTGAAACTGTCAACTACTTCGACAAGACTTTGCTAAAATTATTAGTAATATAAGGTTTCACTCTTCTGAAATATAAATGATCAATTTATCACCACATAAAAACAAATAGATCAGATAAAAGTGAACAGATTGAACAAAAAGAATATCATTTGCAAGTTTTATTAATGGACTCTGAAAAGACTAATTTGTAAATTATTGTTATTGTATGATTGAAGACTATTATTTCACAACTATTATTATATATTTTTAGCATTTTATTTTTGTTAAATTTAATATATATATATATATATATATATAGATTTATAGATAGATAGATAGATATAGATATAGATATAGATATAGATATAGATATTGTAATGGAAAAAGGAAATAATCTAGAGAAAATCTGTTTCTGTAACACTCCTCATTGGGCAGTCATTCACAACAGATCAATTGGTTTAGATCAATTACCTATAACCATATAAGTAGTTTTATACCCCAATTGGACAAACCATTCTGCAACTAACCATTTTGCTTTCTGTTCCTTTCTTTCTTATATATATGGGTGTAAGAGGGCTATCCAAACTTAGATAACATCACATTGGATACCTGCTTATAATTGTACCTGGTTTGAACATCAGATGGGTCATTATTTATAATAGTATGTAGGATTTTTCATTTCATACTAATACACCATTTTCACTTGTGTTAATGGTAAAATATCCTCATTATTCTCTAATTGTGCAAGTAATTTTTTATACAAATTATCATATATATCATGTTTAATAGTTTAACATCATAAACCTTTTAAGAGCTTATATTTCATAATTTAACATTATAATTCTTTCAAGCTCACATTTAATAATATTATACGATATACTGCCTCATAGTTCATACTATAGATCATTGATGGTAGTCATATCTCTTATGCTGGCTCACCAACAGGAAACAAACAATGTGAAAATGATCATTTATATGGCCATTTAATATATTTATTTAGATTATTTATTAATTAATAAAATTATGATGATGATGATGGCAATGATACTTCCAGTCACAGCTTTATGCCTAACTCACAACCCAAATCATATCTTTTATCAATCCATAATTATTTATTAAAATATTGTTACACCTGTCACTTCTGCTTTAAAACAGGTTGAGTCCTCTAGCTTGCACTGAGTGGAAACATAACATATATAGAGAGTTATGTCTGTTTTAATAACAGTTAAGAGCAAGCATAAGAAATGATGATCATGTGATCAATTCTGCTTATGATTGAAATTCACCAGTGATGATGATGACTACACTAATTTTACAAGACTAAAATTAGCTCTAAGAAATACATAAACTTCTTTTAATCAAAAAATTTAATTTTATTATTGGTTAGTAATCAATAGACAAATAGAAAAAATTACATAATTAATAATAAAAAAAAAATTGTTACATTCATAATAATAACCAAAAATTCTCCATCCCCCTTTCTCTTAAAGTAATTTAAAGTCAATCGTTAAAATCATATAGTGTGATTTGTGTATATTCATCTCTCTAGTGGCTGAATAGAATTCTTATATTAAGAAACATTGGATGCATGCACATACTCGCATATTGTATATAACATAAATTTTATGCCTATAATCTTAAAAAAACAATAATTGAAAAATAGGAAGAGAAAAGTTCAGTTAAATTATAAAGATAGGAATATTTTTTTTAAAAAATCTGTTCCTAGTTAATCATCTCAATTTCTATTAAACTAGGTTGGTAATCACTTTAAAATCTATTTCTCACTATACTAATTTTCTTCCCTCATCCTCTTCTCTACATTTGTAAGTTCATCCTTAATTCTTATTCTTGTAAGTGTATACATCCTTAGATGTTTGTGTTACTTCCCATAATTAATAAATCTTGTATTTAACTTTTGTATATGATAAGAATAACCTATTTTTCATGATACCTATATTAATACATAATAAAAACATTTTATAAAAAAGTACATATATAAATGGTTACATGTAATGGTAATAAAATAACACATAATATATTGATAAAATCAATATTCATCATTATTGAAAAAAGAACTCTTTCTAATAATTGATTTTTATTTTAATACTTGGAGAGAGAAAGAGAGAGACAAATGGATTTATTTAAACGAAAATTGTTAAGAGTCATTGAGAAAATAAAATTCAAATTGATATAACCAGGTTCCTCTTCTGTTTCTGATGTAGAGACCATTTCAGTGAGATTAATGAATTTCATTTTAAAGTCAGCTTGTTCAAGATTAAAATTTTGAATTCAGCCACATACCAATATTTGACACATGGATTACAGCAGTTTTACTGGTAAAGTTTTATTTGAAGCTTAGGCTTATAATTCTTTTTTCCATTGTACTGTGATGATGATATATTGTTGCATAGACTGTATTTCTTTAAAAATACTATTTTAGTATTTGGATGGTTCTTCATTGCTTCTTTCTGTTCTGGATGTAAGTATATTAATACATAAATGGATTTTTTTTTGCTTTTAATATATTTTTAGTATTTTACTTTATGCTTTGTTGAAATCCACCAATGGCAGAGGTAAAGCAATAGCACTAATAAGGTAGAAGTCTTCTTTGGTCTGGAGATCAACCATAGAATGCTATTTGTTAATTTCCTTCTCAGATTTAACTCTTCAGATATGCATAGAGTTTTTTTGGTAACCAAAAGGTACCTTCAACAAAATGATTCTAATCCTCAATAATTTGTAGAATCTCCTCAGACATATAAAAATAATGATGTTTTAGATCCAAGAAGCAATCAGACTTATTAATTTTCTCTAAATCTTTCTTTCAAACTACATGTGTGCTGTCTTTTTGATGCCATCACACACACTTATCTACCGAAACACCTGGTTATCCATAAAATATATCTTATCAGTGCAGCTGTGATACAAAGTATCTGATCTTTTTTTTATCTTTATATTTCTTCAAAATTTATTATTTGGTGTGATCAAAAATGATCTGCAGTCTCTTTGTAACTATAATTGCATACTAATGAGTTATTTTTCTCACTCCCACTTTTCTAATACTGAAGTTATATAGTTAAAATTGACTTTATCTTTCTCTCTCAATTTTTTAACACTATATTGAAATCTTTAAAATTGAATATCTTTTTTAATCTTTTTTACAATTAACCATCTCTCTCTTGTTCAACTCCTTTAAAAAATATTTAAAAAATTGAACTTAAATACTATATAAAAAAAGAAAACCTTTTTATACAGAAAATATGAAATTATTTTAAAATGTTTTGCTATTTATTCCAATGTCTAAAGCTGTATTCACATATACACATATATGCACATACACACATATTCAGAAGCCTCATAACTAGTAAAGGTTTTGCAAAGATAGAAAAATATATATTGGATTAGTGGTTGCTTGGTAAAAGCAAATTAGATTATGGGAAAGCTTAAAATTATGAGTATTATTAAGAATAAAAGTCATATTCTATATTAGTATTGAAAAAGTATTAAAATACTATTAATAATGAAAGAACACAATTACAGTTCATTAGAAATAAATAAAATAGAACAAATTAATAAATAGACCTAGAGAACTAATACTGTATAAATTTATGTCTACAGACAACTGTTTATATGTGCTTAAAACTTTAACTTCTAAATATAACTATTAAACTATTCAAAATATCTAATTGCCTTTTTCCCTAATAAAAGATAGTTGAGGAGAGAGAGAAAAAATGTTTCTCCCCCTTTTCTTCTGAGGTCTTTGGGGTTTTTAATATAGGGTTTGAATTTGATACTCTACTATATATATTTATATATAGTAAGGATTGGGAGTATCCATCTGCAGTAATTACATTATCTGTATATATATATATATATATATATATATATATATATATATATATATATATATATATATATATATATATGACCTTCTGGTTTGGCACCAGAAATAGTTATTGTAGTAGTGTGGCAGTATAGCAGTAATAGCTGATATAATCCTCTTTAAAAAAAAATGAAATAACATGAAATTTTTAAAAAAAATTATTTTGACTTAAAACTGTAATCAAAAGCAAATGTAGGTGTAATTAAAAAGATTTTTTAAATGTTTAGTATTTTATTTTAGGGTATAATCAGTGATAGAATAGGGGAGTAGTTTGTTATTTGCATAATCAGTACAGTTTGGGTTGTCGCTTACTTGTTTTATTTGTTCATAAAGCAATATTCAGTTTTGTTAGAATGATTTTCTAGTCCATTTGTTTTATACATTTTAAATTTATAGAATAAACAGTAAGATATGTTTCACTCATCATCATTCACATTGCCATTTCAGTCATATCAGTGTAATACTTATAGCATATTACTACTGAATATTCATGCATTATCCAACTTCATTTTTCATTCATATGTTTCATTAAGTCATTAAATATCCCACATTACATTCAAATATTTAATTTTATAAATAACAGTATTAAAATCTAGCTTAATTATATTTTAAATAAATCAATGGATTATAGATTGGTGGATATGACAAATACTGTAAAATATTTTATTTATTAAAACAATTGTCATCAGTTTTATTCTACTGCTTTAAAAAATATTTAATTATTAGTTCAATATTTTTTTTTCATTTATTTAAAAGACAAAATAATTTTTTTTCATCTCTATTTTTTTTTTTTTACTGTCTCAAGTTTTTGCATAATTAAGTAAGATTGCAAGTGGAAATAGTGATTTACAATCTTTTTCTGGAGATGTAATGTTATTGTAAACAATTGGAATGGAACAAGATGATGTAATGATTATTAAAAAGAAAGTCAATTATTATTACTTTTGAAGAGGGCAGTCAATTATTAAGACTTTTACAAGGGCAATTATAGCTAACCAAGGATAGCTATAACTAAGTTCATTTAGCAAAGTTTAATAGTGAAATTGTTTTTTTCTTCTTTCAGAGTTCAAGTTGAAAATTTAAATATATTATTTGTTTATGGAATGTGTACTTAAAAACCACTAAAAGATATGTCAATTTTGCTCCAGCTGATTGTTTGAATTTTCCCAATGTTATGCTAAAGTACATGTAAGTGTTATATTCTATTATTCAAGATAAACTATTATTTAAGAAATGGGAATGCTTGATAGAACTGTAAAATTGTTTTATTTAAATTTAAAATTAACAGGAAAGAATAAAAGAATGCTTGTTTATTTTATAACAATTAAGTTTTTAAGTTTTAATCATACTATGAAGGGAATAACTGCTACATGCGTCATTTATATGTGGGAAAGATGTGAACTGTCATTGAACATTTTCAGAACTTTAATAAACAAATTTCATGCTAAATATAAAAGAAAATTCAAAATATACACAAGAATTATGTAATTTTATTATCATATGTATTAGAACAGCAGCGTAATTATTCCTATTTTTACCTTTGGAAAAGAAAATATGCAAGATTAAATATGTCATTAAATGTACTTAAATAATTATTTGTTCTTCTAGACTAATAGAGGAATGAAATTATAAATGGATAAAGTTATGTGACATTGCTGTATTAATATTACCAATGAGTTTATCTAAACAAATATTATTAATTGAATGATTACATGTATTTCCGAATGGCTTTACAATTGTGAAATCAAATTTTAAATTTATCCCAGGAATGAAGTACAAGCTTAAATTTTATTTGCATTGTGGAATATTTGTTGCTTAATTAATGAAATTCCATATAATATCGACAGCAATTCATTAGTTGATAACTAAAAACCATGAAAATTCGCTCTTATGGATTCAACAAAATATTGTTTTGTTTCTCCTGCAGGAAATGTGTTGTTTGTTGTATCAATATTTATACTTATGTGTTTATTGTTTAGTATCCTTATTATTCATTTGGAGACATGACAAGGAAAGTCATGTAAAAACTTTTATAACTTTTTGTTTTGTTTGGAAGAAAGGGAAGGAAAAAAGAAGGAACTTTATTTTATTTTATAGTGTTTAGACAGTTAGTATTAGTTAAATATGTTTATTATATGTATTATTATTATATTTGTTCTTCAAGAACATCTCATAAATAGCATAGTGAAAGAAGACATTATGTTGGTAATTTTATATTATTATTATTATTTTAATATGAAGTTTGGTCATGTGTGTGTGTTAATAACCCACACATATAATAAAATAAATGAAAGAATCCATTTATTGATCAATAAGGGTGAATAATTATTCTAAAAAAAATCATTATATTAAATCTTACCGTATATATTTTTTTTATAAATTAGAATACCATTATTTTCAATAATCATTTCATCTATAACATACAATTTTATTACTTATTTAGGTTCAATTTAACTACGAATTTGTGCCAATATTAATGCATTATAAAAAAATTATTTGTCTTGCTTTGTCCATAGTAATTAGTATTTTATTCTTCAACTGTTCTTTGAACATTACCAAGTCCTGAATATTGTCAGATATGAGATATTTATTCTTTATTAATTCTAGCAGTAATAATTAATATTTTAACAGTAATTCTTTGCTTACTGTGATTTTAAATGGTCTGTATATCATATGCTTATATGTGTGTGTCTATTATTAAACTTATTTATAATTATATGTAATTGCAAGTAAAATGATTTTAAATCAATCAGATTTGGAAGGAAAAGATGATCAATCATTTTGAAGAATTAGAGTTATTTAAGAGAGAATTATTATTTCTTTGTTATGACTGAATGAAAAGTATTTTGTGGCTATATGCTATAAAGTTCACAATGTTTATAATATTTTATGGGATTGAGTCAGTGTATTTGTTAGTTGAATATATAGTATGGGTAGTTTGCCCAGTGTATTGTAGTGTATAGGACTGAGTAATCCTTTATTTTCCATGTATTGTAGTATTTCAATAGCAGTGGATTGAGTCCTCATTTTATATTTGATATGATGAATTAAATGTGTAGGAAGCTAGAGATGTTATCTCCCTAATTTTCATTTGGTGATGTGTTATTCCACCAGTTATTTAGTCTTAAAGATAGAATTGGAAGTTATTGTTGTATTTATCTGATTTGAATTATAGAAATCTTTTATCCCATGTGTGTATTGGATGTTTTCCAGCTTATGCTATAGCCTAGTGTTTGATAGTTTATGGATAAAAAAGAAGAATAAAAGGAAAGTATAGTGTCTTATAAAACAGCTGTATTGTGGTTAATAAATAAAGATTGATTGATCTTTGCTTTATGATTATATTGAAATATCATAAGCAAAATGATTAGATTGATTAACATTATTTATTTATTTTCCTTGACACACAGCATAATACAGATTCATGCACAAATTGTTAATTTTGAGATATAAAAAAATCATTATTAATATATAACTTTACTTATCATTTAAAAACATTTGTAGTATTCATTTAATCTTCATCTCATTGATTTTTATCATTCAATCATAATTTGCATAAATAATCAAGCAAATATAGGACATAGTTAATGAATACAATGATTTACTTTATTTTGGCAACACAGACCCTAATTATTCAATAGAATACTTTACTTCAAAATTACAAAGAAAAATACATTTAATTAATAGAAGTATTTATTTTCTTTCGTAAGATAGTCCAATATTATTCCTAGTTTAAATCCCCTTATGTAAGATACTTTTAAAGTAACAATGCAAAATCTTAATTTGTTCAGTGTAATTAGAATATTAATCTATGTTGTTGTCATTGGTATATAAGTGTTATTCAGCAAAATGTTGAGTATAAGATAATTTAGTAATCAGTTACTAAAAGTGTAAGGTCTTTTTTTTGTATAAGTCTATCAGAAATCACTGATAGCTAAAAAGCCATTTCTTTTATAGCAAATGATATAGACTTATTTAGTTCATTTAATGTTTCAAATAAAATGTTTACCAATCTATCAAAATGTTCTGATGAATGAAATATAGTAGATGTAAAAAGTTAACGAATCATGTTGTATTATATCTTCTTGTATAATCTGTACTCAATGATATTAAATCCCTTTGGAATTTGTGTTCATACCAATAAAAGAAAAGTAAATGTTGATTTAACTATTTTCTATTTGATTAATAAATATTTTATCTAAATTTGTATTTAGAGTTTCTTCTTTAGCATTCATTCATATTTCACACTTCCACACATGCTTATACATTTATTTTATTTAATGTAACATAATTGCATTTTATTTAATTATAATAATTATCTAGATATGATGATGTTGATTTCCTTGATTCAAACACTATATGAGATGCCAATTATCTACTGATAATTTTAAAAAAGTTTTGTTATTTAATAATTGTTTAGATGATGAATTGAAATCAAAATGTGCCCAATTTCTTTCATTATCTAACTGCAAGTATTTAATTAGGGTATTGTTTGGTTTATAATATTAATTTCATAGTGTTAAATAATAATATTGAGGTATAGAAATGTTAGATCAAGCCTTACCATAAGTTAATTCCCTGAGATCTTCAATTTTAATTTAGATTAGATAATAAATTCATTTAGCCAGATTAGATTAGTGAGTAATTAAAATTTAGTAATGATAAGTTTAGTTTGAGTTTAGATCTAGTAAATTATACATTACAATTTCTGAAATATTATTTTTTTATTTTATTTTAGTTATTAGTTTAATTGTATAATATAGTAGAGGTTGTTCAGTGCATATGGATGATGGGAGGAGGTGAAATATAGAGTATTATTAATTAATTTTAGCTGGTAGGATTTTACCTTAATTTTTGTTTAGCATAGAACTGATAGATGTTTATTCCTATTAGTTATAATATTTTCTCCCACATCTAATGTACATTGTACACCACATACACCTTTGTATTCCTCAACTGAGTTTGTTTTAGGTGAAAGCTTTAATTAAGAGCCTCATGAATAGATTTAGGTAAAGTTAAATAAATATTTTATTCTATGATCCATAGAATTGGCGCCCCGGGTAATTGTTAGTGTTGGTAATAGGTGTGTGAGGGGTTACAATATATATATATATATATATATATATGTGTGTGTGTGTGTGTGTGTTTTAAAAAATGTATATAGAGATATTGATAGAAGTGAATGTAAGACAACAGAGATATTTATTTGTTATTATGCATAATGTTTGAATTATTTATTAGTAAAGAAAGATTGGTATTTTTATTAGTTCAATGTATATATTTTCTTTCTTAAATTGATTATTAATTATGTATCATAATTTTTTTTATTTTAGTAGAAAATGTTAACAACTTTTTATTGCTCTTCAATTATTATCTCAGTTTGATTTTGTTACATATATATATATTGTTGTTAATATTTTCTTGATCCCTCCCACTTTTGTGGTATACATTTTGTTATATATATTTTTATTGTTGTTAATATTTTCTTGATCCCTCCCACTTTTGTGGTATACATTTTGTTATGATTGTAGATTTGGCAATGATAATGATATATGCAGAATAAATAAACAGACTATATTAAAATAATTTTGGGAAATGCTAATGAATATAACATATAAAAAGGCATAAAAATATAATTTGTCTGTTAAAAGAAGATTTATGATTTACAGATATCTGTATATATCCTGAATTGTTTAATATCTATAATAATTAATCATTTTCTAATTTTTTTATTTTTGAAACAATTGTAAAATAATTTTTAAAAAAAAGTTTTTAAAAAAATCAATAGTTATACTAACAATAGATTTTGGAACTTTATTGTTTCATAAAGAGTAAGCAAACAGTAATTGGTGAAGCAACAAAGAAAGAAGAGATTGTCCTTGTAATTTTTTATGATTATTGATAATCGTTTTAACTGAAAAAGAATAACTAAATTCATCATTAGATTTTTTTCTTTCTTTTGCCTAAATTTTAATTAATGGAACTTTATCTGGATTAAGTAATATTAAACAAACGTTGTCTAATAAAGACGTGCTATCTGAGGGATTTGTTTCACTTTATCTTATATCTCTACAACTAATTACCATCTGAATGAGAAAAGAAAAATTATCGCCAAGCATGCACCTGAAAGGAGAAAGAAATTATTTTTAAAATGAATTGCTCTGCCTATCCTGAAGACTAAGATGAGAATCTAATAGTAATAATATCTGAAATAACTTTGCTGTATCTGATAGTTCATCTTAGCAAGCAGAAAGAAAGCTTTAAGAAATGTCAACTCTCATTATCCATAAAATTTGAGTATACCTCAACTAAAGATAAACTGCCATGTTAATCTGAGTTAAACAAGATTAAACCTAAACTCATATGATGATTTTCAATTTTGAAAAAAATATAATAACAATAAAAAAGGTCAATCAAATAATTAAGTTTTTAAAAAAAAGTTTACAGTCTACACATTTATTTTTGTGGGGGAGGGGGGGTGTCATGGCAAACCAACAATCCACCAGATATTTTTTTTGTTTTGTTTAACACATATATCTAATATATACATATGGCATATACATAACACATAGATAGTATGTTTAACAAGAATTCCATTAATGTTTTTTCTCATTAAGACTATTTACATATACATAAATGTATTGATGTTATTATCATTAGTGAATTTATTTATTTTCTTTTGACAAATAATTTATAGCTATAATCAATTTGCATTTTGAGTGATAGCTCATTATATTAATATTTTTCATACTATATGCGAGGGTTTATAGGTATAAACAAAAGGAATCTTTTTATCATTTATGAAAGTTTATTATAAGAAGATATTTATTAGAGTTATTATAATTTAGTCTAATTAGATTCTCAAGAATAGACATGATGTAGAGAAATATATCGACAGCTTTTTCAGAATTGGAGATCACCTGTTATATAATTGGGACCAGTGTAAAAAGTCTATATTTGCACTTCAAAAGACAGAAGTGTAATTTTAAAAATATATTTACATTTGGCATAGTATATGAAGAAAAATGACATTTTTTGATGGCAACATTAGTATGATCCTGTCAAAAAAAAATTTCTTTGATTTGGAACCATCTGATTTTGTCACATATTATTATTAATTTGTGCATCTTATTTATTCTTAAATAATAAATGGTCTTCATTCAGATACAAATGCAACTTCATAAACATATTGTTACCAAGTGGTATAAACATTAATGACATGAAATCACGTGAAAACTCTATAAAATAAAAATAGGTAGTATACTTTGTTAATTGTCAGTTTTAAACGGAAAAGAGAATACAGATGTTTTGCATTGGTTGTCGAGAGGTCAGCGCGAATGCTTTGCACTTGCAGGCAGTTGCCCGGGTTGTGAGTTCGCGTCCGGGCCGATGCTATGACACTTAAAAAAAAGAGAGAGAGAATGCAGATCATAAATAAATATATACTACTTGTTTTATTTAAAGTGACTTTGTGGATTATCTTTTATTCAATTATCAGTGCCCTTGGGTCATTGTGCAATATTGAGTTTGTTAATTAAATTGTATTTACCCTGATAATATTTAAACACTAATGATTATTCGCACAAACACTAATAAACAGTTATATTATAGAACATTAAGGATCGACAAAGTGTATTTAATTAAAGCAAACATCATTTTAAAATTGTTTTGTGAGAATTTAATGCTAGAATTCCTAAATAAATGATGATGAAAATTTGTGGGAGAATTTTAATTATGTCAAAAAAACCTGTATATAATGAATATTTCTGTGAGAAAAACTCAAAATGGAATGAATATGATGCATATCAAATGAAGTTAAAGTGGAATTAACTTATACTTTGACTAATATAAAATACTCATTTCATCAACATAATGTTTTCTATTTATTCAAGTGATCATTGATTATTGATGTTAGACACCTATTAATGCAAAACTAAAGAGACAAAAATTATTAAGTAAAACTAGTATTAAAAGTTGATAGTTCTAACCTTTAAAAACATTTTAAATCATTTTTAAATGTATTAATAGATTTTTAAAATGATTTATATTGAATAAAATCGACAAGAAGATAACTGATAACTACTAAACACTGTGAGAAAAATAGCTGGTACAAAAAAACAGCTTTTAACAGTATATTTTGTATTCAGACAAAAAAACAGGCAAAACTCTCTATATGTATTGCCACTCAGTGCAAGCCAGAGTAATCAATGGATGCCAGAAGGTTTGTGCATAAAATCCCCATCTAGTGCCTACTCATCCAATATCCCCAGACTAGTGTCTGGCTTGTGGCCTTCATCAGTGAGGAGTCTTGTATTGGAGAGCACTGCACCTAGATCTTAAGATCTAATGAAATCCTCCAATAACCACCTTTTATCTCAACTTAACTAAAAAATTATGGCACTTAAATTGAAAATATTATAATATTTGCAATCCAAGCTCATCAGCTTATATATTGTTATTAAAGAACCAAAGACACCAAAATGTATTGGTAATGAACTGAGTTCAGACCTATATGACTATATAAGCTGATGGATTGAAAATATTATAGTGTTTTTAATTTAGGTCTCATAGTTTTGTAGTTAAATAGAGATAAAAGGTGGCTGCTGGATGGCTGCATTAGATCCTAAGATCTAGGTGCTGTGCTCTCATATCCAAGGCTCTTCACTGATGAAACCCACAAGCCAGAAACTAGACTGGGGATATTAAATAAGTAGGCACTAGATGGGGATTTTATGCACAAGCCTTCTGTCAGCCAATGATTACTCTGGCTTACACTAAGTGGCAATACATATAGAGAGTTTTACCTGTTTTAATAACAATTAAGAGCAAACATAAGAAATGGTGATGTTCATGCAGACAAAATAATGCATGTAGAAAGAAATATGAAAAATTATTAAGAATAATCCATTAAGAAAATTTGAATATCTAGGTATTGTAAAATAGCAAGAAAAAGGATCAAAAATCATATATGAAAACATTATTGTGAAGTAGCAAGGAAAGGTATAAAAGAAAATAAAAGTTTTAAATGTATAAAGCAATGCATTGGTATTAAAAAACATATTTAACAATAAGAGAAAAATTGTAATTATTATTATAAAAGGTGATGATATCAAGAAATGTGGAACTATTCTATAAAGAATTGTATAATGATATAGAACAAAAAAAATATTTTCTATTGTGCTACATATTTTAAATTGTTCTGTATTTTAAATTAAAAAGTAAGCCATAAATTTAAATATATGAAGAAAAAAAAATCAAGAAAATAATGGAATTATAACTGTTGAAGGGCTAAGATCTAGGTGCAGTGCTCTCAAATCCAAGTTTCCTCACTGATGAAGGCCACAACGTAGAAGCTAGTGTGGGGACATTTGAAGTGTAGGTTCTAGATAGGGATTTTATGAACAAACCTTCATGCATACACTGACTATAATGGTTTGCACTTGATGCACCACCACTGTATGGAGAGTTTGGTACGCTTATTAACAGCATGTGTAGCAATATTAATTGGTGATTGTGTGACTATTTGAAATATTGTTTTCTACACTATCTTATGTGTGAATGTTAACAACTGAATATATTTGTATATTAACAAGTGAATATATTTGTAAAGCTAAATAAGGTTTGATTTTAAAAAAAAACATTTAGCAATTAAAACTACATGATTAAAATTGTCCAATGTATAATTAAGAGATAATACCTTATTATTTTATAACTAAATAACAATAACAAAAAATATTCACTATACAACTGTTTTAAAAATTTACCATTTCACAAATTTTTATCATAAAGTCACCTTTTCATGCATTTGATATACAGTATAAAATAATCTTCAAGTATATTATTATATGGTTAATGTTCTTCTAGCACCAACTTGAGTTAGAAATCAATGCATTCATTTTTGAGTCAGCTATTTCATCACTATGTTAAATTGTGAAAAAATAACAATTTGACTAGGCTTCTACATAAGTCCAAAAAATGGAAGACTGAGCACAACAATTTCATTTATTTGATGCAATCGACATTTTTTTTCTTTTTCCTGAGTTTCCTTTACAGAGCATTGATATATAGTGGTTCATAAGTCATAAAACGCATTTAAATTATTGGTACTTTTTTTTTTCAGAGACATTATATGCAATAAAAATTCAAATATAAAATTAAGAAATACATTTTAAAAATATTTGAGAAGATTACTAAATTACATAGCCTGCATTAAACGGTGAGGTTGCCTGATCTTCAATAAAGTATTTGTTAAAATGGAATATTTACTCTCACACATTTTCAGAAATTATGTAAATCTATTATGAGCATACGGTAGTTTTAGATTTTGATAAAAATTATCTCTTCAATGATGATATACCATAATGTAAGACTCTGTCAATATATATTACAAAAGTATATTACATGTTAGACCATTTATCTGTAAACATCAAAAAGAAAGTTGAATGTTTAGTTATTGAGAAGGTAATGTAAATTTCAAGCACTAAAAATAGTAGTTTGAGCCTCAGAGCAGAAGTACTGGATTTTATTTCAACATTATCATTGTGTTTATTTGCATAAAACCACTAAGTTCTCATTAGAGAAATTCAACTTCAGCTATGACTGTAAGAGTGATGATAAAGTTAGAGCAATATGTAAGACGCTATTATCTTTAATAAAAGATAAATATAATATATACCTTTTTTAAATTACCCCGTTTATTTTTTAAATTTAAACAGTGGCAAAAATATTTTACTGTAAAAAATTATATAATTTTTCAATGTTATTTTTTTTTAAAATATTTTTTTGGAAACTATTTATAAATATAATGATTCCCTTTAGATGTGAGAAAATATTAAAATGCTTTTCCTCATCAATAATTGTCCTATTTGACACCATATGTTACTGAGTAAGAGCTGATGATTCCTAGGAGAAGTGAAAATTGAAGCAATTATCATTATAATCAAATTATTTTTAATTTAGCATGCACAAAGATATTAAATATAATTTGTTGCGTTTTTTAGAGACAATGTTAATTTTCTATCTATTGCTGTTGACTATATACATAAATTTACACTCTTAACTAGATGGCGCCGTAAACGATATCAACAATGATTAGCCTGCTACCAGTTATCCTGATTAATTGTTAAACATTAAAATAGCAGTGGAGAAGACAAGGTTGTCTAATTTTTTTAAAAAATATTTGCAAAAAATAGGAAATTAGGATAGGAATCAGTTCATCAGTAAATATAATTATAGCAATATAACAAGAACTAATACAAAGTTGTATATTAATAACAAGTAAATAATATGCTTAAGCACACACATTTATATACATCACCAACAGCCGTTGATGGTAAAGAAGTTAGAAATAAAATATCAGAGATATTTTTTTGGGATGACTATATAAAGTAATCCATGAAACATAAACATAGATGACTAATATTTATATTATATTTTACTAGTTTTATTAAGTCTGTAAATAAATCATACGAATGTATTCGCAGTTACTTGGTCCATGAATATATATATATATATATATATAGTTATAGGGTCCATGAATATATATATATATATATATATTATAGGGTATATGAGCACAGACCTTCACACAACCCACCACTCTCCACACTATCTCATAACACTGATACACTTGAACACACATATCTTGAAAAGATAAATAATCACCAATATATGTATTTCATGCTAAACCAGCAATCATCACTTGGTCCAGATTACCATCTCTACACATATATGCTATAAGTGGACAAATATATATTGAGATAGCCATACCTCATACTTTAATGGGCAGGTTTCAAACTACTCCACACTCCAACTCTTCAACCATCCATCCAATTGAAAATCTGATGATGCAATGCTCAAAGGCCACACTGAGGCCAAGATTCTTGTCACAGCCATGTTGACCTAAGGTCATATACCCTATATAGTACATATATAGACACAGGTATATAATAAGCCTGTGTGTTTCAGTTATTACATAGTAAAGATGTCTGCCCATCCCTTGTATATGTATTAAATAGATTATGTCCTGTACATGAGGGGTAAGATTGATCTTAGGTCAACATGGATTAATTAAAAAAAGTAAATGTTATATCAATTTTTAATTTGGTAGATTTAAAAATCTGTAGTTAATAATTTTAAAATTTTAAAAATAGATACATTGAAAATAAATATTGGATAAATTAATAAAGTATTATTTTTAAAATGTTATTTTAAAGTGTTTAGTTTGTTTAAATAAAAGTATGCAATTAATTTAGAATTAAATAATATCAATAATCATGCGCTTAATGCTTGTTAAAGAAGTTATATTTAATATTTAAACAGCATTAAACTGTTGCACATGCGCTTTGAATTTTAACTATAAAATGAATGAATACTAACACTTCAAACCCATGATAAAGTTTTTGGAAAAGATAGAATGGCCATCTATATTTTTGAACCCAAACACTTTTGTATGGGCAAATCTTAAGTGTTTGAAAGTGAAAGCATAAAGATATTAAATAATCACTTTAAATTACTTTTACATGCTTGAATGAATGATGCTAGTGAAATTTACTAGAATTTATGATACATCATTCTTATTTGAAATTAAATGTATGTAAATAAGTCAATTATTTTATAAAGTGCAGTGTTTATAAACTGTATTATTTAAACAGCATTAAACTGTAGCACATGCGCTTTGGATTTTAACTATAAAATAAATGAATACTAACACTTCAAACCCATGATAAAGTCTTTGGAAAATATAGAATGGCCATCTATCTTTTCAAACCCAAATTAAAGCTTAGTGCTTTTAAAGCTCCATGGCTTCATACTCATAGCTGTGTGAGGTTGATAGTGATGAGGGGGAGTATTCAAATTATTGATATTACATAATTTATGAGAAGTTAATAAACCAATTTTCATTACAGAATTAAATAATGTAATATTTGATATTTTAAAATGAGTCATGAGTTTATTTTTAAAATTTAATTACTTAAGATAGTACTAATATGTAAATTAGATCACAAGTTGAAGATATAATAACCAATCAAATTGTTAATTTAATTTAGTATAAAAGTGGTGCCTTTTAAACTAAATAATTGCTTAAAAACTTGTTATCTTAGTATTATCAATATTATTATCATATATTAACATCAAAGTATTGCTTGGTTTACTACTTACAATTACTGTTTAAAAAAGGGGATTTAAAGGATTATAAATTCATTAAGCTAAAGTCATGCATTGTTAAATTAATAAATTCCCTATCAATTATTTTTATTGAAGCTTAAGCCAACTTCACAGTAACTTTTGGATTTATGTATTCAAGATAATTGAGGATGGAAATACAGTTACCAAAGGAAGGTACAATTTTAAATATATTAGGAGAAAAGTTATGTCATTATTTATTTTTAATATTTTGGACATTATCAAGAAGGTTAAACAGAAATATTCTTCGAAAATTTAGTATTTTTTAAGCATTATATTTTAAGGATAGATAATCATATTTGAAGAGCAAACAGCTATATGGCAAAAACTTAATTTTTAATATTTAAAAAATTATATTTTTAAAAAGAGTGAGTAAATATTTTAAAAGAAATATTGTCTTTAAAAGTTTATTATGAATTTTTCTTGAAATTGATTCTAAAGAATATTTTTATATAACAAGTTGTTATTAAAAAAGCCCGTAATTATTTAATAATGTAAAAACCGATTTTTGGAAAATTATTCATCGGAAAAAGAAATAAATGGTTAATTTAAAAATTATCCTGACTACAATATAACATTATAAATGACTTTATTGAGATTACCATAAAATGATAGATGAATGGCATATTAAAACAAATATGTAGAAATGTGCATGGAATTATATAGCCATCACTGATGCATTTGAACCCATATAATCCAAGTGAATGGGAAAAACTCTGGAGATTATCTTAAACTTTCCTAAGTGATATCATGTTCAATAGTTGTTATCCTGAAAGCTATAAACAACTGACTATAATATTTATAAACTTTAATATTATTTTATATTTTAAACATACATGAAACACACACATAGGGATTTTATTTAGAGTAGTGCCAAACAAAGTTTAAAAAGACATCAGTAATATTATTTTATTAAAGTCAATTTATTTATTGAATAAGCCAAGATATTATTTAAAATAACACTAGCACTAGCATATTAGAAGTTTGATTACTTTATTATAAAAATCCATGAAAATATTTTTAAAAAAAATGAATGTTACTTCAGTATTTCATATTTTTGTATTTCCGTGTACACTTACGAAAACCGTATGTTTTTAACTAAGTCAATTTATGGAAATTTTATTAAATTATAAGTGTATTTTTTAAAATTAGTATTATTATTATCATTTTAAAACAATGTGCAAAAGTTAATAAGTCGGAGTAAATGCTTATTTAATTGTTGATTTATTTTTTATTTTCAATGTGGAAATATGTAATTTTATTATTATTTTTATTAGTTTAGTATATGTTAGGTTTTGTCATATATAATTGTAAATATGTATATAGTTTGTTAGAATCATAGAATAATAAATTTGTTAAATTTGTTTTATAAAACTTTGTGTTGCTTTGATTTCTTCACTACAATTACATGATTGACAGATACTAAACCAAACATAATATTTGCACAGTACAAATATAATTATTTACTTAAGAAATCATAATGCTTCAGAATATAGTATATGTGAGAAATTTCTTTTGCATTAATATAATTGCACCCTTTTATTGTATAGAATTATAACGTTATTTGTTGCCACATATTCTCAGATTGTATCAGATTATACCACATATTATATTTAAGATGCCACATGAGAACTAAAAGATTATATTATATTATTATTGTTATTATCATTATTATTAGTTACCATAATATTAAACAGTGGATAAGATTAATAATTATTTAATGAGGAATAAGATTATTATTTATTATTGTTATTAGTTATGTACAGGATGATATAAAATCCATTATCAGACTTAGCTACAGAAGAGTATAAATTGATTAAAGTTATTCTAAAGAACCCGAGATTATTATAGATATAATGTTTTAATAAAAAGATTAGAATTTATTTTGTAACATTATATTAAATTCATTGTTATTATTTTAAAGTCGTAAGAATGGTATGAATTTATTAGTATTTGAAATAATAAGGGGGGGGGGGGTAGTGTTCTTATGCCATTGACATTGTATCCTGTAGGATATTAGCTCAATGTAATTCTTTATTGCTTGTACTTCACTTTATTGTCTCATGATTTATTAATATTTTATTTATTTAATTTTACATAAACCGAACCATTTATTATTTATTAATCAGTTAGAGCTAGTTAAATAGCACATATTATCATAGGATATCTTTATTATTGATTATATTAAGAATATAAATATTTTAGCCGAGCGTAATCATTTTATCAGAGTTGCCCTAATTTCTTATCATTATATTTCCGGATGGTGAGGGTACAACGTATATATATTTATATAGGAGAAAATATATTAATGGGAATTTTTTATTAATTTAGCTATAATAAACTTTCAGCTATATATTAATTAAGTATCCACCAATTAAAATCAGTAATCCAAGTTAAAATCAAGCTTAAAATGTGTCTGATTTACTATTCTTATAAAATTTTGATTATTAAATTAAAAATGTCAGTCAATGAGATTATTATAATAGATCATAAGTTTGAACTTGAATTACAAATTTTTAATTGATGGATTCTTATTTATCATAGCTGGAAGTATTTTATTGTTTAATACATGAAAAAAATTCAATTGCAATATCAATGTTTACATTACAAGCTTGTGAAAAATTTTAATATATATGTAATGGGAGTAACAAAAGCCAAATGATTTTCCATTTGCCATAAATATTATCATTCTTCTTTTATGTGTTAGTAAACCAGGTGATAAAAAGTAACCTTTTATATTTGCTATCTCTGAACTTATAAAGAAGAGTAATTTATAAATAATATTATTAAGTTCAAATCTAAACACACATCATAAATAACTAAAACCTCATTTAATACTGCCTATAAATAAACAACATTGAATATAGTCATTTCTATTTATTTTAACACTCTTATAAGTAAATAACAATAAGTCAAATATGTAATATAAATAAATATAGTATTTTCAATTAATGTGGCATATGTAAATGTTTTAATTTTTCATATGATGTCAATATTATTATACTATCTTTATTTAAAATATTATAGGTGTACAGATGAAAAATCGTTTCTATTTGATACATACAGATTTAATGTGCTATATTTATTAGTATTTTGTCTATTGTTATTTACTCATAATGCTTCTAAAATACGAAAAAGTAGCTCTATTATTAATTGCTTATTTATTTTCATAGACAAATTTATATTAGTAAAAAATAAAACTTAAAGTTTACTTTATTTTATTATTATTTTACATTCATTTTTATTAGGATAGTTACATTGAGTAAGATACAAAAAATAGATATATAAAATTATGCATTTCAACAGAAATGGATCATTGCATATTTTATTTAGAGAAAGAAACAGTAAATTGATGTACCTGATATGTTTGGAAAGTATTTCACTTAATAAAATAACATGATATTAAGAGGCATTATTTATAAAAACATTCTGATTACAAAAAAATTGTCTAAATAAGAAAGAAATATTCAAATAAAAAACTTAAAAAGGAGTTTCATCAAATGGCTGACAGATTACATAAAATGTACAAACAAGAAAGAAAATTATATGAAATCAACCTTACATTATATTTTTAAAAAATGCAGGAAATTTGAAACCATTTTCTGAAGGAAAGTTCATAAAAAGATGGTATCTTAGC
Source organism: Epiperipatus broadwayi (assembly GCA_028023455.1). Classification (NCBI taxonomy): domain Eukaryota; kingdom Metazoa; phylum Onychophora; class Udeonychophora; order Euonychophora; family Peripatidae; genus Epiperipatus; species Epiperipatus broadwayi. The sequence continues at coordinate 4,329,609 of JAQFVV010012443.1, forward strand.
TGTCATAGAATTAATCTGTCCAAAACATAAAAAGAAATTTGAGAAAATATATATACGTCATGAAGAATAGTTACAAGATGAATTGGAAAGATGAACAATCATTAATAATATTAGTGTTATTTTATTTTTAATTTAGAAAAAAAAAATGTGGCACTTATTTAAAAAGGATAAAGTTGAAATTAGTCTGCAAGTTCAAAAGGTTGGCCAAACACAATGATTAGGCATAAATTCATTATATATGATCAAATATAGCAGACAAATTTTTAAGTAGATAATTTTGTATGACCTGTGAATAATACTATAAATAACTAAATGTCCCTTGTCAAAAAAAAGGTTTTCCATTGCCAATTTATTGGATATGTTGAGTGATAATTAGTTTACAGGTCATATAGATTTTAATTTGATTTTTATTAGTAAGATTTTTTAGAATAATGACCTCTATCAGTTTTATGATTGCAGCTATAAATGTTTGGCATATAGCTGCTTGTATTTTAATAAAATAAGACATACAATAATATCATATGATCACCATTTTTATACTTACGCAAGCTGTTTACACAGAGGCTAAACTCTCCATACAGTAGTACTACCAGTGCAAGCCAGAGTAATCAATGGATGCAAGATTTTGTGTGTAAAATCCCTATCTCATCCAATATCTCCAGACTATTTTCTAGCCTGTGGCTTTTATCAGTGAAAACCCTTAGATCTAAGAGCATAGAATCTAGATCTTAGGATCTAATGCAACCCTCCAGCAGCCAACTTTTATGTTATTAGTTAACTATAAAGTTTTCAGTGAAAAATTAAGATACAATAATGTTTTCAATTCAAGTGCATTAGCTTTTTATAGTTGTATAGATCTGAACTCAGTTAAGAATATATACTTTTTGGTGTCTTTGTTTATTTAATAACCACTGTTCACCATATTCCTACTGGACAGGATTTGTTTTAAGCCATGAAACATCACATTATCACCATTTTTTATGCTTACACAAGCTGTTTAGATGAAGGCTAAACTCTCTATACACTAGCATCGCCAGTGCATGCCAGAGTAATCAATGGATACAAGAATATTTTTTGCATAAAATCCCTATCTAATGCATACTCTTCCAATAACCCCAGACTAGTTTCTACCTTGTTGCTTTCATCAGTGAGGAGCATTTGATCTGAAAGCACTACACCTAGATCTTATGGTCTAATGCAACCCTTCAGCAGCCACCTTTTATATTATTAATTAACCATAAAACTTTGAGTGCAAAATGAAAACACAATGTTTTCAATTCAAGCTCATTGTCTTTGATTTCTTTAATAACCTTAGACACCAAAATCCTATTGGGTAGGATTGTTTTTAAACCACTAAACATCACAGGATTACCATTTCTTATGCTAACACAAGCTGTTTACCCAGAGGTTACCCAATAGGATTATGGTGACTATGGTTATTAAGGAATCAAAGACACCAAAGTGTATGGATGCTGGATGGTTGCATTATATCCTCAGATCTAGATGCAGTGCTCTCAGATCCAAGGCTCTTCATTGATGAAAGCCACAAACTATAAAGTAGTCTGGGGATATTGGATAAGTAGGAGCTAGATAACGATTTTATGCACAAAACCTCCTTGCATTCATTGATTACTCTGGTTTGCACTGTTGGTGCTACTGTATAGAGAGGTTAGCCTTTCTATAAACATACAGTAATATTAGTTACATCATTTGCATTTCCTCCATACACTCTGCAGTTTGAAAATTGTATCAGTTTTAACATTGCAATTATAAATGGTTTGTTTATAGATGCTAGCTTTTTAAAAAAAATAAGTATAGTGCAATAATATGCATAGCTCATGGTAAAGGAAGTAATTTGCATTTCTTACATATGTAGTATAGTTTGTATTGTGAGTGATATTTATTAATATTAATATGTGTGTAATAAAGTATATGTATATACTATAATTGAATTATTATTATTATTATTATTATTATTATTATTATTATTATTATTATTATTATTATTATTATTATTATTATTATTATTATTATTATTATTATTATTATTATTATTAACTGAAACACAGGCTTGTTATATACCTGTGGCTATATAATGTAATATAGGGTATATGAGCACAGACTTTCACACCACCCACCTCTCTCCACTCTATCTAATAACACTGATACACCTAAACACATATATGCTGAAAAGATAAATAATCACCAATATACGTATTTCATGCTAAACCACATATATTGGTGATTATTTATCTTTTCAGCATATATATGTTTAGGTGTATCAGTGTTATTAGATAGAGTGGAGAGAGGTGGGTGGTGTGAAAGTCTATGCTCATATACCCTATATTATATTATTATTATTATTATTATTATTATTATTATTATTATTATTATTATTATTATTATTATTATTATTATTATTATTATTATTATTATTATTATTTAATAAAATACAACAAATTGGAAATGTATAATTTTTTTTTTTAAAAAAAAACCTATATAATGAAGTTTTACAAATAGGTTATTAATTCAAAGAAAATCTTTCAGTGGTCAATCGTTTTATCTTCCTGCCATTTACACAAATGCTTTCACAGTTTAACAATTTTGAATTTTGATTTTACTGGTCGTGCTTTACTGACCAAGCAGCAGCGATCATTATAATCAATATACCTGCCAAACAGACTTCAAGAAGGTTTCTCACTTCTAATTAACTATCAACTCCAATGCTGCTGATTAAACTGCAGACTTGTAAGGCTATCAGTAATTTAGTTTTACTGCTAAACAATAAAACAAAAAGATTAAATTTGATAATAAATAAATAAAAAGCAGATTTTGAAAATATAGTTTTAAGTGTGTGCACAGAATATCAACTCTATATGTAATACAGAACTGATTTCATTTTTAGTACACAAAATCTTTTTGACATTTGAGAAATAATTAAATATTAACCATTATACATGGTTAATTAATTAGGATGTGTACAAATTCCTCTTGAAATAATATTATTATAGTCTAATCGTATCTATGATACTTTACTTTTATACATTAACATATATGTATTATTTATAATACATTTTTAATATCATGGCTGCCAAATGGTATTCAAATAAACGTCATTTAAAATTTGTAAATTTATATTCTTTTAGAAAAACCTAATAACTAACAAATATTCACCATGTATATTTCTAATAAAAGCTTAATTTTATTACAAGTTATTTTAAACTGTAGTATCAAAAAAAAATACTTTCATAGGTCAAACTGCAAATTTCACTGTAATTTATTTATAAGTGAATATATTATTTTTAGATTAAATAATATTTATCAATAAATAAATAATGATTTTTGTTTTCACATGTTTATTTACAACGTTTCATATTTACATGTAATATCCATTACATCTAACTTATACAATATTATATATATATATAAACTTTATTTTTCTGTTGTCCAGTTGATGAATATATTAATATTTGTTTAATGTCACGTGTCAAATTCACAACTACTATGTTTATGCAAAGGACATAATTCCACCATTAAATAAAAACACTGGGAAAAAATAGTTCAAATATTTTTAACTACAGAGATATAGCATATATTTAGCAGTAACAGCTCCCAACCAGCTTTAGAGACAACCAGAAACACTGATTTGAAAATCAGCATTAAGGTGCTTTATGCTTTCATGGTCTATCAATCTCCTAATATAGTTCAGATGGAGGACATCCTTAGTAATGTTTAATAAAAAAATATATATTTACCTTAAATCTTAATAAAATAGTGTTAAAACAACCAATTAAAAATTATTATAAATATGTTTAATTAAAAAATATTACAAAAACTATTGGCATTAACAAAACTAGAAACATCTATCATGATTAGTCATGATCCTCCAGTAAATATATATTTGCATCTTAACACGGGTCAAGTATAACAGGAAAATTTATATAAATTTTAATTTAACTTTATTAAAATTTGGAAATATATTTATATAGTGTCAAAATGTTTTATTTAATTTGCATTAAATCTTTAAAAAAATTGTTAAAGCAACCAATTATTACACAAACAATAGGCTGAAAGCCAGGGGTGTTTGTATTCTGTCATAATGACAGTCTTTCAGAATGGAATACATTTCTCATATTTAAAATATTTTAATTTACATTAACTTTTCTGAAGAAGCTTACAAGATCTTGTATTGAAGATTGACGTCACTCAAATTCCATTATTTTTAATGCTAGGATAGCCGTTTTACAGTTATTAGCTAGGTTTTTAAAAGGTTTGTAAGATGCAGCTCTCTAAGTAAAAAATCAATAAAACTGTCAGTAAACCTAAACAAAAAAGAAAGCTTGTTGGTGATTGGCTCTCAGCCATCAAAGACATTCTGATTGGCTGGAAAGAATAAAGAAACTGCATAATCAAAGAAAATAAAGAAAAACGCTAAGATTTTCATTTAGAATATGATAAACAAATGTTTTTAAACTATTATAAAAGTATTTTTTGGAAAATTACAAATCATTTTCATAAAATATGCTAAAAAACAAAATTATTCTAGAAAAATATTGAAGATTTTAGTAAAAATATTTAAGATTTTAGCAAAAAAATATTTACTTTTCCGTAACGTAAAACTGAAAAAAAAATTTTACAGTAGCAACTCTTTTTAATTCGTTACTAATGTTCACTTTTAAATTTGCCAAAATTGAATATTTTATAATAAATAAATAGAAATTTATTTTTGAAAAAACTTTCGTTCACTTTCATAACCTGACAAATTATTAATATACTTTTTATAAACGAATCTAAAGTGAATATGATATTAAACGTGAATATATTTTGAAAATTAACTTTGTCTTCAGTTTGTGAGTTGGCCAATTAAAAGCTTTCATTTTTAACTCACTCACCCAATAATATAATTAGCGGTCAAAAGGTTAAATCTTTAAAAAAATTGTTTACAATTAATTAAAACAAACCATAGACATTCATAAGGATCAGTACAACTGAAATGATTATAAAGAAAGAAAAAAGTAATACAAATAGATTAAATTAATTAAAGATATTGCATATATAATTGCATGTGCTTATATTTAAATAATATATATATATTGAAGCAGTCAATCTTAGCTTAAGATTGAGCTTCATGGTGTCATCTACTAATCTGTATTCAAACCCTATATTCTATATACTCCTTTAGTTGTATATATATATATATAATATTTAAATATTAATGTATTGCTACTTAATATGGCAAATATGCCGAAGCTAGCTATAGCAAAGAATTTTAATCTTTAATTTTATACAGGCATTTTTTAAAATTTTGTAGTTTTTATTCTAGTGAATATTGTTATATATATATATTATAACATTTTCCATATTTCTAGGCCTCCACACACTAATATAAACTGCACGCGAGTTGATCAAGTTATGTCAAAAAGAAGAGAGTTGTATTTCTATTCCTAAAAAAATACAACTATATTTTTTGATCAAACTCGGCCTATTAATTGTTGAGAATTATGCTATTGACAGAATCAGCTTTTAATTTATTCAATATGGGTGCCAGGTCCTTTTATTCTAAAGAGACCGCTGAAACCAAGCACGTCTCAAAAATAAAAAAAGAAAATACTTTTAAAATAATTGGTATTGCATCATACCGTAACGAGAATTTTTTTTTTTAAAATAGTATTATTCCTGGAATTTATTAAACACATTGGCAAAGGTAAATTATATATTTAAACATCACTAAAATAATATTAATAAATTTAATAATAATTAATAACTATTATTAATAATGCACAATGAAAAAGGTTGATAAAAGTAAAATCTCTTTTATTCCAACAAACTAAAAATATTTGTAAGTTAAATTATGAATTAACTAAACTGGAGAGAACATGAATCAATTTATAAAAAACAGTTGGGTAAAGTAATTTAATAATGTTCACTTATTACAATTCATTTCCAAGATCTTCCATAAAATTATTTAAATAAAAGTCTCTTTAATAAGAAAATTAATGTCTATATCGGGATTATTTTAAGACTTGTTTGCAAACTCTTAATTTTGTCACAATCAGGAATAAGTAGTCTTACCGGTAAGTTTTTAGTGAATTCACGATGGTTGTAGATAACTATGCATAGTTTTTCGGGGTTGAATTGAGCTCATGGCCTTTGATTATTAGTTGATCTTGGTGCTGGTTCCATAGGCTAGTCATGTAAGCTTCTCTGGTGTCCATCGGTAATGATGTCAGCTAAAGCTCCGGTCTACTCTCATATTAATAACTTTTTCATCATAGAGTGGTCTGGATTCTTTAATCCAAAACCAACCAAAAGAATATCAGCTAAACCAAGACATTCCTCCAACCGAATCCCTCCTTTTTATACTAGAGGTCCAGTTTTCAGACTTCTGTGCATATCTTTTTTTTGTCAAAATAAACATTGAAAATCTTATATATTCTTTATAAAATTTACGTTACAAAGTCTTTATTTTTTTCAGCATAATTCTGCCATCTTTAATTAGTTGAAATATTTCTACTTTCTCTTATCTAGATTGGTAATATGTGTCTTTTGTTCACTCCAATTCTAACTTTTTTTAATTACATAAAAAAAAAAAAAACGAAAGAATAATTTAACTTTCATCGTACGTTTTTTTTTTTAAAAAAAAAAAAAAAAAAATTAGTCAAAAAAAATCTAAATTTACCTTTATTTTTTTAGCTTTTACCACATGCCAATATATTTGCAACATATATAAATAAACATTACAATATATATATATATATATATAAGATGCACGCTTAAAATTTATAAAGATTGACTTTTCAATATTTATTATTATTATTATTTTTTATAAATCCTTTTCTTCACATTAAAAATACATAAGTGCAGCTCGTATATATATATATATATAATAGAAGCAAAAATACTAACAAAATATTGATTTTTCAAAAATATTTTATTGTATTTCATTTTAAAACTTTTTCTTTTTAAATTGTTTTTTCTATTAATCTGTATATTTTATAAATCCAAGATGGAAGATGCAACCGTTAAATGTCCAGAATTAATTAAAGGGTTGGAAACACAATATTGCTTTAATCTTGAGAAGGATTTTTTAATTAAAAGTTTTTACTTAAAATAAATTTACTTTTGTGTAAACATTTCTATCAAATATATTTTTAATCTGGAAATAGATTTGAATATATTTTGTAATGTTATCTAACATTTGCATCTTCAAAAACAATGGGCAAAGAAATGTAGGATTTTAGATCAGAAATTAGAGTATCAGCTAGAAATAAATTAAAAGCATTCTTTAAATATCTGGGTAGGAGTATAAAATGGGATAATTTTAAATACCAACAGAATGGCTACTATTGAAAAAACTGTGCAATTAACAAACTTCACACTGCTTTGAAATATAAAAATGATGACTGGGTAAAAAGCACATCACCTTCCTAATTCTTTGTGGGGTCATCATTTCTGCTGTAATATCCCGCTGCCCTGAAATAAAGCAAATCCTAAAAAAGAACTCTGGAAAGAGTAATGTAAGCTGGAGGTCACCTAAAAAACTCACATGGATTCATTAACTGACGTACTTTAAAAATGGACTCTTAAATGGTGCAAGGTAATTATTTTTCATTCCACCTGAAAGTAAATCTAGCCTAACTAATCCCAACCCTACTATCAATTTTTATATTGTATGATTTAACTTTATACCTTTTTCTAATCTGTAAATTGCTCTTAAATAATATCTATAAATTTAATTCTCTCTCATATGCTCTTTTTTAACATTGGTGTGGTCATTTATTTATATGTATTTATTACTTAATTTTATATGTTCAATTTAGTTATTATTAATATGCCAATCTCAAACAATCTGACAAGTTGAGCTAAAATATTTTCTTTCTTTTAAGTAAATCTCCACAAATTAAGGCAATTAATGTCCCCTTAAAATATAATGCATTATTAATTAATATGCTCACCAGATTGTTTTTATTAATCAACATTTTGTTTATGTTTTGGTATAAAAATTTGTTGTGTTTAACTCTAGATTCTACCCATGGTGAATCCAGAACTTAGGCTAATTAACACTCTGAAACCTTATTTATTTTATAAATGTTATTATTCAATTCTGAAAGGGTGACTTATTTGTTTTCTATATATAACTGCTAGTTTTTATTTTATTTTTCCATACTCTTAAAATATCACATGCTTAAATATTCTCAGTTGCTGTAAAATCCATGAAGGTGGGATTGAATTATATTAAATAGCAGAAAAGAAGGGGGTCAAATCTTAAGTATATTTTATTAAATGAAATCTTCCATATATATATATATATATATATATATATATATATATATATATATATATATATATATATATATATGTTGTAATGGCATAGTGCATTATTAATCTAAATTATGATATTCAAACACAAGAGTCATTTATTTTAAAGAAGTAATTTATATTCAATGTCATTAGTGACATCTTTCCATACTCCATTACTAACATTAGGCATTTTTTCATGTGTATATATATATATATATATATATATATATATATGTTAACAGATGGCATTCTACCAAAAACACCATCAAGCGTATTTCGTTTACATAAACGTCAGAGAATGCATTCCCTATCTCTAACTTTAATTCCACTTCCAGATCATGAATTCAAGCTATTTGCTATCGTCAGTGAAAGACAGGAATAAGAACTAGATCTAGACACAAACTCTGAGCGTTTATGAAACAGTTTCTATTCAGCTTGCAAGCGTGAATTTTTTAGACACATTAATGTCTTTGAACTCAGCATAGCAAGCCAGATAGCTACATGGGTCTGATATCAGTTCAGCATCACCACATAGTAGAAGCCTCTGCAATATATATCATTGCAAGAAAGACCTCAAAGGTACATTTATGAAAAAGAAAATCAAGTTAAAAACTTGTTAATGCTTGTATTTATGTCAACAGATGGCGTTCTACCAAAAACATCATCAAGCGTATTTCGTTTACATAAACGTCAGAGAATGCATTCACTATCTCTAACTTTAATTCCACTTTCAGATCATGATTTCAAGCTATTTGCTATCATCAGTGAAAGACAGGAATAAGAACTAGATCTAAACACAAACTCTGAGCATTTATGAAACAGTTTCTATTCAGCTTGCAAGCGTGAATTTTTTTGACACGTTAATGTCTTCAAACTCAGCATAGCAAGCCAGATAGCTACATGGGTCTGATATCAGTTCAGCATCACCACATAGTAGAAGCCTCTGCAATATATATCATTGCAAGAAAGACCTCAAAGGTACATTTATGAAAAACAAAATCAAGTTAAAAACTTGTTAACGCTTGTATTTATGTCAACAGATGGCGTTCTACCAAAAACACAGTCAAGCGTATTTCGTATATATATATATATATATGTATATATTGTAAATATATGTTCTCATTTCACACACATATATATTATGTAATTAAGAAAAAATATATATATATATATAGATTTATGTGTGCATTTAATATTATTTAGTTTATAAATAGTTAATAAATAAGCAGTTGTAAAGAGAGAAGGTAATGAGAAACAATATTTAATATAGGAATTTATTATATGTTATTAAAATACATAATTGTTAATTAGAGAAGATATTAATTAGTATTAAAGTTTATCGGCTTAACGTTTTCGAGGATCCATGCCTCATATTCATAGCCTTCATAAAATGTATAATAAAGTATGCAAATACAAATATTCAAATAAGCTAGTATTACGTAGCCCATTTCTTCGAGATCTCGAAGCAAGTATCCTTTCTATTAATGGCATGGATGTTTCCATTGATGTAATATGCCTCCTTTATTTTTCTTTTGTGATCATTTGATTCTGAGCACAATATTATGGGATTGGTGGGTGTGAAGTTATGTCCAGATTGTTTAGCATGCTCCAAGAATGCAGAGGACGTGTTGCTGTTTTTCTGAGCTCTGTTAAATGTGTAAATATGTTGACCCAGTCTAGTATTGATTGTAGCTTTTGTTTCACTATAATATATAGCATGGCATCCAGCCTGAGGGCAGGCAATAGAGTACACCACATGTGGGGTGAATGATCAATCAATGTGGTCTTTAGAGTTGTTAAGCAATCTATTAGAATTAGGTGGAGTTCTAATTGCTATGTTAAATTTATCGTTTAATGCTTTCATTAGTTTGTTAGATATTTTAGGAATGTAGGGGATTGTTATTCTAGGTAGATTGGTGCAAGGTACGTTATTGTTTATTGTATTATTAAATTTTATGATTTTATTTTTAATAGCTTTGAATTTGAACCCTGCTGCTAATAGATCTTTAATATAGTTGTTTATGTTTTCTTTCCTGTCTGCTTCATATTTACATAAATAAAAGTTTCTAAACAAAAATGCATTAAGGCCAGCAAATTTATGCAATGCAGGTGAGTTAGAGTCAGGGTGGATACAGCTGCGAATTTCAAATGGTTTAACAACCATTTTGTAATCTATTAAGTGGAGATTTCTCAATAAAGAGAGGTCGAGATATTTAAGTTCTTTATTATTTTCATATGTGATGGTGAATGAAAGTTTGGTTAAGTTTTGTAAATCATGTAGTATATTTAAAGTATTATCTTTAGAGGTTATGATAAAGATATCGTCTACATAACGAATATATGTAAAGTCTTGGTTGATATTGTGATATTTTGGAAGGATCGATAGCTCGTATTTATTTAAATATATGCTAGATAAAACACCACTGATAGGAAGGCCCATGGGCCATCCATCTTGCATTGTGTACCACTTGTTTTCAAAGAGTGTAAATATATGTGAATCAAGCCATGACAGGAAAGCAATAATGAATTTAACTCTTTCATTAGGGCAATGTGCTCGCAGTAGCTCTTCGTGTACTATTTGGATAGATGCTTTTCGATTAATTGATCCGTATAGTTCCTTCACATCCATTGTAGCCATAATTGAAGTCTGAGAGATTTGAGTATTTTTGATTTTGGAGATGTGTTGAAATTATTTAGCTGTATTCTTATTAAATAAAGTAGATCAGAAAGAAAGTGTGAAGTAAAATGATCATGAATAGTAGATTAGGATATGAAAATGTACACCTGTAAGTATATATGTTTTAAACATAAAACATTTTTACACAAATATTTAATGACTAAGATGGCAAGCTTTGTTGTTTTTGTATTATCTAGATTGTAGATATCTAGAGAGGGAGTGATGCTTGGATGGAATAAATATAACAATTAATCATTAAGTTTTTATTAATTGCGACAGACCGTCAAACTTGTGAAGCCTTGATCTTTATCTCAAGATAAGATTTCCAGGTGGTCATTTTTTTTTATCAAAGATTCGCAATATAAATGAATGAAACAATATTTAGAGGTTCTCAGTTTTTTTTTATGTTATTAAGGAAGAGATGTAAGCTCTCAGTTTTTTTTAAATATCATTAAAGAAGAGATGTAGGCACTCAGTTTTTTTTAATATTATTAAAGAAGAGATGTGGTGATCAGTTTTTTTATTATTATTAGACAGAGATGTAATGATTGAGTTTGTGAAAACAAAAGGAAGTGGACAGTTTGCATATTTTTTTTAAAAGAGAGTGAGCGATTGATTTTTTTTTTTACTTTAAAAATTGAAAAAAGAGAAAAATGACTCTGGTTTTAAAGTCAGTAAAGATGAAGATGTGCATATATATAAGTAATTCCCAACAATATTAAGATAAAGAAATGGAACAAAATTGAATTTCTTGGAAGAAGTTATTGACAATTCTATAAAATGATATTAATATATTTTACTGTGTATAATACAATGAATTTGCCTTGCTAAAACCATTTCTTCTGGTTCTTGAAATCTGTCATCTATGGGTTAACTCACTGATCTAAGTGTGGACTTATACCAAAAGTCCTTTATAACAAACAGAATGATAAAGTTTGATGCCAACCACACAAGCTATTTGAAATGCTTCTTTTCTGGCTCCTGGCCTATTATGGGTTCATTGCCTTTGAATGGAGGGAGAAGGGGAAATAAGAGAAAAGAAAAAGGAAAATGTATAAAAGCCTTATAACTAAGTTTAATTAAGCTATGAATCAATTTTTTTAAGTTTTCCTCACATTCATCTAAAGTGTCTACAATGATTTTTTTTAAGAATTGGAAACAAGCCAGTCAGCTAATTCAGCATTATCAAAAGTATCAACAATAAATAATTTTAAAATTGTGGAAATAAGCAAGTCAATTAATTCATGTTTATCTTAAAAGTATCTGCAAGAACTTTTCCTTTTTTAAATGGTGCAACCAGCCAGTTGAAGCTAGGTTATGGGACCAGTTGAAAAATTCAAACCTGAGACAATCATGGGAAGTGAAAGTAATTGGGTTACTTTGAACTTTCATTAACAAATCTTTTATTCTTACTTAATAAAAGTAAACTTTAATTCATAGAATCAAATAATTTTTTTTCTTTTGATACAGAAACATTAAGGGCTTGTTTATTGATGGTTATTCTCAATATCACATAACATAACACAAACACAGTTTAAATCTTCAAACTTAAATTTTCATTATTTTTTTATTTTCTTTATTATATATTGTAATATTGAAATGTTTTTTTTTATTGTTCTTCATTTATTATGATAGTGAGCAACCTATAAATATATGCATTTATAATGTTTTTTTTTTATTTATCTTGTTGCATATAAAATTTGATATAATGTATTTTATTTTATTTTGCTAAAGGTTGTAAAAAATTTTTTTATATATCTGATTTATGTATTAATCCCTAATATAATGCAACACATTTTAAAAATATATGTTGCCATATCGCAGGGTGTGTGTGCATGTGTAACTGCGTATACAAACATGTCAAAAGAATAGGTTATGCATAATTAGTTTCAATATGGTATATTGAAAAGCAGGGCCTCAAATATGAATGGAAATGAAATAAAACACACAAGTTACATATGAAATTTATTTTTATGATATAATAAGTTAGGAAAGTCTTAAGTAAGCATTCAATGAAATATTTTTTTAATGTCATTTTAAGCCAGCTTATTTTATAATATCATAAACGACAAACTTGTATATTAAATTTATATGGTTATGCATATATAAAATTTTGTATTAGTTCTATTTTTAATTAATATAATAATGGAGTCAATTGTACAGTTATTAATTTGATTTTAAAGAAAGAAAGAAAAATAGTATTAATAAAATATAATTATATATCATAATTGGTTTCTGAGTTGTTATTAAAAATACTGTTGTATATTTCTTGTCTAAATTCTATCATTTAAATGATCATCATCATCGCTTGCAGATATTAAGATTCATCAGCACTCGCAAAGATTAAGCAAGCCTCGCAAAATGTTAAGTAAGCTAGAATGTTGATTTACATTTAAGTATTTAAGGATTATGCTTGATAATAACCAAGTTTTAATAATTATAGGTTAATAATAGAAAGCTAAAATTATGTTATGCCCATGACTTTTGATCATCCTCATCAAAGATGGATATCATATTATTGATTAAAACACTGTTTAAACATACTACTGTACACGAGTCATGATACACCATTATCATTAAATAAATTATAATCAGTAAATCTAATGTTTAACATAATTAATATATTTAGTAAATAGGGGTTTATAGAAAGTTGAATATCACATGGGGAGAGGTGTGAAGATCAGTCATCATCACTAGTATTATTGAATCCTAGTTTTAACTATAAAAGTATTTTAGTAAATAACTATGAACTTATATAAATACTAATGAATGTAATATTTAAATCTTAGTTTGGCATAGGATGATTTTAGAAAGAAGTGCCTATGAGTTTATAGATATAAATTTATTGTTGTGAGTTCATTCTAAAGCTATGGCTGATATCATCATCATCATCATCATTATCATCATCATCATTATCATCTTTATATTATGATAAATAATTCAGTTAAGTAACTAGTTTAAATGGCCATCCATATCAGTAATGGTCTTCACATGCTTATTTGGAAGCAATTAATAAGATTATACTTGTCTGTTCATCAATATACTTAAACTGGCTTGGTAATATCTATTAGAGTCTTTAATATATATAAATTTTGGTGATATGGGGATCTTATGATTTTATTGACATGAGTAAAATAAAAGAATGTCATTTTTTTTTATTATTTGTGATCCATGTCATATGTAATAAAAATGTACTGAATGAGTTTGAACTCAGTACACTCTAAACCGATATTTATCTTGATTTAAAACAATCTAATGGCGCTCGTGGAAAAACACATGTACTTAGCTAAACTGAATAAAAGTGATCCCATCCCTTTTTCAACTTATTAACTTTATATAATGTTTTATAAGTTGTCATGAATAGCACCAGTGTGTGTGTATAACCATGAGTGGTCTTATATATTTGGAAAAAAGAATAGGTAGGATTCTTTGTTAAAAGAACCTAGTATTGCAGATAAGCGAAATGCACTCCAGGGATTTCACAGTAATTTTTATTCAATTGCTATATCTAATATTTGTTTATCTGATGAAAATGGCCAGTATGTTTTATTGTTCAAATGACTCCCCAATACCAAAATTTTTAAATCTTTAATGATAATAGTTTTCATTTTATTTTTTGTTATTTTAAGTATTGAGAAATGAGATAATTTATTTATCTCATTATTAGCGTGACAGAATTAATGTTTAGGATAGTTGCAATCGAGCTATAATGTTATATTTAATTAATTAGAAATAGACACCCAAATAGAGCATGATATGCATATGTTCTTATTTATATGTGAGCGTCATCCTTATTTCATTATAAATTGTATTATAGCAACTATCATTTTATCACTCATCTATATATTTATAATCGTTACATAATAGCAGCCTTTTTCATCATTATATTAATTTGTATGCTTTTACAAAGTTTTCTTACTGTTTCAAATGGCACAATTTATAAACATATTTTAATAATAATTTCATTACATCTATTTTTTTATTATCTGTTACAAATGTAACATCAACTAGGGCTTAAAATAAGCCAAATAAGAGCTTGAAATATGCCACATACCTGAGAGATGTGTAGTATATAATAATGACAGATGTATAGTTTAAAAAATAAAAAATAAAGAATTTTTTTTTGTGTGTGTAATTTTTTTTATTATTTTATATAAATGTTTTGGCCTTATGATGATGATTACTGTTATTGCATTTTTGATGATGATAATAAATAAATACAGCCATTAAACAGCTTAGTTTCAATAAAAATATAGAGATATCACATTTTATAATAAGGTGTTAAAGTTAATAGCACGTTTTTTAAATATTTTGCTTATCAGTGAAATATAGTGTTGCTGCTAGATAAGCATAGAAATATTAATAGCCTTGACTTGTAGAATAATAATTTTGTTCATATTTGAAAAGTTTGTGTTATAGAAAATCTATGATTTTGGAGGTTGGATTGGATATTTGATTGTTGGAGTTTGGTTGGTCATATTGCAGTTTTGATGATGGATGGTGAATTCTTGTCATTGCCTTGAGGGTGTAGTGTGCTCATGCCACTGGTGATTGATTTATCTCATTCACTGCTCCAAACCAGATTATAATATCAGTTATTATTTATCATGAAGCAATTAACAGTAGCTCTGCCATGATTTCGCCTCTAAGACTCCAGAGAAAGCAAGGCATAGTTTTTTTTCTGATACATGATATTTCGCCTCTAAGACTCCAGAGAAAGCAAGGTAGTATTTTTTTTTTACTGATATATATTAATAGTTCCCTCTAAGACTTTAAAGATAAGAAGGCAGTATTTTATGAATTAAAGCCCTTAAGACTTGGAAGTAAGCAGGGCAATGCAACAGTGTTTGCAATAAACTATTATGGGTTGTAGTAGCTTAGAGTGACTGAATTGGGGTGATCATCTGAGTGTTCATGGAACATAAATGCTGTGATTGAATTACTTTTATCTATCTCATGATTGTGAATTGCTAATCATTCTTTTGGCTGTCAGTATCATCAGATCTCTTGAAGGGGTAGATGAGTATATATATAACTTGAGGTATGAACTCTATTATAAATACAGGCATATATGTTATATAAGTGATTTTTTTTGCATAGGGTATTAAAATAGGACATGGAGACAGTTAAGTTTTATGAAAGCATTAAAAACTAGATAAATGATGGCATAAAAAGGGCACAACTAATACAGAGATAGCTTATTCTTAAATAAATGTTTTTAAAACAAGGACTATGACATCATAGTTTGTCAATCGGATATAAGTAAAAGTGAAGTGTTGATGGAGTTAGGTTAATTAAATGAACTTAAGATATATATAGATGGATAAGGAGAATTATGGCTGAGGAAGAGTGGTTGAAATTTTAAAGTATATGGGTGGATAGGGATAAAGGTGTTTAACTCTGGATGTATAGGAAATAGGTGGGCAGAACAGAATAAAGCGAACAGAATCAGTAATATAGATATTTGTAAGTTTACAAATAAGTATAGAAAAAGACATTAAGATGGAACAAGAAACATAAGCAGTTACTGAAGGAGTGGTGGAGGTAGAGAAGCAAGGCCCTCCAGAGTGGTTTGCAAGTTATGATGAGTAAAATAGATCAGCAATCACAAGCGATAAATCAAATGAACCAAATGAATCAGTAATTTGATACTAAACTAGATCAACAATCCTAAGAGATGAGCCAAATAAGTCAAAAATTAGATCAACAAGCTCGGAAATAAAACAACAGTTAATATTAAAAATTAGTCAACAAACTGAAAAATAGAGAATATTGAAAAAGAATTGCTAAAACAAGTGGCAAGAGTTCGATGACAGATGTGATATAAGATATAAAGAACTTGCAGATAAATTGACAACAAATCAAGAAAGTTGGGAAACAAGTTTTGGTGATGTAAAGAAGAGTTAGTGGCTGTACCAGAGCGATATAGGAAAATGGTTAACAAAAATGAAAGCCTTAAACAAGCTCAGAATAGATTTTAAAGAAAGCAATAGTAGTGAGATTAATATTTTAAAATTAGAGGTAGTTGCTGTGCAAAAACAGTTAAAAAGTAGACATGAAGATCTGGGGAAAAAGCACAGGTAAATCAGATCATGAGCTAAAAGAAAGCACAGAAAGAGGCAGCAGAGTATAGGTGAACAAATGGCAGGGACCACAAGAAAAGAGATAGAAGGTTTAAAACAAAGTGTAATAAAATTGGAAGTCAATAGCCAGAAGGATCAATTTGATTTAAATGAAAAGCTGGAAAATCAGCAAAGGATGGTGATGGAGGAAGTGAAAGAATAACTGCATTGTCAGGTAAAAGACCTAAACCATGAATTATTAATAATGATGGTAGACAAACTGACTGAAATAAAAGAAATGCAAGTGAAGAGAACATCTAGTAGTGGGTCATATAGAATACCACAAAGTTTAGGGCCAGAAATATTCGAAAATAATCCTATAGGAATAGAAACTGGGCAGATTTTAGAAAAGGATCCCAGAAGACCAGAGGAAGAGGAAGATAGTATGATAAATGAGGGAAGAAGTAGCCAGTATAGCTAAATATATTCAAGGAAAGTTTTTTGGGGTGAATATGGGGAAAATCCCATAGAATATTTGAATGTTTTTCGATGAACTGTTTTGAGTCGACTAAATGACGCAAAGAAAAATTAGCAGTCGTGTAAAACCACCTTCATGCCTCAGCAAAAAGTTGGTGGCATGAACTCTTTTAGGACCAAAACATATGGGGACTTTAAGAGTATGTTACTTCAGACCTTGCGGGAGTGAAGAGAAACAGGATAGTCTGAAGTACAAAATTAAACAGCAAAAATATACTCCTAGAGAAGGAACTTATACTCAGTTCTATCACAGTTAGACTGCTACTTTAAAAGTGCGTTTACAGCATGTCCCTTATCTGAGCCCCAAATTATTAGGATAACCAGAAGGAACTTCCCCAAAACAGGTAGAGCAGGTCCTAATAGCTGCTGATGTATACTTCCTAGAGAGAGTGACAGACATGTTAGATGCATTGTGCCACAGAAAGTATGGCTGAAGGTTATCTTAGTTGGAAGGAGAACTATAATTATAAAGTCTCCAGTATGAGAGTTGGAAACAACCAGTGAGGCTGACAATTTACTTCCCATTGAGAGTAGCAGACATGTTGGATGCTTTGGGAGTTACAAAAAGTAAGGCTGAAGGTTGTTCTAGGAGGGAGGAGAGATATGGTTATAAAATCTCCACTATAAGGATTGTGAATAATCAGTTAGGCTGACACTATCCCACAAAACCCAGAAAACCAAACATAGGAATGCATGGGAATATATATATATTTTAACGGCAAAAATCTTATATATTATTCTGACCGTTTGCCCAATGTCACTAGCTCATAAAGTAGCAGAGATCTAAACATTAATATTTAAAACAATAAAATAAAAAGAAGTCACTGCCAGTAATTAACACACAAATAGATTTTATTAATTCATTACCTTAAAAATTGAGGAATAAATTTATTTTAACATTAATAATTTTTTTTAAAATTTTAAATTCAAATTACTATTTAAATAGACCGCACAGATGGATATTTAAATTATATTTTACTTTAGCATGATGAGCATAGATAGTCTACATAGATTTTTTTTTCATTTAAAACTTATCAAAACATTCATTCAATCTCAGACTAAAGTTCGTAGCCATTCCAATAAGCGCTTCCAGATATATATTTGCAACTAATGTAATAAGAAGATGCTAGCATAAACCACGCCGACAGGAATGGGCACCTGACAGCATGATAGTTATTTGAAAGAAATGATCCATGTCTAGATCAGGAAAGGGCATCTGTTAGACTAAGGAATCATGTATATAATTTTTTTATTTTAAAGAGTGCTACGTATGGGGGAAAGCGGTCTTTTCTGCCGTCTTATAAATCCCTGTCCATAGAGCTAGAAGGGGTCAATGGCGCAGGAAATACATCTGCCACCATTTCAACAATATGACTGCCTCTCTTTGGGTCATGCATTCAGTTGGGCACGTTGCTCTGTATGCTAAACATGCTTCACATTACATTAATATAAACACCCATATATCCTTCCACAAGCATTGCCCTAACTACGAAACAAATAGCCTGAAACTAAAATCCCTTAAATTAAACATAAACGAATTTAAACAGTTATTTCCTATCCATGCAGCTATCTACACCCAACTTTAATTTACCATTTTATTTAACAGATAGAAAATAAATAAACCTATAGTTAAACACAAACATAAATAATTAAATAAAAAAAAATTGAAATAGTAAACGTATATAAAAACAAATATTTATAATTGATTTAGAGTTCTATTCTTGATCAGATAAGAGTACATTCATTTATATTACTTTTTTTTTTTTTTTGGATTGATTACTTATTGACGTTATACGGTAATTATTTAAAAGAAAGTTCAATTGGCAAAACTTCATACTTTACAGATTCTTGAGAAATCATCCTTCAAGGATCAGTTATATAGATTGTTTGTTCTTCCTTTTTAAAAATGAAGCCACCACTTGCCATGCCTTTTTGGTCTCTAACTGTCATAGGGAGGTCTCAGCTGGTTGTCCGGAAAATTTAATTTTATT
>JAQFVV010012443.1:4349676-4514676 GCA_028023455.1 Epiperipatus broadwayi
ACTAACATGACACAGCGTAAGGCTTTATTTTTTTTCTTACATCGACAGTTGTTTATAATCCACATAAGAGGGCGCCAGATACGATTATTTAAGTGTTTTAACTACTCGCATCACCTTACATTATGTCACAACGATTCCGAAGTCAAATCCCGCCCGCTAACTCGATACTCTCAGCATGGACCAATCCGATGACTCAAGGTCGCTACACGATTGTCCCTAACAAGACTCCTCCCGGAGAAGACGCATTGACCGCTAATTAAAATCAGCATGTTTCTTTACTAAGTCTATCACGGCAGGAAGGCCGTTTATTGGTCACCGTTAACCTATCAATCTGTTCGTTTACGCCCGAACACAAGGCTTATAAATCATCCCCCCGCTTTATTGCTTACAACATAAGTTATTGACATTTATTTTCATAGACCCGCCCTCTCTTAAGACTATCTTAACTAGATTACATACTAAAGAAAACATCGTGACTCACGGCGCGATGTTGATACATAAAACAATATAAAACAAATATTAATCTAAATGACGAATCTATCTAATAATTTAAACAATAACTATGATGACAAGTATAAATTAAGAATTTGAATCGTGTGAAATGATTTGATAAATGCTCGAATTGATTATATAATGAACAAGTTTATTAAGATATTAATTTTGTTAAGTTAACCTTTTTTAGTCACACACACACATAAACACGCTCTCAGAGAAACATAATTAATAAATACAAGTATGCATTGCGAAATAAAGTTCATTTCATGGATTAAATAATTCTCTATCCTGACTTTCATTTAAGTTTAAAGTTCATGTGAATAAAGTTCTGTTATACGATAAATTATCAGACGAGGAAAGTTCAAGTTTGATTTGTACAAATTAGGTAGGTTATTTACGAGATTGCCTGTAAGAGTTCTAGATTGAGTGAGTGATTTAATATAAACATATTTACCTAGGTTTTATCTTGGGTGCGGCGATTATCGGTTGGTCCTGGTACACGTGGGAATTTTGCGGAACATATTATCAGCTGGAACATTCACGGAACACGATGTTATCGGAGTTGCATAGTCCTGGAGATTTTGGTAGCGGAGCGCCGATCAGTCACTGAGAGGTTTCTTAGCCCCTCATGACGATCGACGCTCTTGGTATTAATTTCGGAATAGTCATCTTTAATGCCGAGGAATTCGTTGAGTTACTTCAGACCAATTCAGTGGTACGCCAATGGCATAAGCGTCGGATGATGAGCAGGTGATAATAACAACAGTAATGATCGCGTAATAATATCACTATATCAATAAGACAGGGATATCTATGTAGAATAGCATCTAGAATCCTGTTCTGTCTCCTTTTTGACTAGGTTTTGAGGTGTATTTAAAAGGTTTGGTCCATATCTTGGGATCCAATCTACCCCCAGAGTTCCCTGTTTCTCAAGTTGTCGTTAAGGTCCGCGTTAGCATTACTCACTCTCTTTTTTGCTACAGGCAATCTTTATTTTGAGGCAATCTCGTTTCGCAATCAATCTTATTCTTTCACATTTTTAATGCATGCGTGTGTGTGTGTTTTTATTAGAACAATACATACTATTTTAAAATTAGAAGTCGAGCACTTATCATTTCATTAAATCTTTTCTATTACTCTTATTTTAAATGATTTTCTAAAATAATCCCCTGTTAAATTCCCATGGCGTTTTTGAAGGACAATTATACATTTTAATTAAGAAAGCGAATTTTGATTTCTAACGGCAAATTATATTTATCATGTTAAAGAAACAAATTATATTTAAACGTGAATTATATTTATCATTTCAAGATAACAATTATATATTTATTATTTATCAAATCGACTCATATTTATTATTTAAGATTACGAATTATACTTATTATTTATGCAAGTGAATTATCTTTATTATTTAAGGAATAAACTACATTTATTATTTACCAGCTTTAATCATTTACTTTATACGTTTACGATCTGCATTTTTATGGGTGTGTTTTACAGCGGTATTTTATACATATATTTTATACGATGAAGGAAACTATTCTAAATTACGATAATGAGGTTATGCGTGTTTTAGGTTGCTTGTTGGTGTGTGTATTTCTTGATGCTTTCTGGATTTAATATTGATGTAACGCTGTCTCGTTACATATCCCCGCGCTCCGTCTAAAAAAAATCAAAATGCGGGGTTTCGCACTTTTGGATTTTTTTTTTTTTTTTTTTTGTTTGTTCTTCCCGTTTCCACTGTTTACTCCGGGCAGCTTCCTGGGATTCGCCCTCCCCTCACTTAAGGAAATACTTTGGCAGGTTATATGGTCAGGCTCGGATTTGATCTCTACGAATTCTGCTCGGCGTGCCATAGTTGGTACATTTTCCCCAACCTGGTACTGGCACCCGGGCGGAAGGTGGCATGGGGATGGACATTTCCGAGGTCCCGCGATGCAAGGTTACGACTCTATAGGGCCTTTCCTGACGGCCTATCTAATGGGAGGCAGGGGGATGGACCTTTCCGAAGTCCCCTCTGCGGAACACGATAAGTGGGCGGTTGCGAACGATTTGGAACCTAAATATACGAAATATCCGAGCTCTGTACCTCCTAGCACAAGGGTAAGTAGTGAGGGAAAGAACAAGGTCGCTTATCTTTCGTGCCCCGTCTCTCTCTCCTTTCCTTTCGTTGGTCTCCGTGTTTTGTTTGTTTGTTTTTTTTTTTTTTTTTTCATCAATACGTTTTGGTTGACGGCGGGCGATGTTCTTTAATTTGCTGGCTTTCAAACGACTAGTTTACTTAACGTGAATAGTTTCCTTGCGTTAGTTACTGGTTTAAATGGAATGACGGTTTATATAACCCCCTCCCCCCCTTTGTTTGTGTGTGGTGCGATGCTATATGTGTTTTTCTTCCGGTCCGGGGTTATTTTCCTACGATAATCGCCGATTGTTAGTGGGACTCCATTATCATATTCCAGTGTCAGTCTGGGTCCGTCAGCATTTTTTTTTTTTTTTTTTTTTTTTTTTTTCAATATCGGTCTGGTGGTAATTTTCTTCTTTCTAACTCCGGTCTTGGCCTTTCCATCTGCCTTCCCCTCCCTTCTGCGCGTTCAAACCTAGCTATCGCATCTCCCATCTCGTGGATGCCCTTATCGCCCCGGCTCAACATCATCCGTCTGATGTCCGTTGGCATATTATGTCTTACTATCGAGACGATCTGTTCTTCAGTCATCTGGTATGCCGGCAGCTGTTGGAGACCGGCCACCTGCCGGTAATAAAATTGGGTGATAGTCTCGCCTAGTTTGGAGCCGTACTTCTCGTTCGTAAGGTGGAAGTAAATTCCTTCTTGCCGGGTGGAGTTCCAAAAACCCCGTAGCATCTCCTCACGGTACTCCACGAACGATCTGGGTTTGAATTCGATCGTCCTCCACCAATCCCGAGCCGGTCCTTGTAAGTACGTGCTGGCAATACCGATTTTGTCCTGTTCTGGTTTCGTTGGTTCCGAAAAGAGGTTCCGCACGCTTTCTATGTGGTCGATGGGGCTCTCGTTCTCGCCTGCTCTGAACGTCTCGATTTTCACTTGCCTTTCGGCCCACGACTGGCTTGGCTCCCGTTTGTTTGCTTCCCGTTCGACCCTCTTTTCCAACTTCTCTAGTCGTTCGGTTATGATATTTCCCGGTTCATCCCGTTGTGGTTCGATTTTCTCCATCCTTTTATCTATCGCCTCCACCTTCTGTGCGATGTCCTCTAGCCCCGCCTTCGCTGTTACTGCCTCCCTCTTCACCTCTTCTATTTCGGCCTTTGCCGTGTCGATTTCTATTTTCATCGAGGCGATCTCATTTTCTACCTCGGTGATTTCGACTTCTTTTCTGTCCTGCTCCTCTTCTGGCTCTTCGGTCTCTCTCCTCGCTATCTTCCGGATCTCCCTAATGAGCTCCTCTCTCTCCTCCCTCATAATTTCTCTTATCATCTGGCCCATCATTCTTATTAAGGTTTTCATGTCCGATTCGGCCTCTTCTTTCACTTCGGCCTTCTTAAATGTTATGGGGCTTTCCCCCGTTTCCTCCCACGTGACATCCGTACTACTGTCCATTTGGTGATCGGTTTCCTTACTTTTTTTTTTTTTTTTATTTGTATTTGCGGTTCTTTTTTTTTTTTTTTTACTTTGTGATTTTATGGTTTTATGGTGACAGCGACTGATCCGCGTCCGCTCCCTTATCTCCTGCTATGCTTTATTTATTTTATCTTGCTCCGGTGACTTGTTTACATCTTTGCGATGTTAAGTCTCGCCGCGATTTTGTTCCGTTTGTTTATATCTTATCACTAAAAATTTTTTTTTTTTCTTTTTTACTACGCTTTTTGTTTACATTTTTCCGCGTCTTCTCCCAGTTCTGCCGCTTTTGCTAGTATTTGGATTTGCCTTTTTTTTTTTTTTTTTTTTTAGACGCTTCATTTATACTAGCTTCACGTTGGAAGCGCCAAATGTAACGTAACCCCCCCTCCTTTTTCTTTCTTCTCGTGAGATATCTACGGTTACCAAGAGATTACGGCTTCGAAACTAACATGACACAGCGTAAGGCTTTATTTTTTTTCTTACATCGACAGTTGTTTATAATCCACATAAGAGGGCGCCAGATACGATTATTTAAGTGTTTTAACTACTCGCATCACCTTACATTATGTCACAACGATTCCGAAGTCAAATCCCGCCCGCTAACTCGATACTCTCAGCATGGACCAATCCGATGACTCAAGGTCGCTACACGATTGTCCCTAACAAGACTCCTCCCGGAGAAGACGCATTGACCGCTAATTAAAATCAGCATGTTTCTTTACTAAGTCTATCACGGCAGGAAGGCCGTTTATTGGTCACCGCTAACCTATCAATCTGTTCGTTTACGCCCGAACACAAGGCTTATAAATCATCCCCCGCTTTATTGCTTACAACATAAGTTATTGACATTTATTTTCATAGACCCGCCCTCTCTTAAGACTATCTTAACTAGATTACATACTAAAGAAAACATCGTGACTCACGGCGCGATGTTGATACATAAAACAATATAAAACAAATATTAATCTAAATGACGAATCTATCTAATAATTTAAACAATAACTATGATGACAAGTATAAATTAAGAATTTGAATCGTGTGAAATGATTTGATAAATGCTCGAATTGATTATATAATGAACAAGTTTATTAAGATATTAATTTTGTTAAGTTAACCTTTTTTAGTCACACACACACATAAACACGCTCTCAGAGAAACATAATTAATAAATACAAGTATGCATTGCGAAATAAAGTTCATTTCATGGATTAAATAATTCTCTATCCTGACTTTCATTTAAGTTTAAAGTTCATGTGAATAAAGTTCTGTTATACGATAAATTATCAGACGAGGAAAGTTCAAGTTTGATTTGTACAAATTAGGTAGGTTATTTACGAGATTGCCTGTAAGAGTTCTAGATTGAGTGAGTGATTTAATATAAACATATTTACCTAGGTTTTATCTTGGGTGCGGCGATTATCGGTTGGTCCTGGTACACGTGGGAATTTTGCGGAACATATTATCAGCTGGAACATTCACGGAACACGATGTTATCGGAGTTGCATAGTCCTGGAGATTTTGGTAGCGGAGCGCCGATCAGTCACTGAGAGGTTTCTTAGCCCCTCATGACGATCGACGCTCTTGGTATTAATTTCGGAATAGTCATCTTTAATGCCGAGGAATTCGTTGAGTTACTTCAGACCAATTCAGTGGTACGCCAATGGCATAAGCGTCGGATGATGAGCAGGTGATAATAACAACAGTAATGATCGCGTAATAATATCACTATATCAATAAGACAGGGATATCTATGTAGAATAGCATCTAGAATCCTGTTCTGTCCTCCCTTTTGACTAGGTTTTGAGGTGTATTTAAAAGGTTTGGTCCATATCTTGGGATCCAATCTACCCCCAGAGTTCCCTGTTTCTCAAGTTGTCGTTAAGGTCCGCGTTAGCATTACTCACTCTCTTTTTTGCTACAGGCAATCTTTATTTTGAGGCAATCTCGTTTCGCAATCAATCTTATTCTTTCACATTTTTAATGCATGCGTGTGTGTGTGTTTTTATTAGAACAATACATACTATTTTAAAATTAGAAGTCGAGCACTTATCATTTCATTAAATCTTTTCTATTACTCTTATTTTAAATGATTTTCTAAAATAATCCCCTGTTAAATTCCCATGGCGTTTTTGAAGGACAATTATACATTTTAATTAAGAAAGCGAATTTTGATTTCTAACGGCAAATTATATTTATCATGTTAAAGAAACAAATTATATTTAAACGTGAATTATATTTATCATTTCAAGATAACAATTATATATTTATTATTTATCAAATCGACTCATATTTATTATTTAAGATTACGAATTATACTTATTATTTATGCAAGTGAATTATCTTTATTATTTAAGGAATAAACTACATTTATTATTTACCAGCTTTAATCATTTACTTTATACGTTTACGATCTGCATTTTTATGGGTGTGTTTTACAGCGGTATTTTATACATATATTTTATACGATGAAGGAAACTATTCTAAATTACGATAATGAGGTTATGCGTGTTTTAGGTTGCTTGTTGGTGTGTGTATTTCTTGATGCTTTCTGGATTTAATATTGATGTAATCATTAATCAATAACAATAATATTAACATAATATCCTTATAATTTTATTTCTTCTTGTTTTCTTTTTCTTGTGTCAAAGCATCAGCTAGGGAGTGAACATGCAATTCAGGACAACTGCTTGTAAGGCGGCTGTTCTGACAACTTGGCCACCAATGCTTGACTCCTCTTAATTTTTAATTTTAACTTTTAACTAATCTTACCTTTTAAAACTCAGTACTCTTTCTCCTATAACTGAAATAACGTCTAAACATTTAAAAGAAATTATTTCCTTATTCTCTTCACCCCTACACCCTCTATGAACACATTCTGAAATTAAATTCTATGACTATTCTTTAAAATCCGCATATAGCTATTCATTAATAAAAATTCCTACAAAGTCAATGTTTTCAAACTGGGATCCTTATTAAGAGATGGCTTAATGCTTCTAATCAATATAGCCTCCTTTATCTTTCTATCCCTCCCATCTCTAGTATGATTTATCACTCTAATACTTCCCTTCTCAAACTTATGCCCTGTCTCCAATGAATATAAATAAACAGGTGATCTATCATATCTATGCTGAGTCAACTTTGTATAAATTGAATTTTTGTTTCACCCACATAACTATTCCTAACATTTGTTTCTTTACAATATTTACACTCTATTCTCTATACTCAATTTATACAATTTTTTATATTTCCTATTTTCTTTCTTCTCTTATTTACTACTTTAAATGTTATTACATTATTAAACTTTCTATTAATTCTTCAAATTATTTTATTTATATTCTTCACAATATTATTATTATTATATGTTTTAGTACCCATATATTTATCTTTATTATCTTTATTCCTCTTTCAATTATTCTCCTCATTATTATTAATAATAAATCTCTCTTCTGACATTCTTATACTATCCTCTATAATCTTTACTGGGTAATCATTACTTTTAAATTCCTTAATTATCAACTCTAGTTGCTTTTTATAGTACTCTTTATTTGAGCAATAATTTATAGCCCTATACATTCTTGAAGTAATACCATTTACTTTATATTTCTTATCTATATTTGAATTCCAATTAGCTATGTTATTATCTATATTCATCTTTTTATATATTAACCCTTTTCCAGCATCCGACGAGGCTCCTCGTCGACATCTGAAATCACTCTAACTCAGCCCGTTTTCATACGAAAAAATTCGTTAAATACGTATTGAATTCGTTTTTAAAAGTTCTGTACGATGGTGACATCTTCCGATTTATTTTAGAAGTAAAAAATAGAAAAAAAACGCATTTAAACCTAAACAAAGAAGGAACATTATTTGTGATTGGTTCTTAGCATGCTCTCAGCCGAAAAAGACATTCTGATTGGCTGGAAAGAACAAAGAAACTGCCTGATCAAAGAAAATAAAGAAAAACGCTGAGATTTTCATTTCGAATACGATTTAAATTATTATTAAATAATATTTATGGAAATTAAACATAATTTTCAGAGAGAATAATAAAAAAACAAAATTATTTTCGAAAAATATTGAAGATTTTAGTACAAATATTGAAGTTGTAATAAAAAGAAATATTTACTTTTCTATAACGTAAAAGTCGATCTTTTTGTTTACATTATAACTTTTATGTTGCCGATATTGAATATCTTAGAATAAATAAATAGCAATTTATTTTTGAAAGAACTTTCGTTGTCTTCACAACCTTAAAAATTAATTATATACTTTTTATAAATGTATCTGAGTTGAATTTAATATTATAGGCGAATATGTTTTAACAATAGGCTTTGTCTTCAGTTTGTGAGTTGGCCAATTAAAAGATTTGATTTTTATCTGATACAACCAATGATAAAATTAGCGGTTAAAAGGTTAATGTTTCTATTTTACAGCTACTATTAAATTATGATTTCATTAATAGAATATCCAAATGTGATAGCTTATTTTTCTTTTCTATTGTAAATTTTATGCTTTCATCTAATGTATTAACTTATTCAAGAAAAAAATCTATTTGCCTTTGACTTTTATTAAAAATCAATAGATAATCATACACATATCATTTCATAAATATTGGAGCATTCTTATTACCCATCATTAAATCTTCTATCTTTTCTATATACATATCTCTTAGCACTGCACTTAATGCCCCTCCTATTAATAATCATTTTTGTTGTTTATAATATTCTTCATTAAACTCAAATGTGATTTCTTTGCAACAAATTTCCATAATCTCTATCAATCTTCCTATTGGTCTATAATATCTTTCTTTTACTACTTTTTAAATATCAATCTCTCTTTTCAATTTTTAATAAAATGATTACAATTCATGTTTTGGTTTTAGTCCAATTAAAAATAAATAATTTGGATTTAAAGATGGTTGTATTAATTTGGATTGCAAATCAGTATTTAGAGAAGTTATAGAAAGTAACAATCAATATGATATAGCATTATGCTTTGATTTTATAGATAATGAAAAGTCATTTGATTCTAAAAGCATTTCTACTCTTAACTAAAACTTTAAATCATCAAGACTTAATCCCAGAAAAATGTTAAATTGTGAATATTTTTAAAATATATCAGCTGTAATTAACTTAGGGTGATTGGGGTAATTAGTTCAGTTAAATGTTTCACTGTGAATATTTTATGGATAAAAGTGATACCATAAAAATAACTTGCAGCTGTTGAGTTTGATTTCGCCAATAATGCTTCATCTTTAAAATATATTACAAGGACTATCATATGAAAGTTAAAATGTGAATCTAAAGACAAATACTAAGAAAGGCTAAAGTAATATTCAATGGTTTGTTGAAAAGAAAAAAAGAGAGATTGGTAGAAATAAATTAGAAAAAAATTCCGACCCAAAATATCATGGTGAGAATATTAATATATATATATATATATATATATATATATATATATATATTAAACAATAATAGTTTTTCACTGATAACAAAAATAAACTTAGATAGATTGCTTTTGTTAGAAATAAGTCAATATTAAAATGAAACATAATCCGTATTTGAAAAGAAAGGTTTTAATAAACGTATTTATTTGTACTTCTTTATATATTTGAGATTTAGTTTCTTAATAGTATAGCAATGAAATTACGATGAATATACCACTTAAAAAACAGCAAGGGATATACAATCATAAACTGGATATGGTAGCTTGGTGGAGTGATAAAAAAAAAAGAAAAGCGATAAATGAATTAAACTTGAAGAGATCTTAACTCTGCAAAGAAATGATAATGATTGAAAAATGATGATATCATGATAATGATGATTACACCTTTTCTGCGAATTTGAATGATAGAATCGAGAAATAAAATTCCGTGAATCAAAATTCACTGTACAACTTTTTTACAATCTGACATCTCGTGACAATTCTAGAGTAACCAATAATAATTGGTTATTTATTTTAATATTACTATTTATTAATTTAACAATAAAATTTTAAACACAATTATCAATTAATTAGTATTCAGATAAATTATAATCAATTAAAAATTATAATTTATTTGTTTTGCTGCTTATTATCACTTGAATTTACTTTAAAAACACTATTTATATAAATATAGGCATAAATAAACATTTGTTCCAGAATTAATTAATTCCTACCTAAACTTTTTCCTAAATATACTTCACACCAAAATTATATATGTACTTAAAATCTTTTTACTCCCTTCTTTGAAAAAATATTAACACTGGAAAATGATTAAACTACTTTAGCTACTTTTTCTGACAATAATTCCTGAGATACATTTGGAGATTGATAATAAAGACAATAATTTATTTCAAATTCTTGTCGATAAAGCTCAAAAATTTTAATTTTTTTAATCAAATTAAATGTTAATGTCTACTAACATTATGTATTCTAAAATACAGAAGAACCTTTACAGCAAATAGAATTGGCAAATTTTACTGCCCGAGAAAATAAAGTGATAGATCACATACTTATTTAATACCAGTCTTATAGATTATCTGAGAGAGAATATTTGTTATCTCATCATATTCCAAATCAATCTCATTACTTCATTAAATTTATTTGAGGATTTTTTTCCTGTTATTTATTTTCACCACTTTTATTTTATTTATCTCAGATGTACATTTCATTGATCAAAAATTACAAAAATATCTAATGCAATTACTGTATTAATAAACTTAAAACAATAAGATATCCTGAGTATAAAGTAGGCTCAACCAGATAATATTATTATATTTGGATTAGGATAAAACGATCAAGGAATCACTCCTTTTCAGCCTTCTAACAATGTCTACCGCCCCCCCCCCCAAATACCTTTCTATTTTATCAACAATTGATGAATATTTGTGAAAAGGTATCGTATCAGATTTTTTTACTATTACCTTCTATGCGTAATCGTTTGTAAAGTTCAATAAAGTTATTATTGAAAAATAAACTTGAATATTTTTATACTGAATTGAAAGGGAAGGATTTTTAAAGTTTTATTTGACATACGTATATATTGCCATGAGTAAAACCTACATTTGTTATTAAAATTTAAAAATGTAAAGTATTTAAGAAAATGGTACTTATAATAAGCAATAAAAATGTTTGATGTATATGCATATACAACAAAATATAAACGCAAATGCTCTGCCATACGCTTTCTAATGCACATAAACATAGAATTTTTTAAATTAGAAAAGAAAGAAAGAAATAGTTTACAATATCGATCCCATCGATCTTGAATTCATTTTGATGGAATTAAAAAATAAATACGTACAGGACAAAAATAAATAATTTGTTTGAAATGAAAAAGAATCTTCATTTTTAAAAAGGTTGAAAAGTTACTTATCAATGTCTATAATCATTAAAAAAAGGTACAATTGTTCCAGCTTACTAATATAATTTTTGTTACAAAGAATAAAAAGGTACCTTTACATGAATTTATTTTAGTCTGCCAAACATTAAATATTTTACACATGATGCAAAAAATATATTAATATTTGAGCTTGCTAAAATCTTTTTTCACTATATATATATATAAAACAAAATAAATGTCCGCTAATATCAATAATACAATAACAAAACTTAAATATATTCCAAACAACGGTAAACAATTTATAATACAATATAAATAAAAACTCAATAAAAACTCATAAAGAAATATTTTCGATTATATTCATAATAATTTTCAACTCAACATTCAAAATGGAATCATCTATTACCAACCAGAAACACATGTCGATTTAAATGTCCCACAATTCATTAATCCTAACATTTGCTGACTGTCTATTTATTATCGTATTTTTATACCTACTAATAAAAACTGCCTCTTTAATTTTTCTTTTTTCATTATCTCTCTCTTGTCCTAAAATTTTTATTTTATTTATATCAAAATTAAACTTAAAATTACAATTTCTATCATGATCATAAAAAACAGATTCCATATATAACTTGACTTCATTACTATTATCATTACATATCTGTACATTTTTCAAAACTCTTTTATATAACAATTTATGTTCTTTAATTCTTTTCTCTATATTACATCTAGATTCCCCTATATATGATAAGTTACACCCACAAAAAATTCTATAAATTATATTACTCACGTTATTTTTTTCTAACTTATCTTTTGAATTATTAACCATTCTATTTAAATTACCTGATCCATAAAAAGAAGCATTATATATACCATTATAAACTTTTTTCATAAATTTTACTTGATTATTATTATAAAATTGTAATTTTAAGTTTAATTTTGATATAAATAAAATAAAAATTTTAGGACAAGAGAGAGATAATGAAAAAAGAAAAATTAAAGAGGCAGTTTTTATTAGTAGGTATAAAAATACGATAATAAACAGACAGTCAGCAAATATTAGGATTAATGAATTGTGGGATATTTAAATCGACATGTGTTTCCGGTTGGTAATAGATGATTCCATTTTGAAAGTTGAGTTGAAAATTATTATGAATATAATCGAAAATATTTCTTTATGAGTTTTTATTGAGTTTTTATTTATATTGTATTATAAATTGTTTACCGTTGTTTGGAATATATTTAAGTTTTGTTATTATTTATATATATATAATTAGTTTCCAACCAGTAACCACCTAAAAATTCACAGTAAATATAGCAACCAATATTTCTTACTGCTGTCAAGGCAACCTTCACACCTTTTAATAGCAAGAATGGAAATCATTCTTAATAATGGTCCATTGAATATATATGGACACTTAAAGATTGCAACTTGACTACAGTGTATGAAATATTGTTACAATGAAGTTTAAATAAATTTCTTTAAACATGAAATAAACATGTCACTATAATGCAGACTAATAAATAGTTATCTAAAACATTACTTAATGCAATACTTTTAAATTGCCCATGTATTATTTAGAAATAACAAGCGAAATGTATATATATATATATATATATATATATATATATACATATATATATATATATATATATATATATATATATAACTGATAATAAAAAGAATTGCATTTTTACTGTTTTATGTTTTAATTGATATATATAAATAGATGCTATTTTCATTTAAAAGAAGTTTATGAAAAATCTCCTATGATCCACAATTCTCGAGAGCGCTGTAATTTTCTTCTAACATTATCTAGGTGAATGTTGATTAATTTTAGAAAACACATGCATTTTTAATTACCTTCTTTCTTGCTCATTAGAAGGTTTATTAGCTGTGTTAATTTATTTCATCTATTAGGTTATAATATATGCACAATGACTTCCACATCATTTAAAGGCAAAATTAAATTATTATTTTTCACAGCATTCTTTGCTTTTTTTTTTTAAAAAAAAAAAGAAAGTTAACTGCTGTATTTTACTCCTTTGTTTTAATAATTTAAATCATAAATCTTAATAAAATAAATGTGCAAAATCATTTTATTACTTTTTGTAATTTTTTTTACTCTTTGTCATTGATTTGGTTGAATTTTAAATGATTTTCTACAAACCAAGTTTATAATTCTAAAGAGTACCTTTGTTGTCTCTTTGCATTAAAATAATAATAAAAGGATCAGAGGTCATTAAAATAGTATTACAGCATTTAATTTATAATATCACATGATTTTCAATATTAGAATAGGCAGTTAAAAATTATGTTGTTTTTTTTTATACTGATTAGAAAGTAGATGATTTGAATTTTTTCTTGTTGTAGTTTATTGGAAATATCACATATACTCACAAAATACATATATATTTTAATAATTTTGTAAATACATAATGGATATTAATTATGTAACATTTAGTCAGTGAATAAGTTTATATATATATTAAAACAACT
The DNA here is from genome assembly GCA_028023455.1 of Epiperipatus broadwayi. Classification (NCBI taxonomy): domain Eukaryota; kingdom Metazoa; phylum Onychophora; class Udeonychophora; order Euonychophora; family Peripatidae; genus Epiperipatus; species Epiperipatus broadwayi. The sequence goes on from JAQFVV010012443.1 coordinate 4,363,594, forward strand.
CAATAAAATCAGTTGTGTAATTATCAAAATACTGATTATATATATATATATATATATATATATATTATATATCTTATATATCTCTCTATATATATATATATATATATATATATATAGAGAGAGATAGAGAGAGAGAGAGAGAGAAAGAACAGCTATAGATAGCTTATGGAACAACTTTCATCTCCAGCATCTTTTATACTGTAAATGTTATCATAGATGGCAAACATTTCATAAGCTATTTATAAGTCTAAATCCTATTGTAATAAGCAGTTGTGCAATAAGCTAGCTATAGCTGATATGTATTTATTTACTAATTTATTGAAAATATGTAAATTCCAGCATATTTTTTTATTACATATTTTGTTTCTGATATTACATATTTATTTGAAAATAATTATTAAATGGGTCAATTTTGTGTAAGAAATAGCATGGTCAAGTCTTGTGAATATTAATATGCAAATTGTTATTTATGAACTTTTTTGTCATACAAAATATGCTTGGTTGAGTAAATTAAAACTCTAAACTTTTGATTGGTCAATTACAGAATCAGCAGTAAAAATATATTCATCTTTTAATATTATATTCATTTTAGTTTCATTTGTAAAAAGCAAATTAGTCATTTGTCAGAATATAAAAGTGAACAAAAGTTTTTTTTCAAAAATGAAATTCTATCTATAACTATAAAAATACTTTATAGTGGAGAACCTCAAAAGAATGTTCATAATCTATTTAGAAAATGTTGAATACATCAATGATTTTTATGTTCATATAAAAGTAAAGAATTTTTGACTAAAATCTTTCTATTTTTTTTTAAATAATTATATTTTCAGCATATTTAATCAAAATAATTTATAATATGTAAAAAAAATACCAACAAAATACTCTAAAACATTCATTTACATTAGAAAATCAAATAAAGAGCTTGGGTTGGTGAAAATTGGTGACAAGTTTTAAAATTGAAGACAAGTGCTGATTTCTTTTTCAATTTACATTTGAGTAAAAGTAAAGAATTTTTACTAAAATATTAACTATTTTTCTAAAATAACTTTATTTTCACCACATTTTATCAAAATAATTTATAATATATATATATATATTAAAAAACTCATTAAAACATTCATTTTCATTTTCAAAATCAAAACAAAGAAGTTGGAGCAGTGAAAATTATTGACAGGTGCTCTGCTTTTGTTTGAAATGAGAACCAACCAATCAGCATCTAGGAAAGTCCTTCTCCCAATGTTGTAACTTCAAATCTGTATGCTATTGGTTTTTTTACTTGTAAAATAATTCTAGAGAGGGCAGCATCTTATGGTACATTTTAATTTTTAAAATGAGCCTAAATTTGCTATGATAATGTAAAAATTGATGTTTTTAGAGCAACTTAAAGCCATCAATGAGTTTACTTTAGGCAGTCAGTAAATGAGTTTTAACCAATAAAATAGTTGTATTGCTAAATGTTCATATGATATAATTAATATTTTGAGATTTATTGCATGTAAATTTTTACATTTATATGTACATGTGTGTGTGAGTTTACTATAATCAAAAGAACCCTTATATGAAAGTAGAGAAAAAAGGTAAATTATTTTTGTCATATTAATTGAACAGTCATGCACAGTTTGATATTTGACTGCCAGAGTAAGGATACACAGGGGTAGCCAAAAATCACAGAAATTTTATAATAAAACATTCTTTATTGTTAAGTGTTATAAATTTAATCAATTTTAAATTACTGTCCATTTGATGCAATACACTGGTCTAAATGTGTTTTTGATTTTTCAAAACAGATTGCTTGTATTTGCAAAGTGATGCCTTTTAATGCATCTGTCATTTTGCCCCTTTCTCCACTTTTAAGTCTACAAAAAAAATGATGAGACTTTTTTTTATTTGAGCAATTAAAAAAAATTGCATGAAGAAAGTTCAAGCAAATATGCCATATAAATAAGTTGGATCATGCTGAATTTCATTAAAAAGTTTTCCATTCTCAAGACATTGACAAATAGCACTTGATGGTGGAGCATGGACATTTTCTTTGTCACAAAACAGGATTTTTACATTTTACCACATCACATAAATGTATCAGATGTTCAGATAATGTATCTGACATTATGAGCTAAATTTGAGAGAAAAATGTCGTTTGCTTCAAAAATAAAAAGAAAGAAATCAGTGTTGTTTTGACTTTGGTCTTCATTTAACATTTCCATTAATTCACCCATAAACTTGTATTTTTATGAGATCAGTTTGCTTGCAACTCTTCTGAGCATTACAATTTTTTACTTGTCATTTTTGTTCCTTAAACCAAAACAGAATTTCAAATCGTCAAACTTCTGTCATTATAAAATAAATTGACAAAAATGCAAAATACACTTTGCATAAAAATGTGTTACTTGGTCCCACAGTTTTACATGCCAATGTCATTTGGCAGATTGATGCAGAAGCGAATGTGCAATATGTATATAATAGTGAAATAAAGGTACTATAAAAGATGCACAAATCAGAATATTTCCAGTTATTTTGGGGTCCCCCCCTCATATATTATGATAAAAGTAGAGAACTAAAATCTTCCATCTTTATAACTGTCATTCTATAATATATATATATATATATATATTATAGAATATATATATATATATATATATATTTGTGCCTATATCAATATATATATATATATATATATATATATATATAATGTACCTATATTGATATAGGCACATATAATTTTTATCTAAAATTATTATTAAAGTAATTTTTCATAAAAGAAAAACATAAAATTAAATGTTGAAGAATTTATTGCAGCTTGTTTTCGAAAAAGATAAGAATTAAATAGTTTTTTTTTTAGTATTCGTAAAAATATAATTTGGAAAAGTTAAAACATGCAAATCTCTTTTCATTCAATTTTAATTAAAGAAAAAATAATGTTAAAACTAAATAGTAAATTGTATTAAAAATATATGTGCGTATATATGTACATTTGTAAATATATAAAATGTATGTGAAAGTTAAAGAAGATTATCATTAAAAAATGCAGCAATGGCTATTAGATATTAATTAATATAAAACAATATGTTTTGCATGGCTATTACTAATTAAGCAATCTTTCAAAACATGTTTATCAAATGATTATCAATCCGACAACAGATCTTTGCTGGAGATATCAGAAAGACAACAAGGCGCAGGTATAAATAGACCTTTTTTATCGGACAGTAATTTAGTTCCACAAATTAATTGAGTGAGATCAGTTCACAAAGTTATTGAGAAAGTGCAGTTCGGAAATTAATTGAGTCAGTTAAGAAACTAAATGCAGTGCTGAGAATATTTTGGAACACACGTTTACCTCCAGCCCAGATGTCTGAGAAAACAGCAGATCTGCCCGTGAAATAATGTCAACTTAACATCTTAGAAAATCTCCATCAGTATCTATTTGTCTCCGATAGTCATAATTGTGAAAATCAGGAAACTCAGCAAAGAAACGTCCCAGCCGGCTGGAAGCATTCATACTGGAACCATTCATACTGGAAGAAACAACAAACAAGAACAAAACAAAGTGTTAAATCTACGTTCAAAATCCTAGGTAAAACATTTGCTTATTTTCGTTTATTCTGTAATAGCCATTGCATTTCACTAATTTGTGTGAATCCTCCAAGAGTCTAATTATATGAACTCGATATCATACATAAATGAACTATTAATATGTGTGTGATCAAATTTCAAATGCTATGTAGTCCTTTATTCTCATTATTATGTGTGTGTATGAGATAATATGTGCGTGGTCATTATATCAATATTTATTAGTTAAATTAGAATGTTTTGTTATTAAATCTATAGGAATGTTTAAACTATTTAGAAATGTTAATTTAGAAAAAATGGCTGCAAATGGCAGGAATTTCATCTGTCCATTTTCGACTTACGCCCTCAAAAACGATTGCCGATTCTCTTGATCGGACTTTGACTAAGCAGCTACAATGGCAGGAATTTTCAACTGTCCATTTCCGACTTACGCTTTGGAAAACGAGGTACAAGATATGGGGATTCTCCCCCGAAAAGTGACTCATGACTTACTCTGGTTGTTGCCAGTGCGTTTTTTTTTAAAAGAGGAATGATCCCGGCCAATCCGTTGCGGGTACTAGAATTTATCCAGTCGAGAGCTTTAAACTTAATCCTTATCTATCTTATTTCAATACTACCCTCATCCCTTTAGATTCAAACCCTTATACACTCCTAATATAACTTAGATTGACTTTATATTATTTATCACTAATCCTACAATATTATTTTAAATACACATGAACATTACTTAACATATTTATTTATATTATTCTGAACTATTACGAGCATTAGCTTACATATTTATTTAACTTACAATACTATTCTAAACTACCACGGACATCAATTTACATATTTATTTAATTGTTTTTATGTTATGTATTTCCGTTATTTTATTTATTTATTTAAATCTACAACTTTTACTTTTATATCATTAATTTGACCCATTTATTTAACTTGATTTTTTATTTATTTGAACTGTTTATTTACGAACATTTCCTTAATAATATGTGCGTGGAGAAAAAAAATATTTTATTTTGCGAAGCCTCCATTATTATTATCTGACAAAACAATCCATCATTTTAAATAGTGAAATTCTAATTCAGGCTTTTCATCTACGTCAAAATAATTATATTAGACTCATAATCTATTTCCGGTTCTTTTTGTTTATTTCCTTTACTATTCCACCCGATTACTAACTTTTAAGCTATGTCAGGCAGTTCCTTCTTTCTTTCTACTAATTTTATAATATAAATCATACTCCATATTCTCACTTCTATTTCTTGATTAAAATCCATTTTATCTCTTTCTCTTTCCATTTTTTCTGCCTTGTAAATTAGAAAACTTTTAAGCTTTACAGACCTCTGTATTTTTTCTAATCATGAATATTTTTTCCTATGCTTTCTCTTTGTTTTAAATCTATGTCTACAGCGAATGCGAATGTTTACTTTAAATCTTTTATTTTTAATTCTTTGTAAAAACTCTTCTACACTATCTACTACCTTGAACTTATGTTTTTCTTCTATTTCTTGATCTACATTTTCCCCTGTCTTAGCACTATCCTGTTCTGCTTTAATTTCTATTTCAGTCTTCTCTGTTTCAACACTATCTAGTTCTACCTCAATTTCTATATCTTTCATGACCTCAACTTCCTGACTTTCTTTAACTAAATCTAACTCTCTGCCTTCTTGGTTCTCCTCTACTTTCTCTATTATTTCACTCCTCATTCCTTTAATTTCACATCTTATTTCTTTTATTCCCGCAATAAATTCTTGATGACTTTGCCTGAATTCTTGACGCATTTTTTCCATCATATTTATCATCATTTTCAGCATCTGCATCTCAGAAATTTCTTTCTCTTTTTCCATTTTTAAAACAATATTTTATTTCACTAAATTTAATATATGGCTTATTTATTTATTTCTGAGTAAAATGGAAACACACACTGACCACCCTTTTTGTCCATTTTTCTACCCGATCTAATGCTTTAACTCCACCCAAATATCAGCTGTCTCTGATTTGTTAGCATAAATGTCAAAATCTCTTTTCATTTCGAAAAAAAAAGTTTCGGTCAATTCTTTTTTTTAAAATTAAAACACTTTTACAAATGTAATTTAACTTTTTAGATTTTTATTTCCAACAAGAACAAAGTATTTCTTTACTATTGTTTCTTAGGTTCAGCCCCACGTTGGGCGCGATTTGAACTGTTTTCGAATGTGTGGGTATTCGAAACATCAGCCTCTTAGGCAGAGAAGAACATACTCAGAGAGTATGTATGCCCAAATGATAGCTATAAAATATATAACTAGCATTACATTTTCAGGACAACTTCTTCTCGGCTGTTGAGTTCAACACCAAGTTCAAAGAACCTTTTTTTCTTTGTGTATAAACACAGGCGCCAGCTATCTATTCAAGGATGAATAAATAACACACTTTGAGCAATGGCCACTAACCCAACGCCTAAATCCATGACTAGCTCAGCTGTTTGCAATCACTAATAGATTATACTTAATTAGTGATTAAAAGAATTAATAAAAGAATTTGTTAAAAAGAATTGATAAAAAAATTTGACCGACAAATATAGTTTAATTTTAAAGATAATTTATTAACTAACATTTATTTATTAAATTTAAACATTTTATAATTCTAATAAAACACACGCATATTTTAAATTAACATTTCTAAATAGTTTAAACATTCCTATAGATTTAATAACAAAACATTCTAATTTAACTAATAAATATTGATATAATGACCACGCACATATTATCTCATGCACACACATAATAATGATAATAAAGAACTACAAAGCATTTGAAATTTGATCACACACATATCAATAGTTCATTTATGTATGATATCGAGTTCATATAATTAGACTCTTGGAGGATTCGCACGAATTAGTGAAATGCAATGGCTATTACAGAATAAACGAAAATAAGCAAATGTTTTACCTAGGATTTTGAACGTAGATTTAACACTTTGTTTTCTTGTTTGTTGTTTCTTCCAGTATGAATGGTTCCAGTATGAATGCTTCCAGCCGGCTGGGACGTTTCTTTGCTGAGTTTCCTGATTTTCACGATTATGACTATCGGAGACAAATAGATACTGACGGAGATTTTCTAAGATGTTAAGCTGACATTATTTCACGAGCAGATCTGCTGTTTTCTCGGACATCTGGGCTGGAGGTGAACGTGCATTCCAAAATATTCTCAGCACTGAATTTTGTTTTTTAACTGACTCAATTAATTTCCGAACTGCACTCTCTCAATAACTTTGTGAACTGATCTCACTCAATTAATTTGTGGAACTGAATTACTGTCCAATAAAAAAGGTCTATTTATACCTGCACCTTGTTGTCTTTCTGATATCTCTGGCAAAGATCTGTTGTCGAATTGATAATCATTTGATAAACGTGTTTTGAAAGATTGCTTAATTAGTAATAGCCATGCAAAACATATTGTTTTATATTAATTAATATCTAATAGCCATTGCCGCATTTTTTAATGATAGTCTTCTTTAACTTTCACATACATTTTATATATTTACAAATGTACATATATATGCACATATATTTTTAATACAATTTAATATTTAGTTTTAACATTATTTTTTCTTTAATTAAAATTGAATGAAAAGAGATTTGCATGTTTTAACTTTTCCAAATTATATTTTTACGAATACTAAAAAAAAACTATTTAATTCTTATCTTTTTCGAAAACAAGCTGCAATAAATTATTCAACATTTAATTTTATGTTTTTCTTTCATGAAAGATTACTTTAATAATAATTTTAGATAAAAATTATATGTGCCTATATCAATATAGGTACAATATATATATATATATATATATATATATATATATATATATATATATATATATATATATATATATATATATATATATATATATATATATATATATATATATATATATATATATATATATATATATATATATATATATATATATATATTGTAACATAAATAAAGTTACTCAAAGAAATATTTAAAGGAGTCCAAATATCAAGATATTAAGTAAAGGTTCAAAATATAACACTATCAAGAATTATAAGCAAATTAGTAGCAAATTATTAATAACAAGTATTTTGACTCAGGTATATGGAAATCATGTGAGGTGAGTACACTAGTAATTCAATAAAATATAGCTCAGGTATACAGACAGTAATCTTATCCACTTTCATTTCTTGGTTTGATGTTAAGTGCATGTTTAAACAAATACTAAGTGAATATGGTCTAGCAGGGCGCCACTAGATTATCTGAATCTAGACACAGTTATATCTGATAACCTTTCACATGTACCGGGTTTGAATCCCTTCTTGGTACTTTATTTATAATAAAATGGAAGATTTTGCTTTTTGAGCCATATCACTATACGCACTAATATTTAGGTAAAAGTAAAACATCTTTAAACCAAACTGGAGTATATTAGACATAAATCATTTCTCAGATCTTAACATAACAAATGTGTTTCAATATTTTTATAAGTTCACTAGCTCAGATTATATATAACTAATTTAGGATGGCAATTCACTCATCCTTGCATGAAATAGATGATGGGATGTGGTTATAATAATACTAAGAAATCACTAAATATTATAAAATCAATATTTATTTATGGCCTTTAAACAGTTAAACAGCTCATTAATTAAAACGTTGATGACGATGATGATGATGATAATAATAACGATAATGACAAGGGTTTCAACTACAGCTCTAGGACTAAGCCTAAACATAAAACTAATTTTTATAAAGAAATTCATAATTATTGCTTAATTTTAGCATATTTACTTATATCTTAAATAACTAATATTCAACCATTGATGATGATGAATAATCACACTTAACAAAGACTACACTTAATGAAATATATACGCCTCGTTTAATAAAACAAACTAATATTTATTACTACATTTCTAACATATACAGAAAAATTTCTAGATAAATATGAAAATTGACATGAATAATAATAATAATAATTGATTATATAACAATCCTCAGATTAATTTTAAGTTCTTCCCCCTTTCCCTTCAAATGTATTTGTATTAAGTTGGACGTCACATTGACCATGATTTTCACTCCATGAGAAAAGTATTTCAAGAAAAAAAAAATATTATGTGCTCATTAGCACACATACTTTAAAATTCTAACATGTAAATAGAATGTAAAAAAAAAATGTTAGTAGAATTGAAAGAGCAAGTTTTAGAAACAAGTTTTAAATTATTTTCTCCCCCCTCTCTTCTACCTCTGAAATGCTATACTTAATGAAACAAACTAATCTAATATTCTAACACTACTTGTTACTCCACATTCAATCGCAATTATACACATATAAAATATCATTATGTATGTGCATGTTTTATCCCATGATAACAAAATATTATTTAAAACCAAAATAATAATATATTAAAACTAAAATCATAATACCATAAAAAAAAAATTTGTTTTACACATTAATATTTTTCATAACTGTAAAATTAATAAACAAATAATTTTCATACATTCAAGATCATTTATGAAGCTCAAAGTTATTATTAGTAAGACATTCTTGTTTTTAATCGATCTGAATAGTCTTTAAAAGTTCTTTAAATAAAATATACCACTTTATTGCTAAAATGTTTATTAAGACTGATATCATAAAGAAAATAGATATAGAAAGTCATATTACCGATCTTTTGTTTGTGGCGAATTTCCAAGGGTTCAAACTTGTCTTGTATAATGTCTATATTTCTGCAGCTACCATTTCCGTTTTACATGGGAACAATCTCTTTCTTGAGGTGTATAACTACTTGATGATGATGACTCTATTGAGGTTATTTGCTTTAGTGGATAATTTGGAAATCATTATATTAATTTTTCTTCTCTTCCTGTCAAGCATGTGGATGAAATACAGCAGTTGTTTTCACATTTATAAATTTTCTTGAGTTTAAAATCAGTTGTTGTAACAATTAATTGGACTTGATGATTAATATTTATCAGTAGATTAATTCATCTTCTTTGAATGCAGGTGAATGCTTTCTTCCTTCTATTAAAAACATCTTATTTCTCTGGTCAGTTGAAAGGTGTAGAATATTATTTTAGACACAACATCTTTTCTTTCCTATGTGATGTGCAGCTTCCTCCAGATGGTCAGCAAATGGGACATACATATAATTTTTCTAGCCAGCCATTTCTTATATTTTCAACATTCAATTTGATAGTTTAATAATCTGAATCAATCACAATAATCCTAATAATAATTCAAGACAGCTTTTTATATCCAATTTTTAGCTAACTTAACCAATCAGAGATAGCATCACTTGCTATTTTTGGACAAATTTGTTTTAATTAGATCTCTAATTTATTTTCAACTAAATTATTTTTCAACTGAAAAGTTTAATCCTTTTTCCAGACACTTTTGTTTAAAAAAAAATAGACTCAATCCTTATTTCCTTTCTTTTCTCTTTTTTTCTTTTTAACATCCAGGTAACATTTCAAATCTTTGAGCTTCCTTCTTTAGATCTTGAGATAAGACAATTTCAAAATTAGAGCTCTGACCCATTATAAGCTTCCAAAGTGAAAAACAATTATTTACAAAAAAAAAAAATTGCTACAAAGATCGATATCTGATTAAACAGATTTCCTCTTTTAACAAAAAATTGTACAAAAAAAAATAATTTGACAGATTTAATCCTTCCTTTTCTTTCAATATTTAGGAAATGTAAATTTTTGTATGTAATGTACACACATCCTTCATTCTTTCAAATCATTCATAAACTAACATTAAATAATATAATTGCTAGCTTAGTAATTATAACCCAATTATTTAATTAAATCTGTAACTTTTAAATCCCACTTATAATTAAAGAAAAGCAAAATAAAAGCATAGAATAAAATATTAGAATTGATCAAGCATAGGTTAGTTTTAAAGAAAGTTAAAATGTTGAATATTTGAAATATAAAACAATTAAATAATTTACACATACATTGCCTATATGTATGCATTATAACTTTGCTTTTTAACAGAAAATTTAAATATTAAATAGTTTAAATGTGTGTATTACCTTTCTATCAACACACAAACAAATAAAGCATATAATTGTTGTCCCACTCTTTCTCTGTTTAAAGCTTTTAGAATTTTGATCTTGTAGGGTTTGAACTTGGATGCCCTACAGCTTCTTTTATGGTTATATAAAATTGTGATGATGATTTTTGGTTTACCTTTTCTACATGCACATTACTATAAATTTATCTAGTGACTAAATTGTAATGGCACAACTTTCTCCCCCTTCGGATAAAATCATCAGCACTTTTGTTTTAACTATATTTTAAAAAAAAATCCTAACTAATAAATACACTAATAATAATAAACACTTATAATATATATAAAAAAAAATTAACTACTGGTAAATATATTTTTCATTAGAAAACCTAAAAGTAATTTATTTGGAGATCTTTGCCAGGCTATTCTGCTGAAGTATAAGGGATCAAACTCCTAGCATTATAGGTTCCCTTATTTCCCTCAAGAGCAGCAAGCATAAAGGCATTCTCTCCTATTTTCTTGGTAATTTGGAATGGCTTTTTTTTTTCAAATCATATGGTGGTCTGCATAAAATTGCAAACATACATTCAGTCCCTTTTGAGATCTTTATTTTTTTTCATTTTGGCATTTTCAGCACTGTGGTAATACCACTGGTAGAGGGTGGCTTGTCTCTAGGAATTACTTTCTTCACAACACTATCCCCAGAATCTCCCCAGGATTGATTAGGAGGCCTAGCCCTATAATTATTCCTATATCTATAACTACCAAAATTCTGATCACGTGTCTGATCACCTAGATTCAGACTAGAGACATTATAACTATACCTATCCTTGGTGCTCTTGGGCCTAGTCTCTGAATCTATCTCTGAAATCTCCAGAGCATCCAGGATTTCTGATGCTTCCTCTATACTGCGACAATCAGCAGCAATAAGCATTTGCTCAATGTTTCGGGGTAGATTGTGTCGGAGTATTCTCAGGATCTGGTGCTCTGAGAGAGGAAATGCAGTCAGACTTTTCAGTTTTACTGCCTGCCCTCGGAAAAATTGTGTATAGCTGCCCTTGGTACTGCCGTACTTTTCCTGAGTGATCTGGTAGCGCACCTGGTCCTGCCTATCCTCACTCCAAAAACAGGCTAAGATAACACAACGAAAATCCCCAAAGGTAGTGGGCTTATCAAACAGGGACCGCCACCATTCCTTAGCATAGGCATAAAGATGGTTACAGGCAATGGCCAACTTTTCCCGTTCATTTAACCTACACACAGAAAAGAGTTCTTCCAATGTATACAGATACTCTAAGGGGTTTTCCCTGCTTTCCCCACTAAAGGCCTTAATTTTAATTAAATTTGAGGTCATTGACCCTCCTACTCTATATTCATCTTTACTGGTATGGTCAGCCCTATCTACTAATTTTTTAACTTGTGGATTTTTACCTAAAGTAGGCATCCTTTTCTCTGACTGACTCTGTTCTGAGCTATCCCTACAGTCATCTGGACTGGTGCTACCATCGCTCTGCCCTGAATTTAGGTTTGACTGATCCTGCAGCCCTACATTAATACGATCTTTTAATTCCCCTATTTTCTGGTAGAGATCATCCATCTTGGGGTTCATGTACTCCATAACATACGCCTTCTGGTTCTCCTCAACCTTCTCCAACATAACACCCAATTCATGTTGATTCATTCTGGGTCCCTCTTCTAAAGAACTTGACTTGTCCCTTTTTACTATCTCCTCCCTAAAGCTATCCATTTGTTTCCCCAATTCTTTCCTAAGATTTTGGTCAATTTGTACACACTCATTGGCCATGCTTCCCTTAACTTCTCGTATTTCCTTTTCTAAGCCACTAAACCTATTTTTCATAGTGATGGTTTGATCTACACAGCCCAAAGTGGCTTCCTTATATGAGTCCACTTTGGCTACCACCTCCTCTAATCTAATATGAATTCCTGCAGAAGTTATTTCGGCATTCTTTTCTATGCATTCTGATATGGATTGGGAGACCAAACCATGGACCTCATTCCTAACTAACTCAATTTCTCTCTTATTTTCTTCGATAGACTGCTCCACTTGAGCCTTTAATGACTGTAGTCCCTGACAGCCCTCCTGTTTGGTGACTTCCATAGACCTACACACTCCTTCTATCCTCTCCTCTAATGACACAAACTTATTTTTACACTCTATATTGGACCCTTCTATCCTAGTTTCCAAAGCTATGATCATTTGGTTGTTATTGTCAATAGAGTTCTCTAGATTTACCCTTAAACCTTCTATACTTTTCTCCATAGATTGACCTATCTTTTGTTCTAGATTTTCCATCCTTTGCTTACTATCTTCTCTTAGACTTTCTATATTTTGCTTACTATCTTTTCTTAGACTTTCTATATTTTTCTCCATCTTTTGTTCTAGATTTACCATCCCTTGCTTACTATCTTCTCTTAGACTTTCTATATTTTTCTCCATCTTTTGTTCTAGATTTACCATCCCTTGCTTACTATCTTCTCTCATACTTCTGAGCATCTGCATTATCATGTCCATGTCTGATGGTGCCATCTTTGCTATTTGAGCCTGGCCCACTTCTGACTCCTCATCTACTTCCACACTTGAGGCCGTATTATTGCTACTAACATTAAAGGCATCTTCCTCTACTTCCTCTTTTTCCTCTTGTGTTTTTAAGAAAACCTCCCCATCCTCTTCTTCAGTATGAAAACGATCACTGATTCCTGGTATTGGGGCACCTTCCTCTTCCATAACCTCTTCCATACTATAATTTAGTTCACTCATGTTATAAAACTATATATATCCCATCTGTACTTCCCTGACCATCAAAAATCTACACATCTTCTCCCTGTCTGACACCTATTCTGACCAACTGACTGATTTGATTTTCACCTTATTATGCATTTACAAATACAACAAAAAAATTTTTTTAATATCCTTATTTAATGAACTACACAACAACAATCTATATAGTACATGTCTGTCTGTAATAGCCCAAATTATACATTCATCCATTCTCCCAGAAATCCGACAGATATTGACAGTCCACAGAATGACTAGCAGTTCACAATCTTGAGATAAATGAAAGAATTCAGTCACAACACTATAATCACACAATGCATCACGAGCACTCAGAAGATCATCCCAATTCGATCACTATTAACTACCACAACCCTTGATTGAATGAAGCAAACTCTGTTGCAATAAAAGAACTATTAAGTCTTAGGGGCTAAGGTAGATAAACTATGCCTTGCTCTCTCTCTTGGAGTCTTATGTGGCAAGTATCAAGGAATGCCCTGCTTATTATAGACTACAAAAACGAAACCTTGCTCTCTCTCTTGGAGACTTATAGGCTGATATCATGGCAGGACTACTGTTAACTGCTTCATGATAAAATAAGAATAACATATGAACTTGATTGGAAAACTATGCCATGCTCTCTCTCTTGGAGACTTATAGGCTGGTATCATGGCAAGTCTGCTGTTACTGCCTCATGATAAAATAAAGATAACATATAAATTGGGTTGGAGCAGTGAATGGGTTTGATCATTCATAAGTTACACGAAATACATAGCATTCTCAAGGCAATGACAAAACTCTCCACTCATCATCAAAACTGCAATCTAACCAACCAAACTCCAACAATCAACCATCCAATCAAACCTCTAAAAGCATAGACTTTTTACAAAATGAGCTTCCCAAACACACATGAGACTACTATTCCATAATTCATCACTATTACTATGCCTATCCTATCTGGCAATAAATCATTTTAATGTTCCACAAAAAAATCTATTATTTATTTCACCTTTGTCTTAAGTTGTGATATTCATCTCTATTTTCAAAATTGATAAAAAAAAACAAGCTGTTTTATGGCTGTACCCCTTTTATCATCATCAATGAAAAATTAAATCATATTAAACATCATCATATACAAATCTAAAATAAGACTGTATGGCCAAGAAAATTTTGTAAGACAAAAAAAAATTTTTACTGAAAAAAAAAAAATTTACTAAAAAAATTTCTCTATTTTTAACCACACATCTCCTATCATTCTATAGACTCTCTTTTTCAGGTATATGGTAAAATATCAGGCCCCAGTTGGGTGTCTATTGTAACATAATTAAAGAATCAAAAAAAGATATTACCATACCTGAGTCAAGGAGTCCAAATATCAAGATATTAAGTAAAGGTTCAAAATATAACACTATCAAGAATTATAAGCAAATTAGTAGCAAATTATTAATAACAAGTATTTTGACTCAGGTATATGGAAATCATGTGAGGTGAGTACACTAGTAATTCAATAAAATATAGCTCAGGTATACAGACAGTAATCTTATCCACTTTCATTTTTTGGTTTGATGTTAAGTGCATGTTTAAACAAATACTAAGTGAATATGGTCTAGCAGGGTGCCACTAGATTATCTGAATGTAGACACGGTTATATCTGATAACCTTTCACATGTACCGGGTTTGAATCCCTTCTTGGTACTTTATTTATAATAAAATGGAAGATTTTGCTTTTTGAGCCATATCACTATACGCACTAATATTTAGGTAAAAGTAAAACATCTTTAAACCAAAGTGGAGTATATTAGACATAAATCATTTCTCAGATCTTAACATAACAAATGTGTTTCAATATTTTTATAAGTTCACTAGCTCAGATTATATATAACTAATTTAGGATGGCAATTCACTCATCCTTGCATGAAATAGATGATGGGATGTGGTTATAATAATACTAAGAAATCACTAAATATTATAAAATCAATATTTATTTATGGCCTTTAAACAGTTAAACAGCTCATTAATTAAAACGTTGATGACGATGATGATGATGATAATAATAACGATAATGACAAGGGTTTCAACTACAGCTCTAGGACTAAGCCTAAACATAAAACTAATTTTTATAAAGAAATTCATAATTATTGCTTAATTTTAGCATATTTACTTATATCTTAAATAACTAATATTCAACTATTGATGATGATGAATAATCACACTTAACAAAGACTATACTTAATGAAATATATACACCTCGTTTAATAAAACAAACTAATATTTATTACTACATTTCTAACATATACAGAAAAATTTCTAGAAAAATATGAAAATTGACATAATAATAATAATAATAATTGATTATATAACAATCCTCAGATTAATTTTAAGTTCTTCCCCCTTTCCCTTCAAATGTATTTGTATTAAGTTGGACGTCACATTGACCATGATTTTCATTCCATGAGAAAAGTATTTCAAGAAAAAAAAAATATTATCTGCTCATTAGCACACATACTTTAAAAATCTAACATGTAAATAGAATGTAAAAAAAAATGTTAGTAGAATTGAAAGAGCAAGTTTTAGAAACAAGTTTTAAATTATTTTCTCCCCCCTCTCTTCTACCTCTGAAATGCTATACTTAATGAAACAAACTAATCTAATATTCTAACACTACTTGTTACTCTACATTCAATCGCAATTATACACATATAAAATATCATTATGTATGTGCGTGTTTTATCCCATGACAACAAAATATTATTTAAAACCAAAATAATAATATATTAGTTAAAACTAAAATCATAATACCATAAAAAAAAATTTGTTTTACACATTAATATTTTTCATAACTGTAAAATTAATAAACAAATAATTTTCATACATTCAAGATCATTTATGAAGCTCAAAGTTATTATTAGTAAGACATTCTTGTTTTAATCGATCTGAATAGTCTTTAAAAGTTCTTTAAATAAAATATACCACTTTATTGCTAAAATGTTTATTAAGACTGATATCATAAAGAAAATAGATATAAAAAGTCATATTACCGATCTTTTGTTTGTGGCGAATTTCCAAGGGTTCAAACTTGTCTTGTATAATGTCTATATTTCTGCAGCTACCATTTCCGTTTTACATGGGAACAATCTCTTTCTTGAGGTGTATAACTACTTGATGATGATGACTCTATTGAGGTTATTTGCTTTAGTGGATAATTTGGAAATCATTATATTAATTTTTCTTCAAATATACCACTTTATTGCTAAAATGTTTATTAAGACTGATATCATAAAGAAAATAGATATAAAAAGTCATATTACCGATCTTTTGTTTGTGGCGAATTTCCAAGGGTTCAAACTTGTCTTGTATAATGTCTATATTTCTGCAGCTACCATTTCCGTTTTACATGGGAACAATCTCTTTCTTGAGGTGTATAACTACTTGATGATGATGACTCTATTGAGGTTATTTGCTTTAGTGGATAATTTGGAAATCATTATATTAATTTTTCTTCTCTTCCTGTCAAGCATGTGGATGAAATACAGCAGTTGTTTTCACATTTATAAATTTTCTTGAGTTTAAAATCAGTTGTTGTAACAATTAATTGGACTTGATGATTAATATTTATCAGTAGATTAATTCATCTTCTTTGAATGCAGGTGAATGCTTTCTTCCTTCTATTAAAAACATCTTATTTCTCTGGTCAGTTGAAAGGTGTAGAATATTATTTTAGACACAACATCTTTTCTTTCCTATGTGATGTGCAGCTTCCTCCAGATGGTCAGCAAATGGGACATACATATAATTTTTCTAGCCAGCCATTTCTTATATTTTCAACATTCAATTTTATAGTTTAATAATCTGAATCAATCACAATAATCCTAATAATAATTCAAGACAGCTTTTTATATCCAATTTTTAGCTAACTTAACCAATCAGAGATAGCATCACTTGCTATTTTTGGACAAATTTGTTTTAATTAGATCTCTAATTTATTTTCAACTAAATTATTTTTCAACTGAAAAGTTTAATCCTTTTCCAGACACTTTTGTTTTAAAAAAAATAGACTCAATCCTTATTTCCTTTCTTTTCTTTTTTTTTTTTAACATCCAGGTAACACTTCAAATCTTTGAGCTTCCTTCTTTAGATCTTGAGATAAGACAATTTCAAAATTAGAGCTCTGACTCATTATAAGCTTCCAAAGTGAAAAACAATTATTTACAAAAAAAAAATTGCTACAAGATCGATATCTGATTAAACAGATTTCCTCTTTTAACAAAAAATTGTACAAAAAAAAATAATTTGACAGATTTAATCCTTCCTTTTCTTTCAATATTTAGGAAATGTAAATTTTTGTATGTAATGTACACACATCCTTCATTCTTTCAAATCATTCATAAACTAACATTAAATAATATAATTGCTAGCTTAGTAATTATAACCCAATTATTTAATTAAATCTGTAACTTTTAAATCCCACTTATAATTAAAGAAAAGCAAAATAAAAGCATAGAATAAAATATTAGAATTGATCAAGCATAGGTTATATATATATATATATATATATATATATATATATATATATAACACAAATCATAATATATATGTATCTTGCACGTGTATGTATACATGTGTTATGATTTGCTTATTTTTTCTTCTTATTAATTTTATTTTTAAGAGTATTTGTATTTTCTCATAGGTTGTATTTTCTAAAATATATAATTTGAACAAATAACTGTTATATGATCATATTATACAAGAATGATCACTTTTTGCATGTTAAAATTATAATTTGTGTGTATAATAAATAAATATCTGTACAGTTGCAGAGTGATAAATTAAGAACTAATAATTCCTGGTTCAAAACCCAACCTGCCGCTTCTCCTTCCAAAACATTGCATGACTACTAAACAAATAATCTACTATGTTTGTAGATTGAATAAAACAATAATATTAAAATAAGATAAGTGCAAGATATGAAAAATTGAAATTGCAATCTTAATCTATACAGACTATTTGGAAAATCTACCTAATCAAAAAATTAAAATTGAGAAAAATGATATGGAAAAGATATATGGTGGACACATATTATTAAAACAAAACAGTTTTCAAATAATTCAGTTCAAAGCAAATGCCACAGCTTCTCTTAAGAAATCAGTGCAAGAATAAAGCTGTTTTAATTGGGGTTAAAATTTGCTGTGAATGATAGTTTGATCATTTCCCCATTCTTGCTTTATGCTTTAGCTAAAATTGACCAGATACTTATTTATTGACAAAGGTGGAAAGTTATTTAGCATAGCTATGAATGAGATATCTGAAAAAAATTCTAAATATGATAAAAACGTAAAAAAAAAAAATCTAAAAATTGAATTTTATACATCTCAAAGCAGACACACATTCTACTGCTATCACAAGTCTTACAAACTCTAACATATATTGTAATGGGATATATATATATATATGTTACATTTACATTTTATATATTGAAATACAAACTCTAACATATATTGTAATGGGATATATATATATATATGTTACATTTACATTTTAATACTTGACTTTTTTGTGTGCAAATATCTAATACTGAATTAAATGCACAAACGTTCAAAATGCACAAATAACAAGTTATTAATTTATTAATATATTTGATTTAAATATTGAAATAAAATAAGCTTTAAAAAAAATTATAGAATCGAAACAAAGATTCTATAGTTTAAATAAAATATAATAAAAAACTTTTGATTTTAAGAATAACGAAGAGAGTTTTAATCTTAAAAAATAAAAATTACAAACACATCCTTAGGCAAAATGACCATTGAAAAGATGATTACGAAAGAGATAAGAGTCTAGGAATAGAAACAAAAGACATGCTTTTCCTGCCCGAAGATATAGACACAGACCTGAGTGGAAAAATCCAAGTAGCTACAAACCCAAAATTTACTTAGCCACAAACCCAAAATTTACTACAAACTCAATGAACCAATGAAATAGAGATATGGAATATGTTGATGAATCCTGCATTCCAGAGATAAGGTGCCTGAAGACTATAAAAAAAAATCCAAAAACAATAATTAATTAGAGAATTAGAATATTTAAATTTGAATTCTGTTGTCTTTGCAGAAATAAAAATTTAAAAAGCTATTATCGCTGTCACCCAAGATGTAATCAGCTTCATCATGCTTCCTTTGGTTCAGCTGGCCAAAGGCAGCTTTCATCTTCATGGATCCCAGGATTGAACCACTATTAACGTTTTCAGAAATCATCAGAAATCTTCCTAAATTGTCATCGTCCACAAGAAAAGGGCCTTTGCATAAATTAGATCTTCATCACAAAGGAACGAGCATGGACAAAGGAAAGTATACATTATTGATAAAAATGAACTATAAACTCTTTAATTTAAAATCTCCAAACTTAATTTTCCTTTAAAGATGAATTATAGACTTTCTCTCTTTTGATCAAATCTGAATTCTATAAACTTTAAAAAATGTTAAGTTCTTATCCAAAATTGAAACCTAATCTTTTTAAAATATGTGTTATATGTTTTCATTTATGCTAAGTGTAAGATCTGTTTGTAATAAGGTAGGGGTTTGTGATTGCAAACTTAAACTTAAAGATAACAAACACATATCATTATTTGTGCATTATTAAATTTTAAAAATAGGTTAAAAAAGAGTATTTGTAAAAAAAAAAAAAATAAGTTAAATATAATGTTCATTTTAAAATGATTTAAAACCGTAAACTAAAGATTTTTTTAAAAAAATAAATTAATAAAATGATTTAAATGTTAGTTGAATGTAGATGGCTGCTAGACTCATTTAAATATATGTTAGTGTTAAAGGGGTTTTGATTTCGGACTATTTGTTTCGTAGTTGTGTCAATGCTGGTGGAGATATATTTGGACATTTATATCAATGTAATGTGAAGTGTGTTAGCACCTAGGGTGATGAGTCCAACTGAATGCAAAGAGGTAGGCATATTGTTGAAATGGATGCAGATGTATTTTCTGTGACATTGACCCCTTCTAGCTCTGTAGAGGATTATAAGTCAGCAGAAAGACCACTCTCCCCCATACGTAGCACTCTTTCATTAATTTATGTACATGATTCCTTCACTAGACAGATGCCCATTCCTGTACTGGATGAGGATCATGTCCTTCAACTAATATCACACTTGTTCAGATGCACATTTCTGTCAGTGTGATTCTATGCTAACATGTTCACATAGCATTGTTTGCTGATATATATCTGGCAGTGAGGGTTGGTGTGGCTGCGGACTTTTAGCCTGGAATCAAATGTTTGCAAGTCCTTTTAGTGCGTTGTCTGGATATCTCATTTATACTCAACATTTCTAAGATTAAAAATAAAAGTTAAAACAAATAAAAATAATAGGAAATAATAATGAAACAAACAATTTTTTTTTTCTATAATTATTTTTCAAGTTTGTGTGTCGTCACTTATATATATACGTGAATAAAATCTTTTTGTGTTATTAATACTGACAGTGATTGCTTTTATTATTCTTTATGATTAAAAATATATTTTAATAAATATATAAGTTTCTGAGTCTACTTGAGCTAGTGACTAGGGCTGGCAGTCGTGATCTTAACAGCGCGTATCTGTCTACTCTATAAATTTTCTAGGTTCAAATGATCTAGTGGTGCCCCTGTACAACAGATACAGTAAGACTGGATAATGATCTCCCATATCCCGACCGTTATAATATATATATATATATACTGAATTGAATATATAAACATAATCAACCTACTAGACAACTATATATTTTAATCATATATTTATTTCCCTCTAATTGACTTTTTCCTTCAAAATTGAACTTTATCAAGATGTTAATTCAATGTCACATTATTTACCTATCATCTTAGTACTCTCTCTACTGACCAATCTCAATTCTAAAAATAACCATAAAGTGATATATATATATGTGTGTGTGCACGCGCGTGTGTGTGCAGATGTGTGTAGCTCATGATCTGCCTATTGAGAAGGTTAAAACAATCGTACGTGCCACTATTAAATGATTGGGAAACTTGAAGAAATAAAACTAAAAACTATTATATTTTGTAATAGACTATTACAAATAATGTTTCATGAAATTAGTTTTATAATACTCATCTGAAATTTGGTTGTTCTAGTAAATATAAGTTTCAAGCAAGATATTTCTGGTTTGGAGAAGGAGAAATAGATGACGAGTTCAAATAAAAAATGTAGCATCCTAGGAAGCACATTTAAAAGTTTTTCTCGTTAAATTTAATTATTTGTTTTTCATTCATCTCAAGTTCATTATTCAATAATATACATTGTTAGACATTTAGGTCTTCATTCAGGACAATGTAGAAGAACATTTATCATTAAAGAGGCAAATGTTTAGTTGATTGTCTATTCAGACATTATTTTAGTGCAGGATGCTAAAATGGCTAATTTTGAATTTAAATTCTATGCTCTTTCTACACACAATTTAGTAAAAGTTTAAACAATTTTTAATATGTAGGGGTATTTTTAGGTGACAGTCATATTGTTAATAATATCTTAAATGTTACCCATAATTCATCGCTTTTGGTATTTTTATGGGAATATAACTTAGTAATTGTGGGAAGCAGATAAATTAGCATATAAATTACTTTGGTACAGCAAATTTATTTCTTCTACTTCAGTTCTGCCCTCAAGAATAATTAATAGATGCCAGATACATTGCTTATTCAATCTCTATCTCATGTTATTCTTTAATATTTTAAAACTAGTTTCTAACTAGGTGCTAACTTTAATAATAAAAATGAAATAAAAAATAGTTTCCAGTGAAAAGATGCATACATCCAAAAAATCCAAGTGCACTAGATTTGAATCCAAAATTCCTAACTGATAAAAATGATAAGCTAGGAAATAATGTGGGAATGTGAATTGGACAATATTGGAAAGACATTTACACTATCAGAATTTACTGAGTACTCAACCTTATATTAAATATTATAACTGAAATGGAAGAAATGTATTTGTTATATATATATATATATATATATATATATATATATATATATATATATATATATATATATATATTGTGCCCTTTTCTATAGGTTGGTAATAGTTCATAACAGTCAATTACTAAAAATTTTAAATTTAGAATATGTTCTTTTAATATGGTAATTGTATTAAGTCAATTATATCTTTAAAGTATAATTTGAAGCTAAAGAGAATATGTAGTATATAAAATCATTTAAAAATAGTTAAGTAAAGTTTAAAATATTGTTTCATATGGTTGTAAAAGTTGGCCATATTAAATAACACAGCTATAAATATTAAAAGTATATTTAATAAATTTGATTTTAATAGTTTAAAACTGATAATTTAATAAATGCTATGTTTAAATTTATAATCATAGTTAATTGTCAAAATTAATATAGTATATTTTAAAAATAAACTTTATGATGGTGAGAATTGTATTTAATTCTATATTTTCTAAATTGTTCTTACAAACTTTTTATAATTATTTTATATAATATAATAAGTGTAGCAATTTTATAAATCTAGGCAGAGAAATAGATTAAAAATCGTCTGTCAAAGTTATTAATCATGTGACTTGTATACTATATACTTTCACACACATGCTTGTTTGTATTTAAAGTAACAAAGTTTAGAATATTTTAAAAGTTATATTATAGAATTGGATAGAATTATTACCTATCATAAAAGTAAATAGTATTAAACATTAAGTTAACTATTGTATAACATGTTTAAATGATGTAATAAAGATGAATACATTCATAATATAAAAATTAAATATTTTATTTAAATAAAAATAGATAAATTGAATATTAAGAAATGGAATAGGTTATTAAAGTTATTTTAAAAGTTATTTTAAATGTTTAAATAATTTTAATAAAATAATAATTGATTTAAAAGTAATATTTTAAATAATATTTTTTAAATTTTATTATGTCATAATTTCTAATTTTGAAATTCAATTCTACTTGAAATTGAAAATATGTAAATTTGTTCTCAAGCTAAAGTAAGAATTAACCAATAGGAATAGGTATTCTTACAGACTATAAATATGATTTGCACGGGGTTATCGAGGGAGATTAATAATGTATTGAAACCGGAGAAAGGTAAATTATAACTATCAAAAAGATAGTATTTTAAAATTTTTATTTTAGTCAATTTTTTTTTAGTACTTTCTTATCGTTTTATTTGCAAAAAACTAATTGATAAATTTTAAAAGTATTTTTTGCAAAAAAGAGTTTTAAAATATAATAATTTAGAAACTACGTGGAAATGATTTTCTAATTTTTTAAAGTACTTACCAGTCATATTTTATCTAAAAGTTTAACCTAAACTTCGCAATAAAAATGGATATACTACAAAATAAAATGGATATAAGTTGTAATGCTGAAAAAATGTTTGGAATATTTATTGATACAGCTTTATTAATATTTCACCGAAGAACTGTTTTGGTACATAAAAAACCACAGCTCGAACATCATACGGAGTCTAATGAAAAAATTGGAGACCCATTATTATTTATAAGCCTATCGAAGATTTATTTTTATAAATAGTAATAAGACAATTGTATATTGCATGAATTATTTTATATAATATTATATCAAAAGGAGTAAAATGTTATATCCTTTCTGAAGGTAACATTTTTTTTGTTATTTTTTTTTTAAAGTGATATATAAAAATACCAAACGAAAGTTTAAATGTATTAAGAAGGAAACATATATAAAGAAGTGAACACATAGTTGAATGAAAGATGGATCCATGGAAATACAAATAGTACTTAAAAGTTTATTGAATATTTTTAAAGTTGAATTAGATGGATTGATGCATCAGATATGCAGAGAATATTGGCAGAGAAAATACTTAAAAAAACTTCATGGGATTAATTAATATTATGATTTAATAATTATCATCCTAAATACTAAAACCAATGATTATTTTCTATAAATTTTACTAAATGGATTAATAATTATTTTTATTTTAAACTTTAACGCACTTGGAGGAGAACATTTTTAAAAACTCTAGAGAAAATAATAAACATTTTGGACTTATCAGGAACTATCGTCAAGAAAATATGTAATTATAGTTTTGATTCCTTTTATTTTGTTAACCTAGTTTAAATCTAAATTTTTTATAAGATTAGGAAGACATAAAAACATTAATTTATTAATATTAAAATTTTATAATATAAAAATCTAATAATTTAGCTAAAAATATTTTAATATAAAGTGTATGGGTGTGAATTTTTTTTTATATCTGCAATGCTCAAGTGGATAAAGGAAGCCTACTGAACATGATGACTAGATAAAGGTTATTAGTAATAATAATAACTATTGATAATTTATAATGTATATTTTTTTTGTTTTCTTTAGATCATCCATAAATTGGAAGAATGAAGTGTAAAAGTTTTTTTTTTACTTATATGTACCACATTTTTATACAACATTTTAAAAAACATTATGAGATAGGATTGATTTGAAAAATATGCATATGACAATTTTTTTTTTATAGATATTAGCGATATAATCCAACATATAACAAATAGTTATGTGATTCTTTTAAAATTTTCATGTTAGAATATTCAAATATTGTCTAAGTAGATTGTATATGATTAAACATACAGAGCAATGAAGTAAGCAAATTTTCTTATGGAATCGTAAGATTGTTTAACTATTAATGAATTTTATTTATTGTTTTGTAAATGCAGATAGTTATTTATCGATGTAGGATGTGGAAAATCTTGAGAAATAATGTTGAGATAGTGGCTTGGAAGTACTTAGTGAACAGGCAACCAAGATGATGTTTTAAGAAATAGGATGTTATAAGGAATGGAAATAATATTTAGTCTTTATGTGAATATCAGCATAGTTAACAAAGCCCTATGACTGATACACATTTTATTTGGACAGTGTTTATATTTCTTTAAATATCTGATGTTCTAATAAAGCTGAAGAAATAGCTTTAACATCGTCCCTGTACTAGAGGATATTAGACAGGTAAATGGTATACCTCTTCGCACTGTGCCATGATTTTGAGATATGTTAAGAATAATACTCTAGCTTTCTTCCTTAATCCTATGCATCTGTTTTCGCTATCTTTATTTCATGTAACTGCATCATTCAGTAAGATATGTTTAAGAGAAATGATAAATAATTTAGAACTTAGGTTATGCTATCATTTTGTATAAGATTGGTTTATTTGCTTAGAAGGAATAGGACGTTATAACTTAAAATTGAAGATCCAAAGTATCCTAAGGAAAGAAAAGAATCATAGAATATATTTTGAATTTTGTTTCGGAAATGAAATATAAACTTTTTTAAAATAAGGTATCTAAACAAAGATATTTTCTTTAAAGTGATAATAATTTTTAAATGCTTTAGTATTATTTTTTTTAAAGAGAAAAATAAGTATTGCATATTTTTAAAATATAATAGTACAAAGTAAATTATGTAAACAATATGCATAGTATATTTTTTGTTTATTGATTAACAGAAATATAATAATGATTACACTTATATCATACTAAAGTAAGGCTTAAAGAAGAATATATTATGATTAGTAAACATTGTGTGATAAATATTAAAATCTAGTACTAAATTTTGGATAATATTTTGTGTAACATCTTTGACTTTGCAAGATGATTTTTTTTTTAATATCTTGAGAAATCCATACTCATTATAAAATTTCGTTTTCTATAGAATGTTTTTCTAAGTATGAATTTTTAAAATAAGATAGTTTAATAATATTAAGGATAAAATGCTGTTGCTAATAAAGTAGATAAATATATTTGTAATAAGTTAACCATAATGAGAAACCAAATAGTAACATTTTTTTTTTAATTTTGTCCTAAATCTAAATAAAGATATAATTGAAATATAATTTTTTTTATATATATAACCTGGTAGATCAAACTGTAAAGTAAAAAAGTTAAGGATATCCACTGTAAATAGTGTAAATAAATTGTTTATTTATTTGTTGTTAGTAATAAACTTTGTTAAATTTTGTTATTTCAAAAATTGTGTGTCCGAGTTATTTATTTCTCCACATCGCTGCATGAAATCACGATATATGCATAATAATTGAAACAAATATATAATTTTGCACAAAAGATAAATAGAAAATTATTTTAAGAATTTTAAATATTTTATTGGTATTCATTATAATTAAATAATCATAATCTTACATTATTTTATTGGTCATAAATCAGTTATCACAATATTATATTAAATTATATGCTATCAGTTGCCACACATATTTTATTTGTCAGATTATTAAAATGCTATCACATATTTATTATATCATTACATGAAGATATAAGATCATATTATATTATTTCATTATTTTATTATGGTAATAAAATTATAGTAAAAAGAAAAGATATACAGAATTAGTTAAACAATGAAGAATATTATTACTGTTATTTATTATTATTAGTTTCAGTGTAGTAGATTATGACATAAAATCCCTTCTCATATTTTACTACTGTATTTTTAAATTAACTTAGAATAAACTTTATGAACCTGAGATTATTTTATTGAGTTAGATTATTACAAATAGAAGATTAAGACTTAATTATTGGTTTAATCTTGGTGAGTAGAAGTTATTAAAGTCATAAGAATACTATGAGTTTGTTATTTGAAATAGTAATAAAGGGGGGATAGTGTTCTTATGCCATTGAGGTAGTATCCTGTGGGATATTGGCTCAATGTAATCTATCTTGTCACCTGTATTTTCACTTCAATTCTCATGAAAATATTAAATATTTATTTTATTTATTTTTATAAACTGAACCTTATTCGTATTTTAAATTTGAGCTAGTGAAATATTTTAATTTTAATGTTGAATATTTTAGTTATTAATTATTAACTGAGATAGAACCCATTTTATTTTGTATCATATATTATCTGGAAGTGAGGATGCACGAGAGCAAGGTTAGATTATGGCGTGCCAACTTTAGGGGCTTGAGATGTGTTAGTAAGGGCATCAGATTCAACCAACAGAAGGTTAGATTTTACTCGTCCAATGTGACTGCATGATGTGTAGTTGGGAATACAATCGATAGGTCAGATTGTGGTACCCAAACATTTAGGCTATAAGATATATTAGGAAAGTAATTAAGAATATACAATACAATAGTTAGTATTAGAATTTATTTGCATAACTTTGAAAATTATTGATAGGTATATCTCACAGAAGATAGATAATTTAATATTTTATTATAGCAATAATTATTTAAGATTTGATTATTATAGTGAACTAAGTGCTTATTACTAAAAATATTGCAATTTTATGTGGTAGATAATCTGATTGCTTAAAAATAGTACTATATTGTTGTAAAACAATTAGCAAATAAATTTTAAAATATGCATATGTGGCTAACGATTATTTAGTATTTACTATGACCATGTCAATTATTGAAATATTAAAAATATATTTTGAAAATGCTTTAATAGGTATCTGTGAATCATGCATGTGGGAAAATAATGTTGTGACACACATAATTTTAATCATTATTGTTATTTAGGATTAGATTGTATAAGGTGTAAAGGATGTATTATCTATGGTTTATTGTGGGTGATGGTTAGATGGAGATAGAAGAAACTGGTAAGGAACTATTTTATGAAACATTAATAGTAATATATTGTTTAAATATTGAGTTTTGAAAAAGCATATTTGTAAAAAAAATGAACAATCAAGATAATAATTTAGAGAGTGAAATATTTGAATTTATTGTCGATGAAAGTTGTGAGGAGGAACGAGAAATAGAAAACTTAATCGAGATGGAAACAGTTGTAGATAGTGTCCAAATTATAGATAGTAAGATAAAAGAAGAGAAGGAAGAGGTTATGGAAATTAAAATAGTGGAAGAAAAGATAATAGTGCCTAAAAAGGAGGAAGAGAACTCCCAAATATCTCAACTATTATTGATGATGAAGGAGATGAATGAAAATATGATTAAAAATAGTGTAAAGTCTGATGCTAAATTTGATTCTTTTAAAGAAGATAGTAATATAAAATTTGATGTTCTTAATGAAAATATGATTAAAAATAGAGAGGATACAAAAGCTCTTAATGAAAATATGATTAAAAATAGAGAGGATATGAAAGCTCTTAATGAAAATATGAGTAAAAATATTGAGTTTCTTAATGAAAACCTAAATAAAACAAATATAAGATTAGAATCTCTTAGTGAAAATGTGGACAAAAATAGTAATGAAATCAGAACTTGTGTAGAAAGTATGAATCAAAAACTTAATGAAACCTGTAAGACGGTAGAAGATTTTAAGGTGGAAGTACAAGATAAATTTAATAATTTGGATTTAAAATTTGATAACAATGAAAAGGTTGTTGATTCTTTAAAGGAAGAAATAATGCAAATAGAAGACAGAAATCAAAAATTATTGAAGAGAAAATTTTCTGAATTTTCAGAAAGAGCAGTAAAAAATTTTAAAACTCAAATAGAAGAATCTATTGTCCGATGTCAACTAAATAATAGTAAGTTATATCAGAAAATAGAGAATTATTTAAGAATTTTAAATATTTTATTGGTATTCATTATAATTAAATAATCATAATCTTACATTATTTTATTGGTCATAAATCAGTTATCACAATATTACTTTAAATTATATGCTATCAGTTGCCACACATATTTTGTTTGTCAGATTATTAAAATGCTACCACATATTTATTATATCATTACATGAAGATATAAGATCATATTATATTATTTCATTATTTTATTATGGTAATAAAATTATAGTAAAAAGAAAAAATATACAGAATTAGTTAAACAATGAAGAATATTATTACTGTTATTTATTATTATTAGTTTCAGTGTAGTAGATTATGACATAAAATCCTTCTCATATTTTACTACCGTATTTTTAAATTAACTTAGAATAAACTTTATGAACCTGAGATTATTTTATTGAGCTAGATTATTACAAATAGAATATTAAGACTTAATTATTGGTTTAATCTTAGTGAGTAGAAGTTATTAAAGTCGTAAGAATACTATGAGTTTGTTATTTGAAATAATAATAAAGGTGATAGTGTTCTTATGCCATTGAGGTAGTATCCTGTGGGATATTGGTTCAATGTAATCTATCTTGTCACCTGTATTTTCACTTCAAGTCTCATGAAAATATTAAATATTTATTTAATTTATTTTTATAAACTGAACCTTATTCGTATTTTAAATTTGAGCTAATGAAATATTTTAATTTTAATGCTGAATATTTTAGTTATTAATTATTAACTGAGATAGAACCTGTTTTATTTTATATCATGTATTATCTGGAAGTGAGGATGCAAGAGAGCAAGGTTAGAATATATATATAATCACTGCAAGAGAGCAAGGTTAGAATATATATATAATCACTTTATAGTGAAAACATAGAAAAAGAAAACAAATGTATGATAATATTTGTGATACTGAGAAATTCTTAAACTTTCTACTGATTTCACTTTGCAAAGAATAGTACAATATCTAGTCAAAAGAGTCCTACACTTTATCATTATGAATAGCAGCTGCTATTATTATAATCCTCCTAGCACAATTTATTTTAGAATCTCAAATTTAAATATATATCATAAAGTTTAATAAGTCCTTGTATTCCTTTCAAAGAAAATAACATTAAATATTAGAATTAACAAATTCTATAAGATACAAAACTTAAAAAGCCTTTAAATTGCAGGATTCTATGCTTGATCCTGGATTAACTAGAAATAAAATTATAAGATGTTCAGAAAATAAAAAAATTAATTAAAAAATTAATGTGGTGATACTCAAATAAATAAATAATAAGATGTATTTATGTTTTCAGTTGGAAATAATATTTTGTGGATGATAACCAAAGGGATACAGTTAAAATAATATCTAAAGCATTCATTGCGTCTAATTATATTAATAATATACATACAACAATTACAAAAAATCATTACCTAATACAGATCATAAAATTACAAATATATATTTGTTTCCAGTAATAACAAACAGGTCTGAAAGATACCAAGAATAATTCCAGTAAACAATTCCTTTCTGTTCTTATGAATTGTCAATAATATTTGTTTCCAACAGTTTCTCTTTTCATAATTAAGCATATCTGATAATTTTTCAAATGATGACCAATACATGTTTTTATCATGGTAATTCCAGGCAAATAAATTACTATTTGTAATATGGTTCAGTAATTTTGCCTTTTCACTGAATTCCTTTCAAACAGTATTTCTATTTTATAGCTACCTTCCCTGTCTTATTGTGAATAAACAGTCTTTTTAATCTTCTTGTTTGATTATTATTTTTATGATATTTAATTGATCAGCAATATGGAGTTCTAAATAAATTATCTAGACAACTTTACAGTTTGGATATTTTCATTAATCAGAATGAAAGAACTTAAAATTCAAAACTTATGAGTTGAGAACTGCTCCAATGGTAGCTTATATGTTGTTGTTTTTTATTAATGGAGCTGTAGCATAAAAAAAAGAAAATAAACATTACTACGAATTAAAAAAATTATATTAACTAAAATTTGTATATACACAATTTATTGATTAAAATCAAGTTGTAACATAAATACATATGAGTATAAACAGATAAACATGAACAGATAATTATTCATTTAAACTTAAGTTCCATTCATTGTTATTTTTTTATAGAAATTTATCTATAGACTAATCATTAAAATGTATTATTTTTATAATTATGATTTTATTATTAATTAACATAGCTAAAACAATGAGCATATTCTGGAGTTTCTGAATTTTTTGAAAAACATATTTTTTTGAGAGCAACATACTCAATATTACAAGCTGCACGTAAGTCATGCGTTGCCCACACCATATTATCCCTTTGCAGGTATAATTTTAGTGTAGATTATGTGGTTTGATACAGACAGCATACAACTTTAAATATAAAGTATACTATACAGTACTGATATGAGACTTAATCTATATGGAAATACAACTGTGGCTATAAATAAACTACTTAAAATATTGAGTGATTTTGATATTTCAAACAATAAATTAATAATTTTTAAATAAATATAAACAAATTTAAGAATGGCAATAATAAAGCATAGATATTCATTTTATACTGGAATCACTGTAGGGCTAAATCTCTTATGGATTAGCTGCCATTTATTCTGGACTATTTATAGAAATAAACTTATAGTTAGATTAATATACTGACTGTCAGATATATAAATACATAAACAGGTACAGCTGTTAAAAATATTTCAATTCTCAATGTAATGAATTTGTTATAAAATAAGTAAAGCATGAAAGATTTATTTTCCTTGTTTACATAGAAGACAGATTTATTTATTTTTTATGATTTTCCTGATAAAGTTTAATATCTTGCTCTTTCGAACTGACAATAGTTATAAGGTCACTATGTTAGAATTGTGTTGTTAACTGATCATAAAATGTATAAAAAAAATTTCACTAGTTAAAAAAAGATATTAAAAATGATAAGAAATGATGAAAATGCAGCTCTATTTATATTCAGTTTGCATGGTGTTATATAACTATGTCTATGTATATGATATTGTCTTTACTAATATAGATATATACGTAAAACAATAGAGTTATGTTCATTTGATTTTTTACAAATATCTCTCGTTTTTCACAGTAATAGAATGTTAGCCTCAGAATTAAAGGTTCATAAATCAATATTCAAACTGTCATTTCTGGTACCTAAATATCACATGATCATCTGAGCAACTAAGTATTTGATTGTTTTTAATGAAATTTTAACTAATCACTAGTCTTGATTTAGAATGGTGTTTTTTAATAATAACTATAATAAATAATATATACATATATAAAACATATTTTGCGGGTTCATTGATTGTTAAAAACTTTTAATATTAATATACTGACATTTCGACTTGGTCACACAAGTCATCCACAGAGTTATAAAAGGTAGAAAGAGGGTTGTAAAGGCGCTACAATCACTGATTTGAAAAAAACGTTAAAGTTCCACCAATACCAAAAATGTTAAATTTAGGAATGTTTTTAAAAAAATCTTTCCAAATAGGAAAAAGTTTGCATGTATCATCTCGCTTATTGATATATATATATATATTATACCGGTTAACTTTTACTCCATTGATATGAGCATGCGCATAAACCGAACATGAGGGAAAATATGGCGACATGCCGAAGTAAGAAGAGATTCAAAACTCTACTATAACAGTGTTACAGACACAGAAGATACTTATGGAAAGGTTGACTCTTACATACCTTTGGGGGATGACTCTAAATCAAGCCCTCATGCCACTCCCAGAAGGAAATTTAACTCTCCTCCTGAAAGGATATGCAAGTTCAAATGATATTAGGGCATGTGTGCCGATAAATAATTATTCATGAAAAAATAATAAATAAGTATCCTCATGCTAAATAGAGATTTAAAACCCGATAAGATGATTTCCCATTTGCTAGCTCAGCGTACTCTTTTCTCAGTTAAAGAATGGGGATCGGAAAACTCGCATAATTAATTAATATGGGGTTAGAGAAAGTAAATGACAAAGAGAATAAAGAAAAATTATGGCAGTAGTCGCTTTAGAATTATAATATAAATATTTTATTAACCCATTACCCATACCATTTATAATATGAATACATTCCCAGATCGATTAGATATACGAAACAAATGTTACACTACATAAATCCTATTAATACAACAAAATCATAATCATAAAGAAATACTTAATAAAGCAATAATTAAATTAAATAAAGAAAAATTTCTTTCTTAATAAGAAAATAAATCAAATAATTATATGTGAGAGGTAGTGATCTGTGGATTATAAGTAAACTCACACACATGCATTACGCAAATAAGGAAAAATTAACAAGTTATATCCAGGTGTGTTTATGTATGTATGTACATGAAATATATATTTATGAAATGGGTATTAAATTTAAAATAAAATAAATACAAAAAAATAGTGTACCCGATAAAGTCTATGAGCTTTATTCTTGTATGGGTTTTGAGTGGGCTATACGTTCATCTACTGCGGCAAGAGCTGGACTTGAATGCATTATAAGTTTATAGAATTGATCATCATCACCTTGGTGCTTGAATCTCAGGGTTTACATTCTGTTGGGACAGTAGAAGCAGAGCTGGATGGATGCGCTGAAGTTGGCTTCTATTCAATGATCATTTTATCTGCAAGCAAATGCTTGATTTGCATCTTTAAGTTGGAGAATGGATATTCAACAGAATATTAAATGATATCAATTGTCCTTTATTGGTTTAAGGATCCTAGGTTAACTGCAGGCTTTGATGGTGTGTTGTAGTTATGATTCCATCAGAATCAACCGACTGGTTAACTGATAGGTTATTTCAAAGATGGCAAGGTATTAGAATCTTCATGATTAAAACAGTTGCATGACTTTGCATTTTTCAGAATAGCATTAGCTTCCCAATAAGATTTGCAAATGTGAACTGCTCTCTCTGGCAAGAAAAAGTTAGACTGCCTTCTTTGAAAAGCAAAGGTGAACTGCCTTCTTTGAAAATCAAAAGTCAACTCCCTCTCGCAATTTCAGAACAGATATCCCACCTCTATACACAAAAATTAATTAAATCTCATTGAATTGTTTTTACTAATTGTTTTAAGAATTTGATTTCCAATTAGCTTTTTCTTATCATTTTTTTTATATCTCCATTCAGATCACAATTAAAAAATGATAACATCTTTTTACTCTTGATTAATTACATTATCATAATCGAAGTTTTTTCTGTTTTAATAAACAATTGTTTCATATAACTTGAACATTCCTTTTTTCATGCATTATTGCAAGTCTAATTAAACTCTTGTCCTGTTAAAATTAATTTAGCATGGACAGGAAGCCAGAATGCCTTTTACGCTTTTCTTAAATTTAAGACAATGACTTGCTCAAATGCAACTGAAGAGAAAAATGACCATTAAAACCTCGATTTTGAAATTATTCTTAAATATTTTTAACCAACAGTAATATTTAAAATTTTCCTTTTTATATTTTGTACACACTCAAAAAATATAAATAGAGAATAACAATTTGTTAAATAAATGCTATTTATTCAACAAACAAAAACATTTAAAATTATAAATACATTTTGGAGTTATCTTTTTCTCTTTTTTAAAAAAATAAAAAAAAAACAAAAATCAAAATTGCAAATACATATTTCTAAGCCTTTAAACATTGGCTTTAATCATATGTGTGTGGGTGTGTGTGAGTTTATGCTATAGCCACAGTTCTCTCCCTTAATTTATAACAAATTTTAATTATATAAATAGTATACCCACCCCCCATTTAATGTTTTTTATGTATTTTTGACCATTAATTTATCTGACCTTAAGTTGTGCTTGGCCACATCAAACGTGCCTGGCACAATACCCCCCTCTGACATGAGACATTTAAATGGAGTTTATCATTTTAATGTCTTTATTATTAATCATATTTTACAAAAACTTAAAATTTTATAACATATATATTTGGTGAACAGTAGGCATGACGTACAGAACCCAGAGGTATGGAACACCATCTCCCAAGCATTTATGCACACAAGCCAAGTCTGCATTGATCTCCCCAGGCCAGAAACACCAAGAAACACAGAATCACAGCATAAAGATTTGTCATATCTAGAGCTCTGTGACAGCCAAGCAAAGTAAAATGTGTGAGTCCAATGTCTACATCTTAAAGAACCCGTACCAGAGGAATTTTCATCTCTGCCATCCACTGCACTCATGCTCGTTCCTTATTGAGGCTTACAGAGTCTTTTGCAGTGGAATAAAACCCAGAGGAATTTTCATCTCTGCCTACTCTGCCACAACATCACAGAACTTCCAGACCATGCCAAAACCTTCAACCATTCTTCTGCACTCTTACCATCTCTAACCCCAGAACACAGAAAGCAGACTGACCTACACACACAACACTCAGAAAACCGAAGTCCACACATCTGACCCTCAAATGACATGACCATTTATTATAAAAACCTACGTGCTATTTTTACTACACCCATGCTGAGGATAAGGTGATCTAGCCCACTTTCCCTTTCCTTTATATACTAGTTCATCGATTTTCTTTTCCACAGTATCATTGTCTGTCATTCGCTTAAGATTTCTGGAATACTTATCATTATACCAAGGTTTGTGTTCAGCTGCATATTTGTTTCCCCCCAGCCCATGGCATTGAGGCTAATGTTTTCATGGGTTCTATCTGGTGGGTGGCCCTGCTGGCTCATATCCACAGCACTCAGTAGTTCAGCCACTGATTCTATCGAATTTGTGTTGGCAGTAAGAAGCATTTGCTCAATTCTAAAGGGTAGGTTGTGGCATATTATCCTTATGATCTGGCCTTCCAATGTGTGGCATGCACTGAGTTGCCTTAGCTTAGCCACTTGTCTTTGGAAAAATTTTAGATAGCTCTCACCCTCATTAGCCCTATACTTCTCTTGCATTATCTGGTATAAGATGGTCTCCTGGAGCTCTTCACTCCAGAAATTTTTTACTAGTGCTTCTTTACAACCCTCAAAGGTTGGTGGTTGGTAGAACAAAGATTCCCACCATGACTGAGCATCACCCTGTAGGTGGTTACTTGCAATGGTTAGTTTATCTTTCTCTACCATTCTGTTAGCACTGAAATACTTTTCCAAGCTATTTATATGCTTCAATGGAGCTTCTCCAACTTGCCCCTCAAAAATTTTAATCTTTGAAAACTGGTTGATGTTATATTGATATAACTGGCATCCCTCTACTATCTTAGCCTCTCCAAATTCTTGCTGCATAGGTCTTACTTTTTCATTCCCACTATCGGGTTCCTGATTTACTTTTGTTAACTCACTACTATCCTCATGCCCTTCAACTATTTTCATCCTTGTTATATTATCCCCTGTCATTCTTTTCCTTCTAACTACATTTATATCCTCCACCCTTTGTTCCATTATCATTTCCCGTTCTTTTATCATATTGATATACTGTTTTTCTATCAACTGTTTTTCGATTTGAGCCACTGTCTGGCACAGATTCTCTATTCACTCATCATTCTCAGTTATTCGCATTTCTAGGTTCACTATTCCATTACTATGATCTTTCACTGTTTCTTTAACCCTTTCTTCTATTTCTTGTATTCTTTTGCAATCTGCTTCCAATACTTGTTGCCTTGTTTGGATTTTTTCAAACCTATCACTATTAATCTGATGGAGGCCCCTACATTTTTCTTCTACACCTTGAAACCTTGTTTCAATTCCTAAGGATATTTCTTCCCTAAAACCATCAAACTTTTTAGCTATTTCCTTTGACATCTGAATGATTTCTAGCCTTATAGTATTTACAAACATCTCCATCATTTTCATTAAGTTTTCATTTTCCCCCATGGGTTTTCCTTCACTTTGAGGCTCCATTGCTTCCTCTATTCTGTTTTCAGATCTTTGAGGCTGGCTTTCTTCTGCCATTTCCCCAATTATTTTGTCATGCTTTTCACTCATATCTATCTTTTTTTGCTTTTGCTTTCTGGACTGTGATCTTGTCCACATATATAGTATTATTTTTACCTATTTATATATTTGCTTTGTTATACAACTTTAACTTCATTTTACTTGACTAACTCTTAAGACTATGGTTTAACGCTACTTTGATTAACTTAATTCTCTTTATTTATTTCTTTTCATAAAATAATTCAGCACGCGCTGTACTGAGCTTCCATTATCCCTACCTTCATTTATTTCTCCCTTCCAAGTTATATGTCTCTCATTCATTTATTATCTATAAATAATAAAATTATTCCGAGTTCACCCTTCAAACTCCAATAAAAACATATCCAAACCAAGCTAACATTAAATTGTGCACATATTGGAATTGTTTTCAAAACGAAACAAAAAGAAATTGATCGCGAATAGTATTATGATTCTGAACTGTTTCGTGCCATCAAAAACTAAATTCCCTATCATGCAACTTCACAATTCTACTTTATTTAAAAAAGATCTACTTTCCCTTTTTTCTTTTTACAATAAAAATCTTTTTTTCCGCAGTCTGCCCCTTCTTTTTATACAATATGTAGTTTACGCTTGTATATTATCATTTATTTTTACTATAACCACTTATATATAACTAAAGCAATTTAAATCAATATAACTGTAGTGACGAAAGGTCACTTCAAAAACAAAATACAGTTTTTAAAGTTATTATTTATTAAGATTCACCGCCTGTTTTTATACAATACGTAGTTTACGCTAATATACTGCAGTCTATTTCTTTCTACAATTGTCTTATTTATTTAACTTTTTTTTTTAAAATTGATTTCTACTATAAATATTTATATATAGCTAAAACAATCTAAATCAATAGTATTGTAGCGATGAAGGTCGCTTCAAAAACAAAATAAAGTTTAAAATTCTTATATATTAAGATTTGATTATACCTATATACTGCTGTTTATTTTTATTAATTGCACAATTTATATTTTTATACTGCCTTTTATTTTTATTAAATATGTATATACGACAAAATAAACTTAATCAGTATTATCGTAGTGACAAACGTCACTTCAAAAAAAAAATTTAGAATTTTATTTATTAAGTTTCTCAATCGTTAACTTCTTTTCTCTTTTTTTTAAATCTTGTCTCTAACAAAAAATTCATTCCCAATATTTTTGAGATTTTGTGAGATTTTCCCTTTTCTTTAGTTACGTTTAGTGGCCATGTCTTTTCTATACTGGCCACATTAAGTAAGGCCCCACATTGGGCACCAAAAAAATTTCTATTTTATACCAGTTAACTTTTACTCCATTGATATGAGCATGCACTTAAACCGAACATGAGGGAAAATATGGTGACATGCCGAAGTAAGAAGAGATTCAAAACTCTACCATAACAGTGCTTTGGACATAGAAGATACTTATGGAAAGGTTGACTCTTCCATACCTTTGTGGGATGACTCTAAATCAACCCCTCATGCCACTCCCAGAAGGAAATTTAACTCTCCCTCTGAAAGAATATGCAAGTTCAAATGATATTAGGGCATGTGTGCCGATAAATAATTATTCATAAAAAAATAATAAATAAGTACCCTCATGCTAAATAGAGATTTAAAACCCAGTAAGATGATTTCACATTTGCTAGCTCAGCATACTCTTTTCTCAGTTAAAGAATGGGGATCGGAAAACTCGCATAATTAACTAATATGGGGTTAGAGAAAGTAAATGACAAAAAGAATAAAGAAAAATTATGGCAGTAGTTGCTTTAGAATTATAATATAAATATTTTATTAACCCATTACCCATACCATTTATAATATGAATACATTCCCAGATCAATTAGATATATGAAACAAATGTTACACTACATAAATCCTATTAATACAACAAAATCATAATCATAAAGAAATACTTAATAAAGCAATAATTAAATTAAATAAAGGAAAATTTCTTTCTTAATAAGAAAATAAATCAAATAATTATACGTGAGAGGTAGTGATCTGTGGATTATAAGTAAACTCACACACATGCATTACACAAATAAGGAAAAATTAACAAGTTATATCCAGGTGTGTTTATGTATGTATGTACATGAGATATATATTTATGAAATGGGTATTAAATTTAAAATAAAATAAACACAAAAAAAGTGTACTGCGGCAATAAAATAAACACAAAAAAAGTGTACTGCGGCAAGGGCTGGACTTGACTGCGTTATAAGTTTATAGAATTGATCATCATCACCTTGGTGCTTGAATCTCAGGGTTTACATTCTGTTGGGATGGTAGGAGCAGAGTTGGACAGACATGCTGAAGTCGGCTTCTATTCCATGACCATTTTATCTGCAAGTGAATGCTTGATTTGCAACTTTAAGTTGGAGAATGGATATTCAACAGAATATTAAACAGTATCAATTGTTCTTTATTGGTTTAAGGTTCCTAGGTTAACTGCAAGCTTTGATGGTGTGTTGTAGTTATGCTTCCATCAGAATCAACTGACTGGTTAACTGCTAGGTTATTTCAATGATGGCAAGGTATTATAATCATCATGATTAAAACAGTTGCATGACTTCACGTTTTTCAGAATAGCATTAGCTTCCCAATAAGATTTGCAAATGTGAACTGCTCTCTTTGACAAGAAAAAGTTAGACTGCCTTCTTTGAAAAGCAAAGGTGAACTGCCTTCTTTGAAAATCAAAAGTCAACTCCCTCTCGCAATTTCAGAACAGATATCCCACCTCCATACACAAAAATTAATTAAATCTCAATGAATTGGTTTTACTAATTGTTTTAAAAATTTGATTTCTAATTAGCTTTTTCTTATTATTTTTTTATATCTCCATTCAGATCACAATTAAGAAATGATAACATCTTTTTACTCTTGATTAATTACATTATCATAATTGAATTTTTTTCTGTTTTAACAAACAATTGTTTCATATAACTTGAACATTTCTCTCTCCATGTATTATCACAAGTCTAATTAAACTCTTGTCCTGTTAAAATTAATTTAGCATGGACAGGAAGCCAGAATGCCTTTACGCTTTTCTTAAATTTAAGACAATGACTTGCTCAAATGCAACTGAAGAGAAAAATGACTATTAAAACCTCGATTTTGAAATTATTCTTAAATATTTTTAACCAACAGTAATATTTAAAATTTTCCTTTTTACATTTTGTACACACTCAAAAAATATAAATAGAGAATAACAATTTGTTAAATAAATGCTGTTTCTTCAACAAACAAAAACATTTAAAATTATAAATACATTTTGGAGTTATCTTTTTCTCTTTTTTAAAAAAATAAAAAAAAACAAAAATCAAAATTACCAATACATATTTCTAAGCCTTTAAACATTGGCTTTAATCATATATGTGTGTGTGTGAGAGTTTATGCTATAGCCACAGTTCTCTCTCCTAATTTATAACAAATTTTAATTATATAAATAGTATACCCACCCCCCATTTAATGGCTTTTTATGTTATTTCGACCATTAATTTATCTGACCTTAACTTGTGCTTGGCCACATCAAACATACCTGGCACATATAATATATATATATATATATATATATATATATATATATATATATATATATATATATATATATATATATATATATATATATATATATATATATATATATATAAATAAATGAATATACGAGCCTACATCTAATATCCTTCAATAGAGAGCACCACCCAATGTCCATCCTAGAATATTTATAGTTTACTGATGAGAATATTACTACCAATGCCTACTATAGCTGTCCCATAATAATTAGATCAATTATTGCACTTGGTTCCAGAAAGCAGATATTCTTTTCTAAATAAACAACTGGTAGGACAAACAACAGTAATCTAATGCTAAACAAATATAACAATTAACAACAATATTTATTAATGATAATAAAAATCTTACATTAATGGTAGTGTTTAAACTAGTTTAAATCATACATATAATAATAATTGATTACAAACCTTTTTTAAATAAGTAGACAATATATTTGACAGTTGATTGACTCTATTATTCTACCTTTCCATGTTACTTTTAGTTCAGTAAAAACAATTGAGTATAGAATTTTACATGAATATGCATTTTTAGCTGAGCACACATACCTTTGCTATAACATGAATCTATGATAAAACATTGGCAGACTTTATTATTAGATAATCTCACATGTGCTGATTTTACTAACAAAGATCATATGCATTGCAAAATTCCAGCCACAAAAAGAAATATATAATGAATAACAATAAATAGACCCATAAGTAGTCTTAGTTAAGAAACAAAATATATAATAAACTTTGGAAGAAACATTTTATCCAAGGTAAGCATTAATAAGAAAGAACACAAATTTTGTACTAAATAAGATCAAGTTAGAACAGATAAAAATATATTCAATTGAGCTTGAGAAGAACATCACTGAACCCTATATAAAATATCAAAATCTGCCTGTAAATAGAAGTAAGCATAAAAATATTTTAAATGGCCAAATGTATAAATAGACCTTTGTGATATATATATATATATATATATATATATATATATATATATATATATATATATATATATATATATAAGGGATCTTTTTATATCATGCACACATACAAATGAAAAAAACTTTCTCTTTTACTTTCAGCCTTACATGATATAAACAATAAGCAAAAAGCTGCCAATAATTTAAATAATTTAATGCTTATATAAAAAGTAGTATGTATACATCTACATATATCAAATTAATAATGAATATGTCAAGTTCTAATGCACTATTAATTCAATGCATATACTAAGAAAATATCAATCTAGATTTCACTTTTTTTAAAGTTTACTCTTACTAATGATAATCTAGATTGCTCTAAAACAATCACAAAGTAAAAATAATAAGTTGCTCTCAGATGCCTTTAAGTAACTGTCTGTTAACTTTATAGAAAAAATGAATTTTAGAAAACTATTGAGTGTTATAAAATTAATTATCAACAGGCAAATTTAAAACACATTAAAGGGCTTAACTAAAACATATTCAAATTATTATAATATATGATATATAGGTAAAGGAAAACAATGTATAGAACAGATTACAAAATTACATTAGTAAAGATAAAAATATAAAGCCAAGAATTAATACAACTAAAATTACATATAGCCTTTAATGTTACTGGTTTACTGGTATATCTAGAGATTAGTTTATGTAAAAGTTTTACCTTAAAATACATATTATATGCAAATGCATACATAGTCAGACATGTCATGGAGTCTTCTTTCTGTTTCATGAGCAATGTGAGGAGCATTGATATGATGGTCTTTAGGATGTATGCTATTGGTTAGATGTTTATGCTGGAGAGTAGAGTTTGTTTTGATACTTTAGCAGCTTATAGATTCAGATATAGAAACTGGTGCAAATTCTAAGTTCATCCTTGATGGGCACAACTATATTCAAGCAGGATCATCAGATATAAAAGAATAAGTAGAATAGAATTAAGCAGAATATGAAAAAGTAATTTAATTTTAGGTCTCTTTTATAGACCTGCTATCGCTTATTTAACCCAACTCAGTATTTTAAGGAACCTTCCTAATCACCAAACCAGTGATTAAAACTTTTTGAACCAGCTAAGCCAAATATCTTAATTAACTCTTATAATGCATGACTTGTCTAAAAACGAGAAGATTTGACATCACTCTAAATTGGCTACTTTTTATCCCACGTATACATATGATACGTCATTAGAAAGAAAATCAAAAGTTCTGTAAGATGGTGCCCTCTTCAGAATAAATTTACAAGTAAAAAATCAATAAAAATGACCATATATGTCAAACAAAACCAAAGCACCGCCTCCTCACCAACTTTTCTTGAATCTTATTGGCTGTCCCACTTCTGTCAGAAAGGTAAATGGCTGCCAAAAAGTAAAAAGTTACGTTCGTTTTGATTTTTATTACGAAAATGATAAACGAATGTTTACAACATTTTAAACAATATTTGAATTGAATTACAAATTATTATTGATAAAATAATACTAAAAATCAAATTATTTTAGAAAAATAGTTAAGATATTACCAAGAATTATTTATTTATTGCTACATATTGATCGTAACGTTAAAGTGAAAAAAAAAAAAGATTGCTGACACAATCTTTTTTGGTTGGTTGAATAGCGGTTACTTTTATTTCACCGCAATTGAATATTTTTTAAATTATAAATCAAATTTTATTTTTGA
Organism: Epiperipatus broadwayi; assembly: GCA_028023455.1. NCBI lineage: Eukaryota > Metazoa > Onychophora > Udeonychophora > Euonychophora > Peripatidae > Epiperipatus > Epiperipatus broadwayi. The sequence continues at coordinate 4,406,651 of JAQFVV010012443.1, forward strand.
AAAGATTTTCGTTTGCTTTCGTAATCTGACAATTCAGTAATATACTTTTTACAAATGAAACTAACGTATTTATATTATTAAAAGTGATCTATTTTAACAATAGATTTTGTTAAAGTTGTGAGTTGGCAAACTACAAGTTTTGATTTTTAACTCATTCGGCCAATTATATAATCATCGTTCAAAGGGTTAATGAATTCCAAATTATAATTAATCAATTTAAAATTTTCTAGATAACAATACTTAATGAAAGAAAGCTATATTTTTGTTCAATTCTTAATTAAAATAAACGATTAGAATCAATAAAAAATCATTTCATGATTATGTATTATATAAAATATTTTACTGAAAGATAATAAATTCAACATTAAAGTATCTTTTTTTAAAAAAATCTTAAATTTGAATAGACTAACTTTAAAACATTTTCATTCTTAGTGTGTGAATATATATATATACATAATGCCATACTCACCAAAAAACACACTTGAATAAAAATATCAGAACTTAAATTAAAATTAAATTTGCTCAATCAACACTAAATACAGTCATATAAATTAATATTGAGATAGGCAAAAGTATTTCAGTATATATAAAAAAAAAAAACTCTAGTGTTTGACTGGATAACATGTAACACCAGAACAACTAATCATATAATTTATTTAATATTCTCTGTCAATTAATTTCATACTGTCTTTCTAAAGGATTTAAAAATATGAGTTTATCGATTGTGAAAATATAGCAACTTTTAAAACTTAAAGAGATAAATGATTTGATTAGGTTTGAATATAAATTTTCTATAATATACTAACTTACCTTGAAATTAAATTCAAATAAATATGTAAATTATTGAAATAATGTAAACACAATAGGTATTCAAATTTTCTTTTTATGACTTAATTAATTGTTGTTCTTCAACTTCTAATTCATGGCTATTATTTTTTATTTTATCCTTCTTTAAAATTCAATAGATGTCATCTTAATTAAATTATTGTATCATTTTCTTCAGCATTAATGACTTTATTTAAGAACCAATTATATTATCTAAAAAAGTTAATTTCATTTTTTACTCTTTGTTTTCCCATTTTCATAACATGATATTTAAAACTATTGTAAAAACAGATTAATATTTTACTTTATAGAAGTAAATATTTATGTATATGTATAAAATAAATCAGTCTACTTATTCAAATAACAAATATATTATCCTTAATGTGTAAATGAGAATATATATAATATAAATAATTTTCTAGATGAACATGCTTTTGATGTGTTAACATATTTAGTCAAAATATAATATTATGAGAACATAAATAATTGAACCTGATTAGTCCAAATATTTGAATTGCAAAAAATATTTTATTCTGAAAAATCTATTATAAATATGCAATAATCAATAAAGTAAGTCTTTTTTTATATATAAATATATAAGTATATATGTTATCTGCCTACAAATAGGGGGAATAACCAACACATACCAATGGAACTGCTACTTCAAAATTATGCATTACTATTTAGTAACATTTATTTACATGTGCCAACACTAATAGAATAATTCAATAAGGTAATATAATGCAAGATAATTCAGTCAAAAATTGGAAGCAATCTAGTTATAGCTATAGAAACATAATAGTTAATCCAATAACACTAACATATATCTACATATTTTAATAATAAAAATAGAGAATGACTTATCTAATTTATTTTCCATTTCCTCCAAAAATACATTTAAACTAAAGTATATTTTTATATTGTTTATAATTTGAATATTACTTTTAGTTGTTATTTAATTTATTCTGTTTGTATCCTAAATAGAGGATGCATAATTTAGCATAATTTTTTATCTAAATTAAATCAAAACAAAATGCATGGCTATGATAAAAATTTTACAAGTATATAGATTTTAAAACACATACAAGTTTATTTTAAATTATAATTATATGTTCTTTAATTATTTATATACGTAAATAAAGTGATTCGGCTTTTTTTTTCTTATTATAATTAAAGTCGCATTAAATATCATGGTCATTTAAATAGCAAGGTTCAAACCAGATAACAAAAATGTAGTCAATTTTTATTCTTTAAAACACATTATTTATTTAAAGTAGATTAAACAAATCGTAGCACTTTAAAACAAATGGTATCACTAATCTAAATTCAGAATGCACATGCTGTAAAAAAACAATGCTTAGTCATCCTCATAAAGTTAAATATTTGGAGTGATGAATATAATAAGTCAGTTTTTAAATTATTTACTTTGTTGAAATTATCGGATAAATGATTTCTTTTGCAGATAATAGTTTTAGTTATTGTTTATTTATTTAATTTTAAAAACAAGATCTTTACAATTAATGTTATCTAACAAAATAATAAGTGAATGGGATTTCATATATGAAATTTATGGAAACTCTTCTTTGCTTGGGATAAACATAATAACTAGGTATATATTTTTCTCTCTTCTTAAATTTGTTCTAAAAGTAATGATGAAAGTAAAATAAATATATCCAGGCAAGCCTTAGTTATGTGCATTTGCAGAGAAGGATAAAAATACTAAATTTGAAAGCATTGTAAATAAGAGTATCAACAATGTTCCAATCCTTAAATATTTAGATGGTTGAGATATCTGCACAATGTTTAAAGTATATAGAAACTCTTTTATTCTGAAGATGAAGAGAACTTTCTTTTATAATATACAGACTATAAGTCATTGATTGTTTAAGTTTGGAAAAATATTCATAAAAGCATATTTTACTATGTAAATGCTCACACATTAATGGACATTTAAATGTCCCTATTATTCATGACATTTAGTATTAAATATAATATTATTAGTATTTATACTGTCATATGATAATATATTTATATAGTAGTGAATATTAATTCTATCTATAAAAAGTGAAAATATAAGTAATTTTTTTTCATTATTTATGGCATAGTATCTAACAACAAATGTATTAACTGTCTATATATTAACCATATTCAAACATGATCTAATATTATGTGATAGGATTCAATGTCTGATCAATAGTTTAGTTTTTATATTTCAGATTTATGAAGATCAGTCAAGCATTGGTAGCCAAGAGGTCAGCACAACTGCTTTGCAAGCAGTTGCTTACAGACTGTTGTTGCGAGTTTGCTTACTGGACGATGCTTTGACATATGGAAAAAAAAAGTAAATTCATAAAATTAATTCGGGAAAATCACCACATGGTATTAATTAGGTAGATTTGACTTTATTTATTTTTTTAGGGAATTGTATACATTCATTAATATTTATTTTCTGATAATTAACTAGGAACTGAATCTTTATTCCAGGACAATTACTATAGTTATTGATTTATTGTTTTAGTATAATAATAAATTTTATTTTGTTGCTAAGATTATATGTGTAGTTCCTTCTTTATCAAATAAAGAGATATCAAATTCTAATAAAGCAAAAGCTTTTAGATGTTGAGCAGAATCTTATTCTCAACTTTTAATGATCACAAGGTTTTCAACAACCCCAAGCATTACCAATATAATACAGAATTTTATATTAACTACATTGTTAATAAGCTATTCCATTAAATAAAATTGTAAATTGTTTTTTTATCCCTGAGTTGATTAGTTTCATTTTCAATATAAATATTTAATATATCTATGTAACATCCTGATTCACAGATAAAATGCTGCTATTCTACACACAATTAGAAATACTGGGGTGCATTTTACAATGTGAATGTTACATTGGAAATACTAACTCATTTATATTAATTCATTGATATATATATATATATATATATGTCATATATATATATATATATATATATATATATATATATATATATCTGACAAAACATGATTTCTCAACCAAATCACCACCTGTCCCCTATTCATGTCACACTACTTAGCAGTACAGAGTAGAAATTTAATCAGCACTACTATCTGGAATATGTTGATTACTAAAGCATATACAAGGGGACAAAAACATGCTAATAGAAAAAGAATTGAACAAATTGAACTAAGTACTTACAATTATTACCAAGCCAGAAAATTCAATGTTTATTATCAATGTGCATTGCATTTGTTATTATTTATAAAACACACATTAACATGTACAATTGCATATAGAATTTGTAATAACTATTTCAACAACATACTCACTATTTATTCATGCTTCAAAATTGTATTCAAGATAAAACAAGACTACATAGTAAAGTCAGTTTGTGATTTTCTCAATCAAACAATTTGTATTATAAACCATTATTTACCTATAAATTATGACTCACTATATAAACTAAAGTAAAAAAAGAGTGAAAATAAAACTGCAATAATGATTATACATTTTTATACTATTTCAAATAATAATTCTATTTTCAAATAATATGGATGTTTTATTATATATCCCACATCCATCCTAGGATGATGTTAGTGGATAACATTAATGAAGATCAATTTCTTGAATTTACATTATTTTGATAATCTAATTATAAATGAAAAAATTAGTTCTGCTACATACAGTGTTTTTAGCATCTATAATTTGAATGCTAAGACTTCTTTTAATATTTAAACAATAAAATAAATTTTTAAAGGTTTTTTTTTTTTGGGGGGGGGGGGTCATCAGTGCAATTCTTATTTCAACTTCACTATAATTAGCAGCAGACAAAGCCACATCATTTTTTCTCACAATAAATCTTTCCATGAATAATTTTCCCTTTTCAAATGACATAAAGGTATCAAATATCTGAATCTCTATCGCCATATTGACATACTGAATATACAGTAAATCGTCTATATATATATATAAAAAAAATGAAAAATTGAGGTATTTGTAAGCCTGATTTATATAGTAACTCAAATAATGTCTTTTCTGATTGTAATGACAAAGATGTGTGTGTAGGTAAATTGAAGTACTTTTTATAGTATAATCCTATCCATATAACATTCTGAAAAGCTGGATTCAAATGCAACCCCAATAAAACTAATTTTCAATCAGCCTTATTTATTATTTTTATATAAATAATCCATAATTAATACACTATTGTTTGTTGAATATGTTTCTAGATATTTTTAGCTAGAAAGCAAAACATGATTGGAAAAACACTCAAATCCTCCAAAATTGGTAACTATGTTGGCTTGTCAATTGCATCTTTTTTTTACTGTTCATCTTTGAAAAGCTATGGGTTAAAAGTTCTTTGTCCTGCACTAAAAACTTTTTATCCTTTAACTATCTATCTGTATTAAGAGCCTATTGTGAAATCATTAACATACTTCTCTATAATATAAGCCAAAAACTTCAGATCTTATTATAGGTAAATTTGGATTTGTTTTCAGGTTCCAAATAAACCAATTCTCTTTTCAGGTGAAACATCCATAGATAATAAGGCTTTTAATCAATTCTTTGTCAGTAAACAAATAAAACAATGCAAATCATGATCATGTGGCACTTGATTAACCTAGTGAGATTTTACATCTTTAAGTATATTTTATAAAAATATAATATAATGTTTAATCTGAACTCAGACTTTCAATCACTTCACTATCCACACTGTCTTATACTACTGATACACATGACCACATACATGAGCACTGATTATATATATATATATATGGCAGGTGGTAATCTGGACCATCTGATGAGTGCTGGTTTAGCATGAAATACGATAATTGGTGATTATTTATCTTTCCTGTATGTGTGTGGTCATGTATATCAGTAGTATGAAATAGTGTGCATAGTGAAGTGCTTGAAAGTCTGAGTTCAAATCTCCTATATTTATAATTAGACTCCAGATTTAAGGTTGTCTGGTATTTCAAATTTTAAATCTTTAATCTGTAAAGAGTATTAAGTGCTATTTTTATTATATATATATATATGTGTGTGTGTGTGTGTGTTTTCTGGATAAGTCAAAGAAATAAACTTATTTCTGAATGAGACAATTGTGTATGCATTTATGTATAAACAGTAAAATTATAATTATCATGAGTCAAAATTCCATAGTATATTTTTTTTCATTTACAAATACAGTAATTACAAACTATTATAAAAAACAATCACTGTATCGTTTATTACTAATGGAAGAACTTTATTCGCAAAAACAATAATAATTAACTTAGTGGCCAAATCTCATTAGACGTTTTCAGAATTAACTGTATAAATGATATAGTTCATGTGTTACGCAACATTCTTTTCTAAAGATCATATATGAATGAGAAAAACAGAGAATGAGAGATAAAGGTATAGCAAATATAGCAATTTAAAAATATAATTAAATCTCAATATTCGGTTTTATAATATAATAAAATATTTTACAAAAAAAAATGAAAAAAATCCTAATAAAAGAAGATTGATATATTTTAATTTATTTTTATAAAAATCTATCTTCAACATTTGTAAATGTTAAAATATAAAAAAAAAAAAATCAAATAAAACAACGAAGTAATATTTTTATCTTTTTTAAAATTTAAATTAAGTTTCTTATTTTATTTTAAAAACATTTTTGTTATAGTTACATACTGCCTACAGAAAATTGTATCTGTAATGATTTTTACTATATTATCACCTTACAGCTATTAATGTGTTGTAATGAATTTAATCAGTGCATAATAATAATAATAATAATAATAATAATAATAATAATAATAATAATAATAATAATAATAATAATAATAATAATAATGTATGCACATAAAATATATTTTAATGTGTGCATATAACAATGTAAATAATAAACTATGCTCCATCATCAACATCAAACCTAAATGAGTACTATTTTAATTGTGTATGGCTTCACCATATTCATCATTAAAGCTCAGTAGGAACATCAACAGCTATAAATTAAGAATTAATTCCAGCTAAGGAAATTGAAAAACATTCGTTTGGTAATTTGACTATTTTGCTTAGCCTAGTGATTAGGTCTCAAGGACCTAATATTCTCCTGAGTAATAGACTTTGCAGTTATTTCATTTTTTTATTTATTTTATTGTGCATTTTATTTATATAAAATCTCTAGACTTTTAAAAATAGCTTGGTTCTGACTGTCCAACAGTCTTTTTCCAGAGATGTAATAAACAAGATAGATAGATAGATAGATAGATAGATAGATAGATAGATAGATAGATAGATAGATAGATAGATAGATAGATAGATAGATAGATAGATAGATAGATAGATAGATAGATAGATAGATAGATAGATAGATAGATAGATAGATAGATAGATAGATAGATAGATAGATAGGTAGGTAGGTAGGTAGGTAGGTAGGTAGGTAGGTAGGTAGGTAGGTAGGTAGGTAGGTAGGTAGGTAGGTAGGTAGGTAGGTAGGTAGGTAGGTAGGTAGGTAGGTAGGTAGGTAGGTAGGTAGGTAGGTAGGTAGGTAGGTAGGTAGGTAGGTAGGTAGGTAGGTAGGTAGGTAGGTAGGTAGGTAGGTAGGTAGGTAGGTAGGTAGGTAGGTAGGTAGGTAGGTAGGTAGGTAGGTAGGTAGGTAGGTAGGTAGGTAGGTAGGTAGGTAGGTAGGTAGGTAGGTAGGTAGGTAGGTAGGTAGGTAGGTAGGTAGGTAGGTAGGTAGGTAGGTAGGTAGGTAGGTAGGTAGGTAGGTAGGTAGGTAGGTAGGTAGGTAGGTAGGTAGGTAGGTAGGTAGGTAGGTAGGTAGGTAGGTAGGTAGGTAGGTAGGTAGGTAGGTAGGTAGGTAGGTAGGTAGGTAGGTAGGTAGGTAGGTAGGTAGGTAGGTAGGTAGGTAGGTAGGTAGGTAGGTAGGTAGGTGGGTAGGTAGGTAGGTAGGTAGGTGGGTAGGTAGGTAGGTAGGTAGGTAGGTAGGTAGGTAGGTCGGTAGGTAGGTAGGTAGGTAGGTGGGTAGGTAGGTAGGTAGGTAGGTAGGTAGGTAGGTAGGTAGGTAGGTAGGTGGGTAGGTAGGTAGGTAGGTAGGTAGGTAGGTAGGTAGGTAGGTGGGTAGGTAGGTGGGTAGGTAGGTAGGTAGGTAGGTAGGTAGGTAGGTGGGTAGGTGGGTAGGTAGGTAGGTAGGTAGGTAGGTAGGTAGGTAGGTAGGTAGGTAGGTAGGTAGGTAGGTAGGTAGGTAGGTAGGTAGGTAGGTAGGTAGGTAGGTAGGTAGGTAGGTAGGTAGGTAGGTAGGTAGGTAGGTAGGTAGGTAGGTAGGTAGGTAGGTAGGTAGGTAGGTAGGTAGGTAGGTAGGTAGGTAGGTAGGTAGGTAGGTAGGTAGGTAGGTAGGTAGGTAGGTAGGTAGGTAGGTAGGTAGGTAGGTAGGTAGGTAGGTAGGTAGGTAGGTAGGTAGGTAGGTAGGTAGGTAGGTAGGTAGGTAGGTAGGTAGGTAGGTAGGTAGGTAGGTAGGTAGGTAGGTAGGTAGGTAGGTAGGTAGGTAGGTAGGTAGGTAGGTAGGTAGGTAGGTAGGTAGGTAGGTAGGTAGGTAGGTAGGTAGGTAGGTAGGTAGGTAGGTAGGTAGGTAGGTAGGTAGGTAGGTAGGTAGGTAGGTAGGTAGGTAGGTAGGTAGGTAGGTAGGTAGGTAGGTAGGTAGGTAGGTAGGTAGGTAGGTAGGTAGGTAGGTAGGTAGGTAGGTAGGTAGGTAGGTAGGTAGGTAGGTAGGTAGGTAGGTAGGTAGGTAGGTAGGTAGGTAGGTAGGTAGGTAGGTAGGTAGGTAGGTAGGTAGGTAGGTAGGTAGGTAGGTAGGTAGATAGATAGATAGATAGATAGATAGATAGATAGATAGATAGATAGACAGATATTAATTCATTATTATAACAAATTAAACATTCAAAAAAAAAATTATATAAAAACTACAGTAAATTATATTGAAATAATTTAAATATATTTTATATTATTTTTTTATTTATATCATATTATCTATAAATAAACACTCATCAGTAATAAAATCATAAAAAATAATGAAATCATATTTATCATTTGGACATTTTGTTTGAAAATTTGAAATAAAAATAACATTAGCCGTTATTTTCATAATGTTTTGAAAATTTAGTGTGAATTTGATCATGAAATGGGATTCAATCCTGGATTAGGCAAGCCTTTATTTTTTTTTAGTTCCAATTAAATGTGCTTCACTATTATATGCATGCAACTAGACATCCAAATATTGAACATAAAATAGATACTTAATATTATTATCTAGAGAATAGGTCCTATTGATCACGAATGTTGATAGTTGATATGCTAACTCTAAAAACAAAAATATAATTATAAGAAGATGCTATCTTCATATATTTTTGACAGTCATCAATTGTTATTATTACATCCTTGGATTACCTTTAACCTCATTTTTAGCTTAGTAGAGAATACATCAACACTGCATTATTTAACAAAAGCTTGATAAACCTTTTTTTGAAAGATTGCACAGTTAAGGATTATTAAAAACTACTATTTTAACAGCTTTTTATACCTGTGGTTTTCAAAATCATCATTTTATATATTATCACTTAAAGTGAAGTTGCCATGCATGGTTTGGAAATATGGTAGATGGTAAACTTTGAAAATAAGCTCCATGGATCACAGCAATGGCTGATATTTACAATGTTCGAGCTTCTTGTAAATTCCTGAGCAATTAAATATTGAAATTTTTTATCTCTAGCATGGTTTGGATACAGTGGAATAGTAGTGTATTCTGGAATACAAGGTCCATAAATTCCAGCTCCAGCTGATACTTCTGATGCTAAATCTTCTTATGAACTCCCAGCTCCAGCTGATACTTCTGATGCTAAATCTTCTTATGAACTCCCAACTCATAATCCATTTTTATTATTTAATAACAATATTAACATTTTTCAAATGAGTTACTTTTAATATAATTTTACACAGATCTTAAAAACTACCAACTGTATTATTAACATGATTAGAATTATCAAATATAAAGCAATAATTAAAATAGTTACATGGTTTCTGATAAACTGTTGTTAAGTAAAAAACATTTCTTTGATAACAAGCAAGAATTATTTTGCAGTCTAATATTAGTTATCTAAATACTGCCATCTTAAAAAGTGTTAATAACATAATAAAGCATTTTCATATTAAAATCATTAGTCATAATAAACTGCAACATTTTGTTAAAGGCAGAAGGAAATGAAAGGCAAATTATACCTGATGATGATCAAAAAATTTATTATTTATCATATTATTCATTACCAAAAAACTTTTTAGATTTATAAATCATGTTTTCAACTAATCATTTAATATCAATATAATATTAATATAAAAAGCTATAATTTAATTTTAATAAATTAATAATGTAATTTCAATAAATAGTATTTGATTGTATATATTTCATTTTATTATATAGTAATTATAATTAACTAAAGTAGAAACTTTTATTATGCAAAATTTAACTTCAAGTGCTTGGATGATGTATTAAAAAAATATAATAAATGTATTTTGAATCAATCTTAGTGTTTTGAGGCCTACTTGTGGCCTCATATTCACAGCACATGAGGTCATGTGTAGGCCTCAAAAGTGTGCTAAGCTAAATTCACAATGCATATATTATAAACTTTCTTAACATAGTATCCAAGCAATCAAAATTAAATTTACAATAATTATATTACAATAAAATAATCAACAGCACTTAAAATGAAAATTCACACAACTAATAAGCAATTATTGCAGCTGCAAATTTTTCAGTAACATTAATTGTACTTTTCCCAAGTATACCAAAATCACTATCCGTTCAACAATGATACTCTAAAAAGTTTAAACATTAAACTGATTTCAACAAAATGTTTCACAACCTGATTTAATTGTAATGATAAGAACAGTCATTATTAAAAAAATTATTTAGCTACAGATGCCAAAATTAGAGTACAATGTCAAAAAGTGAAACTGATTGTAGGCAAGACATTGGAGAATATTCAGTGACTAACTTTTAAAAAATAGCAGTCATAAATCATAAATATTCAATATTTTTTATCATGTACATATACTTGCAAAGCATATATGCAATTAAAATAATTTACTTTATTTACCACTTAATTTATAAACCCATGCAAAATGGCATTTAACCCAGTTCACATAAGCCAGTAGTGAATAGAATTTTACTAGCACTATCATATGGTATTTATAGATTGCTCAAGCTTATACTAGTTGGAAGCACTAGAGTGAAAATAATAGATCAAACATCTATTAATTTTTAATTTATTGAAATGGTTTATGAATATAAATGACAATATAAATAAATTGAACATTTCAAATGCAGGCAAAAATAATATATAAACATTTTAACTTCTAGACATTTCTATAATATTGACTGGAGCATGGGTACAAAGTTTTGATATTATACTATAACTACTGAACATGCATTAAAATAAATTTAAATAGGAATGAAAATGTTCATCCCATTTTTAAATCTCTCATACATTTAATAATATTTAATATTCATTCCTATATGAGAGACTGTCCACTTAATGAAAAAAGCAGAATTATTAATAATATATTTTTTCCAAATGGTTTGTGTTAATCTTTTGAGGGTAATAAATTTGAAACATATCAATTAAAGTATGACTATTTATATATTGATAAGCACATATGTAAGATAATGTGATCTTAGCCAACTGAATGCTGGTTCAACACAAAAGGTGCATCATAGGGAAATCACACATCATTTTCATATATATTTGCTCATAATTTTAGAATTATACTCTACTTGAAGAGTTAAAAGCAGGTAGAAACCAGTCCCTACTTTATATGAGAATGGTATAGTAAAAATTACATGGCAGGAACATTATTCATTTAATGGATACTCACACCTTTGTTTTGAGATTACACATTAAGTCTATATATACTAATATATTATTTGATATCTTAATTAAAATTAATTAAAATGTGTAAATAGTTTATTAATATTAAAATTCTCCAGGCAAATTTATTTAATATACGTCTACTTTTTTATACAATTTGATTGGTTAAAATTTCATCTATCAGATTTCTCCATAAAAACAATTTTATCAAAATTATAATAACTAAATGATTCATCAACTTTTTTAAAAAAATCTCTTGATTAAAGATTAGCAGATCATTATTATTTTTATATAAAATTGTTTTTTATCATGCAACTAAGATCAAATATCTGTTCTCTAGGCATTCAATTTGTGAAACCAAGTGAATGTTTTTACTTTTCACTTGAGTCTTCACCATCAAATTTATTATTAGTACCAATATGACATCTCAATTTAATTATTATACATAATATCATATTTTATTCAAGTAAAAAGAATAATAGTGCACAAAACACAATTATCATATGGTTATAGTTTTGGGTAGTAAACCTCTATCACAGATATCTTTTATTATTATTTGTTTTTAAAACTGTTATAGTTTTATTTTCAAATAATTGGAATAGCTTCTGTATGAATAATGTTGCTGAACAGTTTTGTCAACCATACTTAAGGCATTATGTCCTAAATGGTGGAAGTATGTTATCTGTTTCTGGGGATCATTCCTGGTTTAAGATAATCAAATGCAATTTCAAAATCATTTAGCTTTATTAGATTGATATTAAAAACTCATTACCAATGAGAAATTTGGAATCCTTCTGTAATGGTGCTTTTTATCATTGTATTAATCTTCTACAAGAAACATAATATATAATATTGGCATTCTCATTAACAACGATAAAAAAACTTCTTTGAAAAGTATATTTACTGGACTTCAATAAAAATCATCTAATCATATATTTATGTCTTGGAAAATCTTTGCTTTTCTATTATCTCTATTTGTTTTTTCTAGCCTAGATAATGATTTTATAAGTTCATCAATAATTTCTGGATCTTTGGTAGATAAATATTCACTATAAACAGCATTAGTGTCTCATCAGCAGATTCAGAACAACTCATAAAATTAACTCATCTATTTCATAAATGTAATTTAACATTGATTTATCCATGAAGATATGGATAAACTTAGACTGTAAAAGTCATACTCAATGATTGTCAAATTTATATGCAGTGGAAAAAGTGATGGACTTTATATAAAGCTCCAGTAATTCATATCTCTTGGTTACAATGTCTGTAGGCTACTTTATTTATTAACAGTTGAGCTGCTTTAAAAAATCCATTTACTAAATAAGTAAATATAAAAAAAATAATTATATAATTGAACACAGTGTCCATAAATCTTGGAAACCTTTATAGGTCACACTAAGCATAGTATTCTTATTTTTGGTAATAAGTCAAGTACTATTTAGTATGGGTATGTGGCTAGTATTAATTTGAGGATAAAGGTCAGATAATGATATAGCTAAATCAGATGAGTATTTATAAATTTGCTATTAAAACATTAAATACAATATAATGTGCTAATTTATCCTTGGGTATTAATTGGACAGTAAAATAAATTTATAGAGGTGAAATCATGCTTTACTTTTATTTTTATTTGGTATATTGTTTTAAGGACCTAATTATTTTGCTATTAGATATCTTTTTTTTTCTAAATATAGGTACATAAAATGTGTGAATATTATTTATAGAAACTTATTAAAATCAAATTGAAGGACTATACTAGTGGTTAAGGAATAATTAAAATTTAAGAGTGCTATAGATGTTCTTAGTGAAACTTGAGAGAAAACTTAATAAAACAGACAGATAAATATAGTTTTTAGCAAGAATAGGTAAATCAGTGTTTTTGTTTTTGTTGTAAAGTTTAATTTAATTTAATATATTATGTTGTTGGAAGTGCTACTTGTATTGATAAAAACTAATAGTTTTAAAACTCAGCACAATGGCATTAATTCTCATTTTATTATCACCTATGCTCCAGTTTTAGAATCACAGAATTCAGAAAATAAAAGTTTTTTTAGATAGCATAATTACAGCAATATATAAAAGAGCTTCTTTTCTTTTGGAGTTTTTAAAATACATGTTGAAATAAATAATAGATATTGGCCAAAAGTTATTTGAAATAATTATATTGCTGCTGTAAATTTAACTGGGTTTATTACTATTAATTTTTTTCTCAACACAGGGATTAATTATTACAAGCACTTTCTTTAGGCAAAAAAACTGCTATAAAGAAACACAGATACATTATCAGTCAAAACAATGACATTAAATAGATTTTATATATATATATATATATATATATATATATAAAATTCTAATATTCTAACTAATATATATATATATATATATATTAGTTAGAATATAAGAGAAGTTCATATGTCATGAGAAACTTAGAAGAACATGCTGTTGGACAGATCATAAATTAGTATATTCCAAAATTAAAAAGAGAACTGCATTAAAATATTGATATTATTCCAATCATATTCACAGGAAAATTGATGAACATTCTTTAGGAAAATCTACTACCCACACTAAATGTCACTTACTATTGAACCTGAAAATTACTAGTTTGTTTCAATAGAATTGTCATATTACTAAAGCATCGAATTCTCTTAAGAGTGTATTATCAATACAAAAAAATATATATATTACTGTGTTCACTATAAAGAAGAATAATGACTAATTTTTCTGACAATGATTTTATTATTAGTTATTTGATTAAGAGATGTAGCATTTACTGTTTGGCAGAATAATAGATTGAATGGAAGTTTCATAATAAATATAGAGATCTAAAAACAATGGTTTAATGACTAGCAAGAAGGTTTATAAAGATTGATGGATTGAATCTGCACAGAAGAGATATCCATTTACTGATCATAATAATTCTAGATTTTTTTTGATATATTAAAAGCAATATTTAGACCTGAGAATCAGCATTCTCATGCGATATTTGAGTCATATGGAAGAAATATTTTAATCATCTATTGAATAATGATATAAAATCTGAGATGACTTTTAATGATATATCCATTTTATGTCATTTATATATAAACAAAGATATTAAGCTAATGAAGTCAAAACAGTTCTCTATAACTTTAAAAAATGGAAATGCTGCATATCCCAATGAAATATCTGAAAAAGCTGTAAAATATGGCATTATTATATTTTATAGCTTCAATAATATTGGATTTTTTTAGGAATATGATTACCCATAATGTTGTGCCAGCCAACAATAGGATGATTATATTTATTTAAATTTTTAAAAATTAAGAGGATTAAATAAGATTTCAGAAATTGTCATGTAATCTCATTTTCATTCATTAAAACAAAGACATTCAATAATTGTTTTGAATAATTCCTGGCAATCATAAAAGATTCAATGAGCTTTTTGAGAATCAAAAAGCACTATAAGCATAGTTTTAATTACCAAACAAATACAAACAAAAGAATGATTTATATATTGCTTTTATTGACTGGATGAGATATTTGATTAAATTACTAGGGCAGATATATGGCATTGTTTGAAATGAGTTTGTTGCCCACAAAATTTTATTCATATTATACAGTTTTTATATGATGGAATGAGATGAAGTATTATTAGCATGAATTAAAAATCTGAGGCCTTAGAAATGAAAACTGGTGTTAAATGAGGACGTGTTATGACAATGGTCTTTGGAATTTTTATACATGACTTAATGAAACAGGCATTATGATTACAATACAGGGTTTATGGTGAAATTTTAAATTTGAATTGATTACAAGTATAGAAAATAATGTATTTTTTGGGGGGATTATGGATTCACAATATGCTAATGATTGTATTATTTTTGCCATTTCAAAAGTTGTCTTACAAAATGTTCTTAATGTTTTAATGCAACATTTAAATACTTCCTGTTTGTTATATAATTCTTTATCAGACAATAACAGAAGTAAAATTTTCAGCAACAATTAGCTTAGATGGTTGATGACTTGAGATGGTAAAAAAGTTTAAATATACTGCTAGTTTAATAAATAGAAAGGTGGACTTATATATTGAGCTACAAGGCAAATGCTAATGTGTTGCTGTGTTTTTAACAAGTTAAAAAATAGAATATTTTTTCACAAAGAAATAACTACTGCAATTAATCCAATTATGTATAGAGATATAATTTTAATTCATTGGATATAAGATGAGACTTGGCTACCATAATGTAATACAACAGAAAAGTCTCATTCAAGGATATTCCATAAAATTTTAAAACTACGATGGAAAAATCATAAAACTATTCAATATGTCTTTAACTTGTTGGAAGTGTGCTACCAAGTCTACTAATATAAAATCACACTCTCATTGAACTGAATATGTAAAATAAATAACCAATGCAAGATGTTATACCAGAGTGTTTTATGATGAACTTAAGGATTGTCTTTTGAAGAGGTAAACCAATTTATATTATGAAGATGCTCACAAAAACATTCTAAAGAAATGCAATGTCATTTATTTCCATTGGCAAGATATGGAAGAGAATAGTATACATTGGAGAGCTATAATTAGACAGTGTTGAAGTATTTCATAAGGAAAAATTTACTACTGAAGAAAGTGTATTCTATATATGGATTTATTTTTGATTCATAGATTAGTTTGTATATTCATCACACAAGTTATTTCTAAAGCAGTTTTTTTCTCTCTCTCTCTCTTTTTTTTTGGTTTTTTTGGAGTATTAATGGCCATACTTATTTATGAGTAGCTGTTTGTTATTATTATGTTAACTAATAATCAAAAACTAATATGCTAAATTTTTAAAAGAAGAAATAGAATAATTTTTAAAAACCTTTACTTAGAAACATTTTTAAAACTATTTTAATCATTATTTAAAAAATTAAAATTACATTTACTTTGCAGTTATTAATTAACATGATTATTAATTCTCATAAATTTATCATGAGTACTTATTTTAGAGTTGTAACTCACGTTATGGCATGTTACAATATACTTAACAAAAAAATTTGATTTGCTTATGTATTTTGTTTTTTTAATTAATATTATTGTTTTGAATATATATAATGATAGACAATTTCAATGCCAAGCATATGTAACAATCAAAGAAATGAATTTTAGGCATTGTTATTGAAAATAAATAAGGTGCTTATTAGCTGTTAGAATTCTTTCAACCTTTTGCAATAAAAAAATGGCTACTACTTATTGTAGATTTGAGATTTTATATGAAAAACTTTCTTAAACCCCAATATTCAGAGAAGCAACCATGTTTCAAATTTATTGCTTTGACTCTTACATATATATCTAACACTCTTACATATATATCTAACATCAATGTAAGCCATCGCAAATTTATATATATCAAATATATCATACTAATATTTATTTCTTAAACATTAAATAATAAATTATGAAAGCATACATAAAACTTAAAATGAATACATTATTTCACATTATCCTTTATGCTTCATGAAATTTTATAGTATCTCCTTGTTGATTAAGCAAATAATTTTTTCTTTAGATAATATTACATAAAGAATGGGGAATAATGTCAATTAGTGCATTATTATAGCTAACATATTTATTTCAAGTTTATGTGCATTTGATAATAGTAACTGAAAGCATGCTTCTGTGATTTAGTTATTATTTAATGTTTAAAAGTCAAATATTGCCATATTTATTTACTTACTTATTAAATTTATGAGTGTGAATATAATTTTATAAATTTACTAAATTCCATAAATCTATTTGTTGCATACATTTCTCATGCCTATCTATCTATTATGCATGTGTTTATGTGAATGGATGTGTAACCAATAAAAATAATTCATATTTTTGATTTGAAATTCCATAATAGAAGCTTTTATTTAGCTTATTTTAAATTCATTCTTAGAAATTTGTTAAATATGTATTACTGCAATATTGAAAAAACTAATATAAATTTATTATGTATTTATAAATTACATTAATAAATCTGAAAAGTAATTTATGCACTGTTATACAAATTGTACATACATATAAAACATATAGATGTATGTAATTAAATACTCGGCACATACTTTTAAAAATCAAATAGAAATTAATATAATAATACAATATTAGCCAAAAAACAAAATTTATCTAAAATTATTTCATAAAATAGTTTTATATATTAACAAATAAATTTTTCAAGTGAAATTCAACAAAAACATACATATATATATATATATATATATATATATATATATATATATATATATATATATATATATATATATATATATATATATATATATATAGTTTGTTTGAGTGGATTTGAAGATATTTATGTATTGGAAAAAATCATGCTTTCAAGCTGCTAGAAAAGTGTTTCATAAATGCTGATTAGTAGAGTTGGTGTTTAGATCTAGTTTCTGGTCTTCCCAACTAGCTCAAAACCATGGTTTAAAGGTTGGGGACAATTTGAAAGAGATATTAAATTCTATCTCTCTCAGCATTTGTGTAAACAAAGCTTGATTGTGGGCTATTGGTAAAGCTCCATCTAGTGAACATTAAATGCAAGCTATAGCAAGTTATGGAATTTATAACTTGTTTTGTTTATCATATATATACACATAAAAAAAAATAAGTTTCCCATCATTCACTTCAAAAACCAACTTCCTTTAACATCAAAAGATGTCTTCATGAGACAGATGGCCTCAGATTTAAAAAGTTTTATTATCAAAATGTGTTTTACTTTTCTTTTCAATTCACTTTTTTATATAATATAATCTCTTTATTATCTAATAATATTTTATGACCTGTATTCAGTTCATTAACCCTTTTCCCGCCTCTTATGAGGCTCCTCGTAGACATCTGACGTCACTCTAACTCTCCCAGTTCTTATGCTAAAAATTTTGTTTGATAGGTTTTGAATAGGTTTTTAAAAGTTCTGTAAGATGGTGCCCTCTTCCGAATTATTTTACAAGTAAAAAATAATAAAAAATGCATTTAAACCTAAACAAAGAAAGAACATCGGTTGTAATTGGTTGTTAGTGAGCTCTCAGCCGAAAAAGACATTCTGATTGGCTGGAAAGAACAAAGAAACCGCCTGATCAAAGAAAATAAAGAAAAATGCTGAGATTTTCATTTCGAATATAATTTTAAAGAATATTAAGTATATATTCAGTAATTACAAATGATTTTCAGAGAGAATACTAAAAAAACAAAATTATTTTCGAAAAATATTGAAGATTTTAGTAAAAATATTAAAGATTTAATAAAAAGAAATATTTACTTTTCTATAACGTAAAAGTCGACCTTTTTGTTTATATTATAGCTTTTATGTTACCGAAATTGAATATTTTAGAATAAATAAATAGCAATTTATTTTTGAAAGAACTTTCGTTCTCTTCATAACCTGAAAAATTAGTAATATACTTTTTATAAACATATCTGAGTTGAATTTAATATTATAGGCGAATATGTTTTAACAATAAGCTTTGTCTTCAGTTTGTGAGTTGGCCAATTAAAAGATTTGATTTTTACCTCATACAACCAATAATATAATTAGCGGTTAAAAGGTTAATATATAAAGCTGAATTATATCAATTTTTAACTCTACTACTTATGAATTTTAACTCTTTTATTTTTACTTTGACCTATATAAATGTTATGACTACTGCAAAAAAATTTATAAACTACCCAAGAATAAATTTGCTATCAATTTATTGGGGTAGTTTATAAGATTCTTTGCAGGTTTTCATAAAATTTATATAGGTTAAAATAAGTTAAGCTTAAATAAAACAGTTAATATTCATAAGAGTAAATTAAAAATATATATCATAACTAGGTGTTTATACATTTATGATATGAATACAAATAATAAAATATTTGACAATGCAGAGGTTAGAGTAAAAAAAACTTTGATGATAAAACTTTTTGAAACTGAAGATATATTTTAATGCTAAAGAAAGCTGACTTTTGAAGTGAATGATGAGAAGGCTATTTTGTTTTGTATATACATGTATGTTTTTATTGAATTTCACTTAAAAAAGGTCTATTTGTTAATAGAAGAAATCATAATTGTGAAAGAATTTTACATATCTTTTTTATTTTTTATCTAGTATTGCTTTGTTATATAAATTTCTATTTTATTTATAATTATTATAGGCTGTATTTAAAATTAAAAATCAATACAAAATATATAATCTTCCTACACAGTCATATAACTTAAAGCATATAAGATAAAGCACAACATAACTGTTTAATTGACCAAATGAAATATATTTTTTACTTTATTCAAGTGAGAATCTAAAAATTCTTTGAACTTTTGTCTTAAAAATTTTCTTAAAATGCTAAGGGTAAAATTCATGTTTTTCATTTATATTAATGAATAGATAAATATTCTTTTTTTATACTTTATTTTGATATAATTTCTTTATGCTCAAAATATAGGCATGTATAAAGTTAATAAACTAAATGATGACCTGTAGAAAAATAAATGTTTTGTTATTAGATTGAAGCAAATCAGCATCAGTGATAAAGTAAAATAATTTGCTATAGAAAAATATTTCAAATACAAATAGCATAATAAACATAAACTGTTCTAATATATTTTAAAAGGCACACAAAGTAATAAAAAAAATAAAATCATGAAAATTTAAATAATATCTTTATGAAAGAAACATATTTCATATTTATTTGTTTTTTTTTTTTTTTTTAATTTTGGCATTTTTTTAAAAATTACACTCAGACTGTTGACTTGTTGATCATGCTTTGACTAATTTTTTCCCAATAAAATGCTTTTAATAGGAATTTTGAAATATAAATATGACTTGATTAAAGTGAGCTTTTGTTTTTAGTTGAAAAAAAATATTTTTAAATAATTGTGCAATTAATTACAATTATCCAATAATTAACTAACTTTGGAAGACATAAAGATTCATTCGCATTTACTTAAAATGTGTATAAATGAAACTATGTAACATAATTAAACTTGTGACTTCTCATATGCTTAATCATATGCTTACAAAAGTAGTTTCTTTATTCTATTCTAAACTTACAACCATCATTGGAAGCATATGAGTAAATATATAAGATATTATGTGATGGTGTTGGTATTAACTCTTTCAACTAAAAGTTAGAAAGGATCTTTAACTGCTTTAGAACTGAAATCTCAAAAATTAAGAAAAACTGACATGGTTAAAATTACATAGTTATGTAATTGAAATGGAAGTAAATACTTACTTCTAGAGTATCTTTCTATCATTTTGTAGTTGCTGATATTACATAACTTAGTGGGAAGTAGTTACTTTTATTTCAATTACATAAATTTAAAGTTACGATTATATATTATTAAATTATATAGATATGCAATTGAATTAGCTTTGACTTAAAATCATAAATTATTTTTAAAATTTCAGATTATTAGCTTTGATAATATAAAGAGGTAAAAGTTATAAGCTAGATGCATAAATGTTGTAGTTTTAGCTTCTATCCTGTTCTTCACTGATAAAGACAAAAGACAGAAACCCACCAATCTGTAAATGTGGAGATCTT
Organism: Epiperipatus broadwayi; assembly: GCA_028023455.1. Classification (NCBI taxonomy): domain Eukaryota; kingdom Metazoa; phylum Onychophora; class Udeonychophora; order Euonychophora; family Peripatidae; genus Epiperipatus; species Epiperipatus broadwayi. Next base: position 4,427,904 of record JAQFVV010012443.1, read on the forward strand.
ATTGTATTGGACCATAAAGTGTCCATAGGACTACTCAAGCTTACAAGAAATGGAATATGATGATAAAATGTTTTTTATATATTTCCATAAGTTGCTCTTCTTAGATCATACAGCATCAACTGCTGATCCAGTAATCAAGAAATTTATCATAAACTAGTATATGACAGAATTAAAAAGATTTTTACATAATTTAAAAATAACAATAAAAATTATTCAAATTATTGAACAGTTTATTAATTTTCATTTTATATAAACGAATGTTAGATACAGCAAAAGAATTTTAGGAAAACTTAATGCTTTTTAAATTATAATGCAAATAAAGATCTTTGAAAATATCCTCAAAATTAAATAATAATTAAGGTAAAATTTGTGCAGGCTAGATCTGAGTTCTATCTTGAACTACTAGTAATAGAGCTATGACTTTTGGACTCTACATAAAATTTCAAAAAAGTATCTTTGGTATGCTCAACATAGATCTTAATATCTTTTTGAATTAATATAAAAATCCCTAAGAAACAGAATTCATATGTATTGCCATGGTTTGCTTCATTATAAGTCTAGTTGATATTATACTACTTTGTTCATATTATAAGACAATGAAAATTATTGAAAAAGTGAATAATGCTAAAAACGATAGAAGAGAAAGAAGGGAATGACCACTAATGAGAACAATAAAATTTATCATCCCGATATGAATGTGCTTTTGAGCAAAATGAATATCGAAAAGATATTTCCGCTAATTAAAAATTAAAACTAACGTAAATTATTTTAAAAAGTGTTCTTTAAATATATATATTAAAATTAATTCTACCATCTTCAAAATTTTTAACAAGGAGCTATTTTGGATTATTTCTCCCGAATGTGAAAGTATATGTTTCAAACTAATTTGATTTATTTTATTTTTTCTTTAATAACTTCTTACGTGACTTGTAATATTATAACTAATTAGTTAAAACCAACTAAAATGATTGTTTTGTTTGTTTGTTTTCACTTTTTATTTTTATATGTGTGCATGAATTTAATAGACTTTAACTATATTTTTTTATAAAATAAAATAGTTACAATACTTTACTTAATTAGAATGTTTTAGTATTCAAGTTAGAACTGCTTACTTAAACAGAGAAAATGAATCAAAGCTTGTCAAAAAGTTTAAAACGAATCTGCCCATTAGGCATCTATTAATCAAAGGATTTCCACTATATTTTCACATTTTATATTTCTCCACTTACAAAAGCTTCCTTTTAATAACAAGAAAAGATGTTAACTTTATTAAATATTGGCTTTTACAATATAAAATAAAAACTGTCTGTTTTCATATGAAAATAAATAAATAAAGATAATCAGTTCTTTATTTGCTAAATAAGTAACTTATTTTAACACATTTGAGCATAATTTCTTAGTACAATCAGGATAAAAGCTTAGTATTTTGTATCGATTTATTGTTCAAGATTAAATAGATGAATATGGACTATATACAGTAAGTAATAATCTACAATTGTATATAATTTCATCAGAGAATGGAATTTGCAATGCTTTTGGAATCATGTATCTATTGATCACATTGTTACTTGATATACTGTTTAATGATAATACAATAAAAATAATAATGTTTCAATATTTTGATTCTTAATCCTGTTATAGTATAGTAAGTGTAAACTTCTCTGCATGTTTTTTTTCTGCCCAGTAGTCCCATGATAAGCACTACCTAAAATAAATCAATAATTAAGATAATAATTTTCCATGAATAATTTTAGTAAGTTACTCTTATTTCTGGTGCAATGTTTTAGAAGTGCCTCTTATTAAAAGAATTTCATAGAAAAATAAACAACAATCATCGGGATACAACTGCACTAATATTGAATCTTCACTCATTGTAGATCCAACAGTTAGAAGAGAGATGCCAATAATTTCTGATTAGTATAAGCTCAAAAAAAATCTTACATAATTATATAAGTATTAATAGATTATATAATATATTCTTGTAGGTACTTTACATAATGCTAATACAATATTCTATTTTAATGTATTTCAAAAATAACTGATACTTTATCTTTTCCAGAGCAACACAAAAGCTAAACATATCTTTGTCTATATGGATATAATCTTTTTATATCTATTTTTAATTATAATAACAATTCATTAATATATTTAATTCAACATATGCATCTCTTATGGAAGTAATACAATTTTATTCTTTTTCCTCATTTCCTTCTGGAAAAGTTAAAAATATTATTTGTAGAATGATAAGAATGATGTTATTGTTTTACATTCTCAGACCTATAAAAATAGCTTTCTTGATTTGAATTTATTTAACAACTTGAGTTTGAAGTAAATAAGATCTTCTTTCCTCAATAAACCTAAAGAAAAGAGCTATTATAGATTAATGGAGAAATGTTGTTTAGCTTAAGGAGAATTATCAATTAGTAGGAATTGAATGTTTCCTGGGAACATCAAAAGTTAACTTATCTCTGTTTACATGGATGTATTCTCTATATGTCTATGTTTTAATATAATAACAATTTATGAAAATATTTAATTCACTATATATATATATATATATATATATATATATATATATAAATTTTATAAAATGTGAAAATATCTGTTTAAATTTTCATATTAATCACTGTCGGATGTTAATACACAAATAGAAATCTGTAAGTGATTTCTGAATTCAAAAATGTATGCTTGTAAATGCAATCTCTTAATATTATATAGAAAGTAAGTGCTACAGTATTTATTTACAGTGTAAGAAAAGTAAGTTTACAACCTTTCACCATCCTTATTAATAATAAACTGTTCCACTATTCAGTCAGATATAAATTGATCATTTTTACAATGAATGTGTTTGAATTTTATAAAATGTAAAAATATCTGTTTAAATATTCATATGATAAAATCACTGTCAGATGTTAATAAATAAATAGCAAACTGTAAGGCTTTCTGTGTTCTAATAAATATATATATATATATATATATATATATATATATATATATATATATATATATATATATATATATATATATTATAAGGAAGATTTGCATGGGTTAAATATATAAAATAATATTTTGTGGGTTCATCCATGTTAAAACTTTTAATATTAATATACTGACATTTCGACTTGGTCCACAAGCCATCCACAGAGTTATAAAAGGTAGAAAGACAGTTGTAGGAGCGCTACAATCACTGATTTGAATAAAATGTTAAAATTCCCCTGTATAAAATATGTTAAATTTAGGAATGTTTTTAAAAAATCTTTCCAAATAGGAGGAAGTTTACATGTATCATCTCGCTTATTGATACAATCTGGCCATACTATAGATTCAGGTCATAAAATTGATTTTTCTAGTACCAGGATCATATCCAGATGTGATAATCTCTACCAATGCAAAATTAGAGAAGCCATTGAGATACTTAAAAGGCCAGATTGTATCAATAAGCGAGATGATACATGTAAACTTCCTCCTATTTGGAAAGATTTTTAAAACATTCCTAAATTTAACATTTTTGCAAGTGGTAGGCTAACATTTTATTCAAAGCAGTAATTGAGTGCCCCTACAACTATCTTTCTACCTTTTTACTCTGTGGATACTTGTGACCAAGTCGAAACAAAGTATATTAATATTAAAAGTTTTAACATGGATGAACCCACAAAATATGTATTATATATATATATATATATATATAACCGTATTATTACAAACTAATTATATAAAAAAATTATATATATATATATATATATTATAAATCATAATATGAAATGAATAATTTAATTCAAGCCTAATCGTTTAGATTAATTTTATATTCATATCAAATTTAATTTTTATATATTGCCTATTGTTATTGTCATTACATTTTCCGAGTAAATTTTAAACATTGAAGTACTGAATTAAATATATTTCAGAAAATAGCATGATCAATTCACTGGAAACAATTATAAAAATTTAAAATAATGTGATATAGTATAGCAATAGCTGCAGTTGATTTCTTTCAGTTTGATCTTAGTTTTCAATAATAAAAAAATAAAAAAGACATCCAATATAAACTAGACAAATCCTAGCTAGATATTATGATCATTGCTTGATGTTCATCTGATTTACATTATAATTAGAACCAAAAGCATGGTAGAATCAATCCTATTAGTAAACATGAAACATAAGGAAAAAGGTAATTGCTACTACTATGTAAATCAGAACTACCTGTAGATTAACAGTATTCAAAATGTAAGTGAATTACCACATAAAAAGATATTAAGAAGAAACATGAATCACATAACTTCAAAATTGCAGTAAAATAATCCGCATAAAATGTGATCCAGGTATATAATATAAACAAGTATTGTATCTTGTTTACTGTTTAAATAAAAACTTTTATAAGTGCTTTTTTGATGATTGCTAAGTATAACAAGTTATAGATATATTTAATAATGTCTACTCCATCACATATCCTTGAAAAATGAATAAAGATGCAAAAGACATCTATCTAGGCTAGAGAAAAATTCAATTTTAATGAATTATTAGTAATAATCATTAGTGTATTTATCTAGAGTTTTCAAAGTTGTGGGTGGAGCTAAATTTGAAGTTTGTAAATCAAAATGTAGTAAATTTAAGTAGCTAAGACTCTTCAATAATTTAATAAATGTGTAGTATTCATTATTTTTAATGTGGCCTTCAGATAAATATTTTTCAATATGCCTATTGTATTTTTTAAGGTTTGGATAGTCTTGAATTAAATTAACATTATTTAAAATTATATGTATATTCAAATTAACATTGCATTTGCATGTTTAAAATATGCTACCAAAAGTAACAGAAATAAAAATAAAATCCTAAAATCAATTATTGCTACTTAAATATATATGTAATCCTTGGCAGAAATCCATAAGTTCATAAATAAATATAAACTATTAAAAATGTTAAGAATTGTCATTTTTATGTGTTCTTTGTTTTCAATTTAATGTGAAAAAGTCTGAAATATTTTCCGAAAGTAATTGTCAATGATCAGTAGGGTAGTACTATTAATAAACCAGAAGTAGTATTCTATCTTGTTTCATTAATAAATGTTGATATTAGAATTCATCAATTCAAATTTCTAAAATTCAACAAAAATTTATACTATTAGTTTTACATTATAATAAGTAATACACTTTGACCTTTAATTAAGAATTACTGCTAGAAAATATTCACAATAAAATACTGAATAATATATAGCTAAAATAAAATAAAAATTTAATTACAAATAGGAAAAAAATTATATTAAATGCTTTTATTTACCATGCATAAAAATGCAAAATAATAATTCTTTCCTCAAACACAATTGGGGTTTTTAGATTTAACTTGAAATATAAGCATGAGGGAAGAGTTCAGAAATTAATTAAGTCAATCCCTCTTTTTCATAACAAGTGGTTGACTTAATTAGTTTGTGGAATTCCTTACCCTCTTACTTCAAATTAATTCTAAAATCCCCAATTGTAGTTTAAAAAACAATTATTTCTTTTTGCTTTTAAGTGCATGGTAAAGAAAAGCATTTAATATTTGAAAAAAAAAAAACTCTATTTTTAACTTTTTAGTAATGGTACAGTAAATAAAAATGTAAAATTATATTATGCATTAAAATTGTAGTATTATTTTCAAGGAACTTCCATGTAATAAAAATATAATAGCTAAATAGCTGACATTTCAGTACAATAACAAGTACTTTTTTATTAGAGATTCTTCTTTTTAGCAGTCCATTTCTTTTACAATTAATTGTTCTCATAAAGATTAATAATATTAATTCTAATATTATCAACCATATAGCTATTATATTTTTACTTCATGAAAGCTGCCAGAAATAATACTCTGAATTCATTTACCAGTGAGAACATTAGAATTAACATTATTAATATTTATGAGGAAAACTTGTTTGTGGAATGAAGATATTTTGAAAGAATGTGTGTGAAGAAAGAAAAATATAATTATAATCTTCAATTTTTTATTAATTGTAAAAGAAATGGGTAGTTAGAAAAAAAAAAGTTCTGACAAATATATTTGTTATTGTATTGAGATGTCAGCTGTTTAGCTATTATATTTTATTAAACAGAAGCTCCTGGAAAAAAATACAATGAATTCATTTATCCATGAGAATATTAGAATTAACATATATATATATATATATATATATATATATATATATATATATATATATATATATTGTAATGATATATAAGCTATGAAAAGGATGGAGAATAATGACTTTAGTATGCATTTAAATTGAGGCTTGAGCATCACAATTCAAATGGTATAAAAGGTCAAAGAGCTTTATTATCAAATATGCACCACAAATGGAAACTAAATTAAAATGGAACATAGAATAATAATGATGTAAACTTTGTTATATCTTAAAGATTTGGTCAGCAAATTGAAATGGTATGAAAAGGTTAAAGGCTCAGATTTGCACATTCCCATATTATGATAATATGAAAATAGAGAAACCAATATGTCAAACCAAAATAGTATGTAACTGGGATGAGAGAGAATAAGTTAACTCTTTGAATTATGCATATAAAACTTCTGAAATCGAAATTCCCTCTATATTCTATACATCTAGATCATCATTACAAAAAAGTGGCCTTTTAATTTTATAATAAACAAATAAAGAAGAAACAGTTGTCTGAGTTATGTGTCCCATTTTATTTGCAGACAGTATGATAATAAGCTAGCTTTTGAAATGTCAACTTATAACTAAATAAATCAAACTCAAAACATAAGCAAAATGAATGTATTTAACCTTATTATTTCTTTCAATATTTTATTAACATTAATAACTTAATTAATCTTTTTTTTTTGAAAAAATCATTTGTAATAATAAAACAAATAAACTTAATAATGAAATTATATAAATAAATTATTTTATGTTTTGGAATTAGTCTCAGGGTTTAACATTAAAAAACACTAATGAGACTTAATTACTTGTACAAACATAAAGTAGAAATAAAGGGAATATTTTATTGAATCTAATTTATACTTGCAAACAATGAAATATAAGTAATTTATTTAGTATTTTAAATTATATTAAACAATGTAATATTGAAGTTTGTGCAAGTAATCTTTAGCATTTGCATTTTTTTTCTCATGTGTCATAGCATCAGCCAGGAAGCAAACCTGTTAATCTGGGACAACTGCTTGTAAAGCAGCTGTCACTGGCCTCTCGACCACCAATGCTTGACAGCATTTGCATATTTTTGAAGTAAACATAATTAAATTAACAAAATCAAGTATTGCACAATGATCTAAGTGTACTGATAAGTGATTAAATTTCCTTTCACAAAGTCACTTTAAGTAAAACAAGTGGTATATCTTTTATTTATTATCTATATGTTCTCTTTCCTTGTAACAATACTAATAACAATAAAACAACAAAGCACAGTATCATTTTTTTCTTACAGGTTTTCACCTGATTTCTATGACATTCATATTTATATCATGTGTTCACAATACATCTATCAAGTTACATTTGCACCTGAATAAAGACCATATACTCCATAAGAATAAATCTGATGCAATAATAAAAATGATAATGATAATAATATCATTTGCTAATATCAAGGGTTCAAAATCAAAGATACTTTCTTTAATGTAGGATCATACTAACTTTGCAATCTAAAAAGAAGTATCAATATTCTCCTTATACTACACTAAATTTAAATATATATTTCCTAAACTATACTTTTTTCTGTTTTTAAATTAATTCCTTTTATGTTACAGGTGATTCTTAATTATGTCCAAAACAATTTATATATTCATCTATATCATGCTTTTTAAGAATCTAATGAGAGGTCTTATCACTAAATTATAGTAATTTTAATAAATATCTTCATATTATTAACTCTCATAAATTATTAAAGGATTCCTTTGTTTATGTATATAAATAGTCACACACAATATATATAAAACATTAATATAACAAACTATCTCTCAAACATATTTTGTGATTAGAGCTACAAATTATTTGTCAAAAGAAAAATAAATTTCATTAATAATAATAACATCAGTAAGTTTATATATAGTCCTGATGAGAACAAACACATATAAAATTTTTGTGAAGCATTTATTATATGCTATGTATATGCCACATATTAGATATATGTATTAAAACAAAACAATAAAAAAATTAACAAAACAGTATCCAAAGGATCATTGATTTGTCATGACAAATTAAAAAAGGTAGAAAAAAATAAAACCAAATGCATGCACTTTAACCTTTTAAAACTTAATTATTTTGATTGACCTTTTTTTAAATATCTTTCTTATTATTATTTTCTTAAATCAACAGTCATTAGAAGAGTTTACGTTTAGCCTTGCTTGAATTATATTAACATCACAGGAGATCTACATTGGCATATGCTTGAATTCTATAAATAATGAAAGTTAACTTTCTTGAGGTATCCTTTCTACTTGTCAAGCCAAAATAAACTAACAGAAGTATGTTTTCACTATCACAATTCTTATCTTTAACTTCAGGACAGAAACAGATTTTTTTTTTAAAAAAATAATTTCTTTTCTTCCTTCAGAAGCATGCTTGCTGACATTTTTTTTCTCTCTCTTCCAGGTGGAAGTTACTTAGATAGAAATAGAACAAAAAGAAGCAAGCCCATCTAGAAAATCTTATCTGCCTAACCATTATTTAGTATATATTTAATCATGGTAAAGTTCCTTTAATTAATTTTGGTAGAAAGGAACTAAATGTAGTAATAGAAAAATTTATTACAATCTTTCATTCAAAACAATTATATAATATTTTTTAAAACAATTACATGCATCATCTCCTCTTCCTGTGTTGCATCATTGGTTACCATTATATTTCCAGTTTGACAGCTCACAAGATAATAATTGTCTAAACTCTATTGTTAGTATAACTATTGATGTTTTAAAAACATTATTTTTTTAATATTCTACAATTGTTTCAAGACTAAATAATTAATTAAATATTAAAGATATCTAAAATAGATAAAAACATAATTGTAAATCATAAATCCTCTTTTTAACAAACAGATTTATCTGTATATATTTTAATCATAATGATTTTCAAAGTGATATTTATATAGTTTCTCTATTTATTCCATATATATCACTATCACTGCCAAAATTTACAATCATAAACAAATGCGTATGACAAAAGTGGGAAAAAAACAATAAACATAATATCAAATAAAAAAATATGCAACAAAATCGAAAAAAGATAATAAACAGTGGGGAAAAATTGCAGCATTTTCTACTACAATCTTGAAAAAGGTTGTAGTTTATGTTAAATAAATAATTCTATAAAGAAAGATATATAGACATCTGTCTAATTATTAAAAAATATCCATTATCTCTTACCAATTATAGTTGAAAACTTAATGCTTAATTAAAAGACAAATCACCACTTTCTTTCATCCCCTTCTTATATATATATATATATTACAACAATCCAGAGAAAGCGACTTAACGTCATCTGCACTACAGGGCGCCATCTAGGCATTTGAACCTAGAAAAATTTATAAAGTAGGCAGATACGTAAGTTAAATTTTTTTATATATATATATTTTGATTTAATATATTTTGATTCCGGTCATTAGCCCATGTCACTAGCTCAAGGAGTAGCAGAGAATAAATAATATAATAAATTCTTATCTAAGAATATATAAAAAAAATAGGCCACTGCCAGTAATTAACATACAAACATTTATTTATGCACATATATATAAAATTTAACATTATTATTTTAGCATGTTTACATTAACATTTAACATTATTTTTAACTTTTATTTTAGATTTTAATTTATATTTTAATTTTTAACCTATTATAAGTTCACATTTTAATTTTTTATAAGTTCGCACAGATGGGTTTATAAAATGTTTTTAATGTTGAGTATAGATCGGTTACATAGATTACACAGTCAAAAAACATTTCAAAATAAACATAAATGTACAAAATACAAAGTCATTGATACCGTCAATTGCATAGGGAATACAAGAAACCCAATGGTGTTCATCATAAGACACAGCATTGACACCAATAACTTAAAAGACATCCGACATAAATACATCTTAGATACTCACTGCAAGGTATCAGTATTTACCGAATGTCTATATATTTTGATCAAATATGAAAACCAAAAACATAATCAAACAGTAACGAACCCATGCAAGCGTCTATACCCAACTTAAATTTAATGCATCTTTATTTAGAATGTCGAGTATGAATAGACTACATAGATTTGCATTTGAAAAGAAAATATTCAATCCTTGTTTAACCTTAGGCCAAAAGTTTGCAGTCAAACCAAACTTCAATCCATCTGATATATCGATGTGTTCAATGTAATACGAATATGGCAGCACAATTAGGTTAAGAGAAGAAACTGCTTCTCGTCAGATAGGAATATTACATCTATCTGATGATGAGAGCAATAAAAAAAACTCCATAGGAAGGAACTGTGGTCTCCATTTATAAGTCCTCCCATAGGCAAACGAGTGTGTGCAGCATATAATAGCGATTCTGCCTGTAGCGAATTTCATACTACATCTACTAATTACACCAATATATCCAATCCATTGACCTAATTCAACTACGAAACAAATAACCTAAGATTACCCTCCCCTAATATAACTTTACAAATCTATATAGCCATTCATGCCTGACTCAAGTTTAATATTTATATAGTTTAATTTATCGAAAAACAGAAATCATAATAAAATCTTAAAAGAACAAAAAAAAATAAATGGAAATGATTTTACAAAAGAAATACATCAAATAAAATTATACCTAATTAATAAATAATTTAGTTTGGTCAGATAGGAATCTATTTCTATTTTTTTTTTTAAATATGGAACAAGTTTAGAAGTAAAGTTTTTATTGTTTAGAAATGTTCATTAATTATATATATTTAAAGCTGAGATTTCAAAAAGTTCTTACGATTTCAAAATGTTTCTTTTATCTGTTGCTTGCTGTTTGAACATGAATTCCCATGCCGTCCTAAAGAGATTGGTATTCTGTTGGCCGATTTATTTATTCATCCGGATGTCATTTGCTTTGGCTGGTCCTCAATGTAGAAAACGATGTCATTTCTTTTTTTTAACAAAACTGAAGGGATTGAAGAGTGAATCTTTTCAATCCCTTCTCCTTCAACTCCACACTAACACATATCTGTCCATTTGTAATAACTATCTAATAATTTCCAAACTTTTCCTTTTATATTATCTTTAGGATCCAATGGACATTACATCATCGTTGATGATGATCCTTCCATTGAGATCCAATTTCCCAATGGATTTCTGTCATTTGCTATTAGTTTCTATTGTTTTCCTATCTGACCATTGCTTATACATTTAAATACCCAAAGGCTAGTTCACTTTAACTAATTAAAATAATCATTTCCATTTTCTGATTACTTAATGTGTTTTCCAAAATTAAAGATATATTTTTATCTCTAAATCTTTTTGAGTTTTTGTTTTTAAAATATTTTTTTTTTATTTTTAATAAAGTTTTATTTTAATAATAATTTTTTTTTATCTGTGCGATTTTATATATATACGAGTTTAAGATGATTTTTTAATTTTCAATTTTTAATTCTTAAAAAAGAAGTTTTTATTTGTGAACTTTTATTCTTTTCATGTTTACTAATAAAAAAAAATGTAATGTACGTATGTGCCCGTTACAATATATTGTATTTATAGGATTTGAAAAAGTAGGTATAAGATGGCTATAGGGTTGATTTAAAACATCTACCTCATTAATATTCCAAAATGAGAGACCTATATTATGAATCTATCATTTATGTGATCCATGATCTAGAGACTCTATTAATATTTATGAAATTTGTAATTTAAGATTATACAATTATGTTTGGTGACAGTGAAATCACATGCATATGTATAAAAACCAAATTACCACACTCTTCTATCACAATCTAAATTTATTTGGTTAGTAAATACTGCTAGGTCTTATGACTAAATCTACCACTGACAATATGTCTGGAAATGTTAATTAGTGCTTTAATTGCATAGATCTATCTGAGTAATATAAAATGAATTAATTAAAGCTAGGGTTTTAATTTAATAGATAAATATTTTATTTACATTGGTAACTAGAATGTAGGTCATGAAATTGCAAATTAAATTAACATTAGCTCATAATAACTAGTATATATGTATTTACACTATGGGTAATGTTAAACAAGGTACTTAGCTTGAATTAGAGGAATATATACATTCAGCTTAATTTTGCTGGTAGTAATTTTGTACTGAATTTTTTAACTTATTACAGTCTATATTAAAGATTAAATCTAACGAAGTTAACTTAGAAAATATCATTCAATAATTATTTGTCCTTTTGTAGTTTAAGGCAGCTTCTTTTAATTGAGTATGTAAATGTGATTGTTTACTTTATATAACACTATACATAAAATCATTGTTTAACACTTGAATATAATATAAGTTAAAATAAAATTAAAACAAATACTTGAAGACCTAATTGAAATATCTAGCCTTCAAATATGCATTATACTGAGTGAAGTGCACAAAATGGTATAAGAATCTGTATATAAGAATCTATAACTATCCAAAATAAAACAATAATAGCACTTGAAAATTTGGTTGCAATACCTGGAATAATACAATATAGTCTATTCCATATTATTTTTAGTGTTTTAATCATATAATCCACTTTCAATACATATATGAATCTATCTAGAGGTAAATTTTAATAATCTCTGATTTCTCTGGTATCTAAAAAGCTTGTAGTATCATAATTCTTTTAGCATCAGCTATGAATATTTATCTATTTACTATGTTATTGACAAATACTGTGAGATAGGTGTTAGAATTACAACATGTGCAAATAAAAATGTTTCTGGTGGGATATAATAAAATACTACATCTGGTAGGTGGCATTACGGTCTCATGACAAAAGCTAAGTATATTTGATATTCTATATTTTGTTCTCTTCCTTTACTGAACTATTCTTAGTGTAGTTGTTTAAAATTAATTTGTTTTCTTTTATGAAATTGGCATCTTATTTTATTTATAATGACTAACACTTTACTGTGTTCAATTATTTTATTTTATATGTGCATGTTACAAATTCAAATGACAATTTGAATGAACATTTTACTAAATGCAAAACAAAATTATAATGTTCAGAAAACCATAGTTTTATTCATTAGATGACTTTAATTTAAATCTATGATTCTTAGAAAACAGATATCCACATACTTGATTTTAAATTTATTTTTATTATTCTTTTCTAACTGGTCTTACAAATACTGACATTTCAATAAATAGACTTTCTTTTGATATTATTTACAAATCTATTATTTTCATATAAAAATATTTTTTTTATTTTTTTTTTGTTACTATCCCACTTTTCTCTTGGAAATTTTATTCAATTATTGTTTTAATCAATTGATATAATAATGTTTATATAATAGTAAATACACCTGCACACAAACATATGTGTAAGCTATTATATATGAAGTGTAACATGTATTAATCATTTATTAATATGCAAGTGAATAATAATATTATTTTGAAAAAATAAATTTTGTAAACTTAACTTTTTTCATTTTCTTTTTTGCTATTAGTGATTCCAAATACAATGTGATTGCAAGTTAAAATTTCTATTGAAGTTTACTGTACTAAATATTTATACTAACTACATTCTCATAATATTTGTTGACTTTAATTTTAAATTACTTTTAAACTCAATAAGTAATAAAAAATATGGTTAAGATATTAATTAAAATCTTGTGGTAGGTGTCATGTTTTTCCAGATGAAGAGTTATAATTTGACAGTTTTAGCAATCACTATTTCAGAATGAAATAACAGGTTGACATCTAAAATAAATTTAAAATACTATACATACATAATCATATTTTGAAGGGGCCTCCTAACTGGCACAATATATATATCAAATCAAAACTATATCATATTTTGTAGGGGCCTCCTAACTGGCACAATATATATATCAAATCAAAACTACCCCAAATCCAAAACTAAACCAGACCAGCATAAAAAATAATATTAAAACACAACCTAAGGTTTCACTGCTACAAGCAGACTTCTCAAGTGTAAAGAACTACAAAAACTACACAATATATATATATATATATATATATATATATATATATATATATTTATATATATATATATATATATATATATATATTAAAAACTACCCACAAATCCATTCACTTCCCATCCACCCTTAATATTAAAAGAACTCTTAAATAAGTTAATTGCTTCAGAATAATAAATTTTCAATAATAAAAACTCTTTAATTCTTCTTTTGATTTCATTTCTCTCAAAGAAGACAACCTTAGCTTCATCAAAATCAATAGTGTGGCCTGTATCTTTTTCATGGACATACAAAGCAGAACTAAGATATCTATTTTTAACTCTACTTTTATGAATCTTTATTCTTTCATTTAAACTCAAACTACTCTGACCTATGTAAACCTTCTTACAAATAAACAAGGAATAAAATATACTACACCAGGGAATAGTCTTTCTATCAAAAATTTCTTTTGTATTATTTAATAAATTATTCAATGTAACACCCTTTTCCAAGTAATTTTCTTATTTCCAAACAATTTACTATTTCTACACACAATTTTATAAGAAGACAATTTAAATGGCAAAGAAATAAAATCATATTTTTCTTTAACCTTTACATCCTTACAAATATTACTATTAAATAAAATACTTTTAACAAATTTATCAGAGTATCCAGTAATCTTTATAAAATTGATATTTCTGAAACAAAGCTACCCCACTAGAATTATTTAATTTAATATTCCTATGATAATAATTCCTTAAAGCAGCTACTTTATGAGATACAGACTGATAGATATCAGGTTTAATTATAGATCTTAATTCTTAATTTTAACTAAATGACTGCACAATAAACAATTAGTTTCCACATTTCTAATCACCAAAAGATCTAAAAATTTTAACTTACCAAAATCTAACCCCCCTCCTTCTAACACAAATTTTATAGAAGGATCAAAACAATTAAACTCATTTACAAATTCCTTCAATTTATCATTCAAAATTTTCAATAATAAAGACTCTTTAATTCTTCTTTTGATTTCATTTCTCTCAAAAAAGACAACCTTTTAGCTTCATCAAAATCAATAGTGTGGCTGTATCTTTTTCATGGACAAACAAAGCAGAACTAATATATCTATTTTTAACTCTATTTTTATGACCTTTATTCTTTCATTTAAACTCAAACTACTCTGACCTATGTAAACCTTCTTACAAAATAAACAAGGAATAAAATATACTACACCAGGAATAGTCTTTCTATCAAAAACTTCTTTTGTATTATTTAATAAATTATTCAATGTAACACCCCTTTTCCAAGCAATTTTCTTATTTCCAAACAATTTACTATTTCTACACACAATTTTATAAGAAGACAATTTAAGTGGCAAAGAAATAAGATCATATTTTTCTTTAACCTTTACATCCTTACAAATATCACTATTAAATAAAATACTTTTAACAAACTTATCAGAGTATCCAACACTCAAGTAATCTTTATAAAATTGATATTTCTGAAACAAAGCTACCCCACTAAAATTATTTAATTTAATATTCTTATGACAATAATTCCTTAATGCAGCTACTTTATGAGATACAGACTGATAGCTATCAGGTTTATATATATATATATATATATAGTATTTACAAGTTTATACAGACTGATAGCTATCAGGTTTATATATATATATATATATAGTATTTACAAGTTTATTAAAATATATCTATAACTATCACTTAGAAGCGCTTTCAACTATCTTCATAGTTTTTGTCAACTAATACTTTTAAAATGTCAGCTTTCCCATAATTCCATGATGTCAACTTTCCCATAATTCTGTGATCTTAATGTTTGCTTCTTACCTATTAAGTAAATCTTTCTTGTATTTATATATTAACATCCCTTCTTTAATTTTTCTTTTATTATTATTTCTTTTAGTTTCCAATATTTTTACATTACTATAATTAAAATCAAAAACATATATACATGATTTATTATGGTCATAAAAGAAGAAGCTGATAAATTATCATTATTTTTATAAATTTGTTTTGTATTTTGAACGCTTTTTAATAATAACAAGTGCTCCTTTGTTCTTTTTTCCAATGTGCACCTCAATTCACCTATGTATCCACTGCCACACCTATATGTCCATTTGTAAATGATACAATTTTTATTTATAAATGAATCGAGGTGCACATTGGAAAAAAAGAACAAAGGAGCACTTGTTATTATTAAAAAGGGTTCAAAATACAAAACAAAATTATAAAAATAATGATAATTTATCAGCTTTTGTCTTTTATGACTATAATAAATTATGTATATATGGTTTTGATTTTAATCATAGTAATGTAAAAATATTGGAAAATGAAAGAAATAATGATAAAAGAAAAATTAAAGAAGCGATGTTAATATATAAATACAAGAAAGATTTAATTAATAGGCAAGCAGCAAATGCTAAAACCATGGAATTGTGGGAAAGTTGACATCATGGAATTATGGGAAAGCTGACATTTTAAAGTATTTGTTGACAAAAACTACAAAGATAGTTGAAAGCGCTTCTAAGTGATGGTTATAGATATATTTTTATTAACTTTTAAATACTGTATTTTCTAATATTTATTTATAAATTTACATATATTATTTTGAAGAAATACAGACATTGATTTGTAATATTATATATATATATATATATATATATATATATAATTTTTAAACATACATACTAATATCATAATAAACTTAAAAAATTGATCCTCCCAATCTTTACAATGTATATATTGTGATCTTTTTATTTGTTCACTATGCTTAATAATGATGTAAAACATATATAGTAATCAAAACTTTAAATTTAAAAAACATATAATTATCTTAGTGTTAATGTTTAATGTATGCTAGATATAAATAGTTTAATTTTTAGGGTTTAAATATAAGATTCTGTTGGTGTAGTCAATAAACATATTTTATTTATAGTTATTTATATTTTAAATAATTATATTAGGTTCAATAATAATAGTCTTTAATAGCTATAAATATGTTTACATTATGCATATATAAATTTATAATATTTATTAAAATTAACAATAGTGATATATAAAATTTTAATTCAATTAAATTACAGTTATCCTTTTAAAGGTGTATGTAAGAGTATATTTTCGAAGTTCTAATAAATAAGAATAAACATATTTTATCTCTTTATTTTAAGATAATATTTTATTCCAATTAAAATTATTAAATATTTATAATATTGTGATTTTTTAAATAATAATAATAATATTACATTTTTATATAACTGTTGATTAAATATTATAATTGAAATAAAATGATTATGATGAATGAAAATTATAATTGAATTTTAAATTTAGACGTAAAGATAATTAAATGTAATAAGTTAGTTTTTAAATATTTAGTAATATTAATTATTTTAAAATGGAGACAAAATATAATTTCTGCAGGAAAATGCTGGTTAATTTTTAGTCACTGACCAATAAAAGTGAATTAATTAATGGTATGACATCATACTGTCTACAGTTTAAAAAGGTTATAGCAGACAAAAATGAGGGAAATTGATTTAAAATTTAGAGATGATACCTGTTTCTATTAGTTCTCTAAAAAGTTATAAAATTTTATATTTTATTTTTAAAGTCAGTAAAAGTTATTAGTATTAAGCTGAATAACTACAATATCTTAAGAGTGGTATAAAAACATTATGGAATAAACAAAGCAGAATTTCATTATTAATTACTCTAATTTTAGTCTTAGACATTAACTTATAATTAAAATGATTACTAGTGAAAGTAAAAAGGAACAGTTAATTTTATTATTTTGGAAATAATGGGAAAAGATTATAAACTACAAATACCAGGAAATCGCAGCTATTGTTGTGTAAAAAATTATTTTGTTGTCTCATCAAATTTAATGAGTTTAATCATTAAATTATTTATTCAGAGGAACTTTTATTTAATGCAAGTATACAGTTGTTATCAAATCATAAAAACATTTTATAGAACTTTAAAATAGTTATTTGATAATAAGTATAAATCTATTTTTAAAAGAAATATTTATTAAACTAAATAACTTAGATATAATTAAATTTTAATTTTGTAAAAAGAATAACTACTATGTATTTGATTAGTTATGGAAGCATTTTACTAAAATAATGGATATTTATTATATTTTATATGATATCAAAGACATATAATAATACAGCAATTCTTAATACTAGCAAAAAAAATTATATTTTGATGAGAAAATTGTTAAAAGGATAATGAATTAATAAGATAATCATTTTATCTTTAATAATGAATAGTAAATAAAGAAAAGACAAAATATAAAAGACTAGAGCTAATAGAAATATATGTGTATGCCAAAGATATACAATAGCTCAGCCAAACTAAATAAGGAGCAGTTAAAGTTTAACTTTGTACCTATTAAGTGTTGATAATGCAAAACAAGAATGATTAAATAATATTTAATATTCAAAGAACTATTTTGATATTATTGGATTTTTCCTGATTTAATTTGCACTTCAAGTTAACATGCCAGGATTCTAGAATTATATTTCTAAGCATCTAGAACTTTAAAAGATTTTATTATTTGCAAATATTTTTTTATCTTAAAATGTTTTGATTTGAATTATGTGTTTTTTTAACAGGAGGAGAAAAAAAGCAATAACAAAGAGGTTTTATTTGCTGTTCATTATCTTATGATGATTTGAATAAAAAGCTTTAAGAAGTTTTCTTTTAAAAAAAACATAGTTGAAAAATATTTCAATTTATGATTTTTATTGTTATTTTTTTCAACAGATATAAAGTATTTTATGATAAGATTGAAATAAGTAAAATAATTTCTATATTTTATTAATATTTTAGAATTAAGATAATTTTAAAATGTTATTATATGTTTAATTTAAAATTAAAGTATTTTATGCTTATTGATAAAATTTGGTATAGACTACTAAAGAACAAAAGATAGTATGAGTAATGTCATAATACAATTTTATGTTATTTCAATATGTATAAAAAAGAAAATAATTGATAATAGTAAAACTGATATAAATGAGTTCATCAGTTAATTATATTGATGTATATTTCATAATCATATTGGATAATGATGATGAGTCAAGAAAAATTATTCAGTTAAAATAACTATGAATATATTATATGGGTATAATAGTATAAAGGGAAACATAAAATAGAATGAATGCAATAATTAAGGAAATGATTTATGATCTCTAAATGTGTAATGAATAAAGAATAATATGACATTTGTCATAGTAATGATAGTTATGTGTTTTATAATATGATCTATTATAATTATAGATACATAAAATATGGGAAGATAAAATTGTATTATTAGAAGAAGAAAGTTAATAGATGTGGATGCTGAAATATATGTTAAGTGTTGAATGGATAAGTAAGAATGTCAGGATAGAGTAATATATCATCCTTAAGATATAATATGAGGTTATATGGGGTTTGATCTAAATGATACCCATATTATTTTTGTACAGAATCAAGAGAATTTTCATATGAACAATGAGTATTATATTCCATAAGAGCTTTTGAAATAAGATAGGATTGATTGAAGTAGAGTCATTAAGGTAAAAATGACTAACTAAAAATATAATAGTTCATATTAAGTGTGAGATGCCTCCATTCCTATATATTTTTGTAAGATAGTTTGATACATTAGTTTCTTATCCAAAAGTTTTATCTGAGATATTGGAATATAAAGTAAGCATTATAGACTAGTAAGTTATTTTTGAAATTTATAGTATTTCTTCCTATGATTTGTAATGGTAGCATATGAAAAGAAGAAAACCATACATAAAACAAATATCATTAAAGGTGATCCAAAATAAAAATAACTTATTGTTGGAAGAGCAAATGAGATCAAGAAGAATGAAAAATGTGAATGAAAGAGATGTGATAAGTGTATAAAATGAATGATAATATTTTAATATAAAGAATTTTTGATTCAATTATTTATTTAAGATACACTATTTGTATTATATTGACCATACAAATGCATAAAAGTGTTTTAGTAAATAAGAATAATAATATATTTATATAATAATTTTAAATCTAAATTATATTAAAGTGATATGACTTTATTAAAAAAGTGAATTGTAAAGGACCACTTAAGTATGATGGTAATATTGAGAAAGTTATCCAGATGTATGAACCCATTCATGGTAAATTAATTTATAATGTGAGTATACATATTGGCAAAAACATATCATTGGATTAACTAAATGATATGAATTTAAGGTCACTATATGAATGAATAATCATATTTACTTTTAGTTATGTAAAGAATTTTGCAAATATATAATTGTTCAAATATAAATGTTATATGTTATTTATGTTATAATTTGTAATTATAATCATTGTTGTAAATATTTTTTTGTTTAAATAAATAATTATTTTAATCTAAACTTATCAAGTAGTTTGATTTTTATATTGGATCATTAATATCATAAAGTCACACATTAAAGCACATAACTAAATTAAGTCTTTATAAAATGTATTCATTGGATAATTTTAAATAATGAATTATAATAAAGAATTTGAACTTGATAAATTAATAAGTTACTAATTCTAAATTATTGAACTGTCAAACATGTTGATCCATCTAACATGATCTGGAACTCAATGAAACGTACTTCAAACCCAGTCAAGCCTGAAATTTATATCAGGGACCAACCTAGATTTGAACCCATTCCACAAGCCCCAGATCAAACATCTAACAAATAACATAAATAATGATGGTACATGAGAGTTAATTCTTAAATCCAGCCCACTAGTAGAGTGAAAGAGACAATGAGACATAATAAAAAAATGCATATATATATTGGAATGTATAAAAGTGGAGAGAAGATAATTCAAACAACATAACTGGCTTGAATAATAAAATATTTAATAAAACATTTAATGAAACAGTAAATTGGTTATATATTTATTTGAATGTGCATGACAAGATGATTTACCCAGAGGTAGAGAGTGACATACTATTGACCATGCTATTATGATTTATATGCTCTTATGAATAAATGATATATTATATGTAAATATTTATACTTGGTGGATGACATCAAGATGCCAATCATTTGACTGCAAAACACACTTACAACAGATTTGAACTAATGCTTTTTAGTGGTGGTTCTGAAAGGTGATGATTAATGTGCAAATTTATGGAGTGTTCTAGGAATCATTGTATACATTACATAAACTCTTTTCATACTGTTTTGGTCCTGAAAATCAATAAAATATACTTTAAAATGGTTTACTCATTAAGGATAATACTTGTGAGTATTTAATAAAATAACATACATTTAAATCAAGTTTAGTTGCTTTGTGATCAAAATATTTGTAACCATTCTTTAAATTTGGATTTTAAAAAGAAAAGAATGCTTCACCCTTCTAACATATGTATACTCTTAAATAAATGCAATAGATTATGATGATGAGATTTTTAAAATAATAAGAAAAACATTATTAATTAAACTAATCACTATTCTTGGAAATATATATATATATATATATATATATATATATATTTCCATAGATATAGTGATATACTTTATATTATGTGTATATATATATATATATATACACACACATAAACAAAGTGCAATTTTATTGTTATGGCATTGAAATGAGGTCATTAAATAAATAAATTATTAATAATGAAAAGAACAGTGCTGATATGAAGGCAGAATAATCTGAAGTGAGATCATGCTTCTAAGCGAAGAAAACAAAGTGGCTAAGAGTCGCTTTGCTAGAATACTGCTTAGAGATGTTTAATTAGGCTTGGCATGGTCCCCAGTATTTTCTGGTGCAACCAATGCAAGAGACCTGTTATATAAAAATGATCCTGGGAAGGTCAACTCTCCACAGGATGTGAATAACATCTATGGGTTTGAACTCATCGCAACCCTCCAGACTAGAAGCACATAATATAAAAAACTAAGCCATATATCAGCAATGCAGCATAACACTATGTCTTTAATGACATGAAATGGAAGTTACTACTTTAAGATACATCAACCTCACTCAAATGCTATAAGTTAGGCAATTAATGATATACCATGTAATATATATGGGAAAGATTAAATTCATATAAAATAGATTTTAAAATTACCCCCTACTTCTTTTCCTTGCTATTTATCATATTGAAATCCCACCCTCATGAATTTTATAACTTTAGAGTAATCAATCTTTGAAATATTAAGAGTATAGCATTGTAACATGGAATATATATAAAAAACAGTAACAATAAGAAATCACCTTTTCAGAATTAAGTGAGCGACATATAAAATATTTAACAGTGTTAATTTTTGGGGGATTTAAAATTTATACATAAATAGTACCCTTTTGATGCATTACAGAAAATCAGGAAATTAGGTCAACTTGAGAAACAATCTGGTGAGCATATTAATTAAGAATGTGCAGTCATCTAATTCAAAAAGGGAGCTTTATTAACCTCAACCCAAGGAGGTCTGAGTAGATAGGGAAAAATAATTGTATACATTAGGCTCACAAGATTGTTTAGATTGGCAACATAAAATAATAAAATAAAACATAGTTTAAAATTAAGAAAAAAACCAAGCCAAAATTAAAGAAATAAGAGCATTCGATAGACTTTATATATAAAAGAAAAATTATTAGTATGAGAGCAAATTTACATAAACAGTTAAAAAACACTTGATTTAACAATTTAAATAAAAAATCTGAATAGCCAAGATTGAGATTAGTTTTAGAAAGAAGTAGATGTAAATTTCATAGATGGTTCTTAGGTTAATTACCTTGCTATATTAAAGAGTCCATTTTGACAGTTCGGTTCCAGCATGGCAAATTAACAGAATTCAAATGAGTTCCAATGTAGTAGCAAGCTTCCATTAGGCATTCCTCCATTCTTAGATCATACTTTTTTATCATTTTGTGGCATCAGTGAGGTGGTTACTGTTGGCAAGAGAACAATAAGCAAAGGTGAGAAAAGGTGATTAGTTTGACTATTCGCCCAACATTTTGGAAAACAAAGTAGTATGAAGTAGTTTGGTGACAGTTAATCTACAAAACTAGTTCTCTCTCAGCGGTCAAAAATTTGCCCATTATATACTGCCCTCAGGTATTTGAGGAATGCTTTTAATATCCCTTTTTTAATTTCATTTGTGATTACTATCTAGTAGGAATTTTTTTCATTTCCTTCATCTATTGTTTTGGAGGTGCAACTATTAGATAATTTGTCCAAAAATATATTCAAATCTATTTCCTGATAAGAAATAGATTTGATAAAATGTTAATTGCAAAAGTAGAAATTCTTAATTTTATTTCCTTTTTTCTTTTAGTACAGTTTAATTAGACATTCTTTCCCAGAATTAGACAATGTAAAATTTCCACCCTTTTAATTATTTTTGGACAATTAACAGTTGCATACTCCATCTTGGATTTTTAGAAGAAAAACATACAGTTTTTAAATAAAGAATTTAAATGGAAAGTTTTAATTTACAAACTTCAAAAAAAAAATTTGTAAAATTAATATTGTGTTAGTAATTTCTCCCATTATATATATATATATATGAGCTGCACCTAATATATTTTGATTTTAATAAGAATTAATAATAAATAATAGTATAAAATATTAAAAGCTAAACTTTATAAGTTTTTAGGTGCACATCTCAAACATATACATAAAATAGATATACATGAATATAGGAGATGGATGGAACACAAGGTTTAAACCTGGGTTAGTAACTTGATAAGTCTGAAGGACCATGAAGCTCAATCGTCAATTAGGATTGATTACTTCATTATAACTTGATTAAAATCATATTTAATTGACTTTATTTTATTAAGAATTGAACTACTTGAACAACTTTTTGAAATTAAAATTTAAAGTTATTATATGTCCATAGAATTATAAAGAGTGATATTGTTTTTATAAGTCACATTTATATTTTAAAGTTTAGCCATTAAGCTAATGCACATGCACTTTGTGGATATTTAACTATAAATGAATACTCTCACTTTCAAACACAAGATAAAGTCTTTGTGAAAAGATGTAATGAATATCTATCCTTTCTACCCAAATGTTTATCTATGGGCAAATCTTAATCATTTGGGAATAAAAGTATGAAGATATTAAGTAATTCATGAATAGTAAAGGTAATTTAAAGTGATTGCTTAACATCTTCATGCTCTCATTCCCAAACATTTAAGATTTGTTCATATATGAACATTTGGCTAGAAAGGATAGATATTCATTCTATCTGTTCACAAAGACTTTATCTTGTGTTTGGAAGTATGTGTAGTCATTTATAGTTAAAAATCCACAAAATGCATGTGCATTATCTTAATGGTTGATTATAAATATTACAGTTTATAAAACATCAAACTATATAAAATAAATATCTCATTTCAAAGTTTATTCAGTTTAATACAGGTATTAAATAATAAAAATTGTATATTTATTATACGGAATAAATCCAAATGTTATATTATTCCAGATTCAAGGAATTAATAAGATCAATTGTGATGTTTGTTTTGAAAGATAAGATAAAATAGGTAGTTTATTATTAGTAGTTTCAATGTATTATTATAGTTATATTGATTCTCAGATAGTGGTTCTAGATGATGTTAGTAATAGAGAATGTAATTATTCTTTGGTGATTGGATCTCAACAAAATCCCTCTTGTTTTTCGATTATCTAATTGTCAATGATTGTTATTATATTTATTAAAAAGAATAGTCATAATCTCTGGGATATCCATAGGATAACAGTAATCATTTAAATTAATTTAATCTGTGTTTTTAAAAATTATTATATTTATAATTTCTTAGAATATAAGAGGGTAGCTTAATAATTATTTCACATGAAGCGTTATGTTAGTCATTGTATATTGTAGGGATTTTCGTAATGATTATAATAGGATGATAGCTAGAGAGTTTCTACAATAGAAATGCCATTGTGAAATATATTTCATATGCTTCTTGATGTTAAATCCTCTATGTTTGTGACCATCCCTGTAAAGAAACTCTATCTTATGTTATTATGATTTAAATTAGGTAGAGTCTCATTACATTATCTTATCTCAGATGGAATAACCTTATAGTTAGTTTACTTTGCAAACATATTGAATTACACACAAGTTAGGATGTGAATTATAATTTACTGGTAAGTTCCATGTGCTTATGTAGATTGTAGATTATTGTAGCATACATGTATTGCTTATGATTAATGGATCATTGGTACCTATCTTTGATTTCTTTTTTCTGTCAATATTTATACATCTATGGTCCATTTTAAGACTAGATTTGAGATTTGAATGTTTTTGGAGTGATCTCTTTTTGATGAAAGAAGGTGTCCACAAATGTTCCAGTTTCTACTCCTGCGTTGTAATTTGGTTCAGCATATGAGTAATCATAAATACATTCTCTTTATCCAGGACACATGGAAAATGACAGCCGAAAGAAGTAGAATAAGAACCCTGCTCAATGTTATTTCTTTTTTTATATCCTCAATCAGTTTTTAGATTTTTCTGTGCATATATTTTTTAGCTTTTTAGAAAGCTAATTGCACATTCTTTTTTTTTGTTTTAACTGCTAAGTTCTCTCTTTTTATATAAATTCCGTAAGAGCCATATTTAATTATCAATAAAACTCTATTTGTAATCACTTACATTTGGTATGACTTTCTTTATTTATCTGGAACAAAAATATGTATGCATTTCTATTCAATCCAATTTTAACTTTAATTAAATAGATATCAAACACAAATAAGTTTCATTCTGCATATCTAAAAAACTGAATTACATTAAAAAAAATTAAATAGTGTTTATGGAACTATTTTTAATTTTTATTTTTATTTTTTTAGTTTTAAACATTACCATATGCCAACACACTTGTACCATATATATAAATGGTACGAATGTATATATCACATTTAGTATTTGTAAATAATTATACATAAATGCATGATAAAGCATTAATTAACTTCATATAAGAAGATATCTTTTTGTTGAAAACTGTTTGACATTTTTTCCTTTTTGTATTAAAAAAAATATTTAAAAAGTAAAATAACTTTATATTATTCTACCTTAAATAAGGTTTACAATTAAAAGCCAAAAAATTATGTGCATTGTTTAAAACATATTGAACTTCTAAGAACAATTTTTTAATTTAGTATTGAAATATTCAAAATTTTCTTTCTTAGAGTTTATATCTAAAAAACTATGCCACCTATCTAAAATATTCTACCTTCCCTATCACTTGATGCTGATTTAGAAAAAAATGTTCCAAACTTCAAAAATTGTATTTCAGGGTCAATTTCTTAAACTCACTTTTAAAATATGATTAGAACTTTATTCAAGCTTTGAATTAAAACCAAAACAATTTCTATACCATCCTCTTGTGGGTTACTTAAAACAAATTTAAGTTTTAAAAAACAAATGTAAAATGAATATCAAAATTTTTGAAATTACCCCACTAATAATTCAGATTAAAAAAATACGTCACCTACCTAATGTATTTATATTTCCATATTGCTTTGCCAGGTATTTCTTTTTTCTGTATCAAACTTGAACCAATTCTATTGAATTTAAATCTATTAAACCTTGATTTTAAAATTTTACTCTAACTCATTTATAATAAAAGTGATTACAAGAATTTTAAAACAAACTAACTAAAAAAGATATTGTAATTTAAATAAAAGCATGTAAAAAATAAAAAAATGCAGCTTCTTGTGTAATATTATAACATACCTATCAAGTAAAATATGCTGCCATATCTGTTATATCTTGTGCCAACATTTTTTTGCTGATGATATACATTAAAAGATAATAATTTATACTCTATATGAACCACTTTCTTTTTTTTCATATATTTATACTATCCTATATGTCTACAATGTCATTCAACAAAAATATATACACATGCAACAACATATATGTATATACTTAAGATAAAATTTTAACAGGTAAAAGATGAAATATGTACAATATCTTTCAATCTAAACATGTACATATGCATATATATATATATATATATATATATATATATATATATATATATATATATATATATATATATATATATATATATATATATATATATAAGAAAGTTTTAATAGGTAAAATATGTATTATAATTCACAAAAGTTTTCAATATCAACCTTGTAAAACATAAAAATACATTATTACTGAAGTTTCAGCAAAATAACATATGATTATGCAAAGGTATAGAAAGCTGTAAAAAATTAACTTTCTTTATCTTTGCAACAAGCACAAAGTAACACCTTTTTCTAATCGAAGGCAAATGTTATTTTACTGACTCATCAGTAATTATACATTTTCATATTCTACAAAGTTGTTCCAAATCCTTCTATAAATTATAATATACACACACATACACAAATGCTTCTAATATGTAAACACACACACACACATATATATATATGTTAAAACAAAGATTTGCACACGTTAAATATATAAAATACATATTTTGTGGGTTCATCTGTGTTAAAAACTTTTATTATTAATATACTGACGTTTCAACTTGGTCACACAAGTCATCCACAGAGTTATAAAAGGTAGAAAGACGGTTGTAGAGGCGCTACAATCACTGATTTGAATAAAATGTTAAAATTCCACCAATAAAAAACATTCCTAAATTTAACATTTTTGCTATTGGTGGAATTTTAACGTTTTATTCAAATTAGTGATTGTAGCGCCTCTACAACCGTCTTTCTACCTTTTATAACTTTGTGGATGAACTTGTGTGACCAAGTTGAAACATCAGTATATTAATATTAAAAGTTTTTAACACAGATGAACCCGCAAAATATGTATTATATAGATATATATACACAAAAGTAAGTTTACAAAGCACATATCAGCATATGTATTTTATGCTGAACATGTGTTTATTTGATCATATCTATTTCAAAACAGAAAAATAAAATGTACAATTTTATTCTTATTATAAAAATACATAATAATGAATTTATCAAACTATTGATGTCAAAAAATATTAATATGCCATTTGTTTTGATAATTTGTTAATTCCACTAAAACATTTTGGAAAGTTTCTGATACAATATAAAATAATCTAATGAAACATTTTTATTTATATTTTTCATTACCAATTTCAACAACTTTTCAGTTTTAAACAAAAAATTGCAAACTTAATTCAGTTTTTTTTTAATCTATAGTTTCTTTTCTCCATATCACAACCAGCTCTACTTTTTATTATATATACCCATCTCACATCAGGTCTCATTCTACATGTTTCAAAACTCTTGAGATACAATTTAAATTTTGTACTTATCCATGCATAATTGTCTCTTCTATTATTATGTCCAGATGAATATCATTGTAAAAAGTCTCTCAGTTTTGCAATGATACCAATAATGCTTATTTGTTCTTTTACCAAAATATTTTACGTTTAGTCACTTCTTGTTTCCCAACATACATCTCTTAATATTTTGCTAGTTAATCTGAATTCTTTGAATTGTTATTCTATTAAGTGTCAAAATCTCAGAATCATAATTACAATGTAGTTAAACATATCTATTAAAAATCCTTTTTTTCAATCAAATAGACATATTTTGTTTAGACTTTATTATTTCTATTAACCCCTTTCAAGTTTAATTTTATTATTAATTTTATCCATTACATTTTCATCTGCATTAATCATCTGATAAATATATTTATAATTGCCAATCTACTTAATTTATGATTATCACACTTTATTTTGTAGTAAGAAAATTCATTGAAATTACTTTTGTTTTTTCATCATTTACCATGAGTCCTATTTTCTACTTTTATCTAACAACTGCCTGAAACACTAAGTTAATAATTTCAAAAATATCATTAACCTCTGCAAAATATAGATGATTTAAATATCTCCATGTATTTTTCTTCCCTTAGACTCCCATATTCATAAACAATTTTTTTCTTGGAAAACTGTTATAAAATGTTTTAGTAATGTGGAAACATATAGTCTATTCATTGTGTTACTTTTTAATCAATATTCATTAGAATATGATAGCATCCTAGATCTATATCTTTATGTTGCAAAGCTTAAATCACTATTAAAATGATTATTGAATAAAATCTCTTTTTATTCTTAACAAATCCAAAGCATAATGACAACTTATATTCTTTGAACCTTTCTATAATGTCTCTCAATTCTTGGATTGATGCACAGTCATAAAATCATTTTTAACTCCAGATTATTCTTTATGTTAGTTTGATTCTAATTGCAATTTACTTTAGTAAATATTTTCTGTAAAAGTGATAGAAGATTGATGGATCTGTAATTTCTAAAATCTTTTTCATCACGTTTCTTAAATATCACTATTACAATTGCATTGTTCTAATTGTTAGTACAACTTTATCATTTTAACAGTTGGCATATAGTTTTTCTAACAGTTTTTTTATTTTTTTTATTTTTATTATTTTAAGATATCAATAATAATTCTATCATTTTCTTAATTGCTTTCCTTTCTCAATGATTTAAATGTGACTCTCGCCTCTTCATTTAAAATATTTGCCATTTAAAAGATGATCTAACTATAGCGGTTATTTTGTATTCTTATTCTTTATAACTATATATTTCTGTAGAATTATTTTTCACTTTTTATAAATTGTTATTCTTCATTTTTATAACAGTTCTATCTTATATCTTCTTATTGGGAAACTTTTCTTCTAATATGTTGTTTTATAATTTTGTAACTTTTATTCTCTTTTATAGTTTTTTTTTTTGTCAATTTTTATTATATTTTCTTATATCATTTTTTTTTTTCACATCATTTTGCAAAAATCCAGATATTTGACTCTTTTTAATGGATGGTTTAAAAATAGTTTTACATTCTTTTTTTTTTTCACATGTTGTTTTGCCTCAGTAGAAAATTTACTGATTAATTGACACTTTTTGTACTGGATATGTTTGGTGCAGTTCTTAGCTAAATTTTAATCATTATTAAAATCTGCCAATATTTAAAAATTATTTGTAATTTTAATTTAAATTCATTAGAATAGTTTTATAGGTTAAGAATTTAAATATATTAAGAACAATACAACATTGAATTTCATTATTTAGATTATTCAAAATAAAATTCACTTCTGCTGTATCTTTACTTGGAAGTTTCCTTGCTAATTTATATTTAGCACTTTTCTGAAAGAAACCTGTTCATCATTTCACTTGCATAATATGATTTTAAATTTTGAATTTTGTAATATCCTGTTTCAGTTTAAAACTTCCAGAAATCTACATGGTCTGCACAAGTACATTTTTATATCTTCATTTCCATCTTTTTTTTAGTTTCAGAAAATATCAACTTTATTTTTCTGTTATAAAATTGATAATATTATGATAATTTTGGTAATCAATTAACTTGAATTTTTTGTCTTTCACTTTTTTTCATTTTTATGGAATTGTGTTTGCCTGGAAATTTACATCAGTCTGTATTTCAAGTGAATGTTATCGGCTCAAGATTTCAACTAGTGAGTATTCAATTTTATATTTTTTTAATCATTATTTAAGTTATTATTTGATAAAAAAATATATGAAAAAAATTATTATTGAAACTAAGACAAACATTGATCAAAAATAGCTTGTGATTGTGTAAATAGATGTCCAGTATATAAATTACAGGATATCTGGCATTCTGATATGAGATAAAGACAAACATCTTTTGCAAATATTATGACCCAATTTATTTTTTTCCTATAATGTCTGCATTTTAATAATAATAAAAATACACCAATGCTAAAAATAAAGATTTTGACAGAATATATAAACTTAGGCCCATTATAGACTACTACAATGTACATTTCAAAGATGCATATCAAATGCAAAGAGAGGTGGAAATTGATGAAGCTATTATTAAATTTACTTGTCATAGTATCATGAAACAATATGAGTTCTCAAAACCTATAATGTGAGAATTCAAATGGTGGATGTGTGAAGAGAGTCCTAATGGATGTGTCCCATATGGAATTGTATACAGGCAATAAATAATTTCAGATGCTGGCCAAAGTGTGGGTATTCAAGTTATTTATCACAGTGAATGTCTGATAGGTGACATATCTCAAACATGGGGTAACACATCTGCAGGAATGTCAACTAGCATGTCAGCTTGACCAACATCTCTGATCTAGATGCTCATCAGTAGCTCTAATCAGTAAGTTTTATTTGCATTTGTTGCAGTATTATTTTAATTGTAAGCTATCATTTTGTAATAATAACTTGATTTTATATTTTAGGTAAATTCTATCTAACAAGATGAAGTGTTGCTATAAGCTGACAGGTAGAGTAAATAATACTATATTGCACTGATGTAAACCACTAACTTATGCACCTCAAGTTTAAATCAATAATGAATTTAGCATTTCATTCACTTTTTATTTTGTTTTATTATTTTATTTTGTATACAATAACTATTTTAGTAGTAATTTTTAATAAATTACAAAATTTATTAAAGTTTTTTATTATAATATTCAAATTATACTAATTATAGATCAATATTAATTACTTGTTGTTAGGGACGACATATTCATTGCGAACACATGTATGTAATAACCCTTTGAAGGGTTATTAGGAAATATGAAAAATACTAATATATTTATTCTACGTGTTTACATAAATGTTAATATATATCAACTTATTTGAAATTTAATGATGAATGCAAATAATTTACTAACATATGAGAAAAAAAAGTATACTTTTAAAATTTATGCATGAAAATTTAATGATATAATATGAAAATAATTTTTAGAAATATTAAAATGTTATTTTTTTTTATTACTTTGAAAATCAATGGCTATATTTTTCAGCTTAATTACATTCTTTGGTGTTTTGTATGTTTCAACCAATATATATTGTCATTTTTGAATAATACAATCTTAAGTTTTTATAAAATTTGTGGCTTAATATAATTTTTTAAATATTCAATATGTCTGCTTCGACAATGAAAGGGTTTTAAAGAAAAACTTTAAAATATATAATTTTTCTTTCTTTTTTTTTTTTTCAAATTTTATACCATTTTCATTTTTCAATCATTTTCTAATCTTAGCATTATCACATGATGTTTGATATGATCTAAAGCAATGGTCAGCAACCAGTGTTTCATGGACCACTGGTGTTTTGTGATGTAATTTTAACGGTCCACAAAAAATTTCAGATATTATTTAAATTCTCTAAGCTCATTTAATAAAAATTGTAAATAGAAAATAAATTTTATTTAAGCTGTATTACTATATGTAAAATAGAGCAATGATATTATATTGCTAATTCATTTGTTACAAAATACTACTGTGACTTGCAAAACATCTACCTCAAAGGTGTTTAATTAGCCTCAATTCAGTTAGAAGTGGCATAGAAAATGTGAAAGAAAAAGAAAGTTTAATAGAATTATCATCAGATGATCATCTCAAACTTAAATTCAACTCATCTTTAAAAAGTTATTTTTGAATTTTTATAAAAAGTGAATATTTAATATTGAGTCAAAAACTTTAAAAATTTTGACTCCATTCACCATGACCTATTTGTATGAAAAAATATTCTCAACTGTAATAGCTATTAAAAACAAGTATCACTCTTGGTTTGAAATAGAAGCTCCTTTATGTATTGCGGTGACATCACTGGAGTCAAGAATTAGTAAAATAATTTTAAACCAAGAGTAGCATATGTCACACTAATTTTTAATATATATTACTATTATTTATTATTTTTGTGTTAAAATTAAAATTATTAATAAATATATATGTATATCATACTCAATGCTCATATTAATTTGTATCTTTAAAAATTATATTAGTTGCCTGCAATATCTAAAAGATTGTCAATCATTGACTTAAAGCATTGTGTACACTTTTTATCACATGAGAACTTACTGGGGATTTCAATAAAATGAGTAATTATTCTTGCCACTTCTGTTATTCCATCAATATCCTTAAAGTTGTTCTTTCATTTTTTATTCATAATGACTTCTATTTTACTTGTTCTTCCAGTGTTTGTATATCTGTGGTAATGTACATGTCAATTTTTCTAATCAATTATTTCTTCACCTATTTATTAGAAAATTCTTCCAATCTGTATATAATTATTCTCTACTAAAAATTACTTTATAATTTCAGGTATCTAAAAAAGTCATCAAATGCCAACCTAGTCTACAATCAGGAGATTTATAATATGTTCTATCTTCAGAAAACAACCATTGTCTTGGCTGATGATTTTATAAACTTCTGGAAATTAAAGCTATAATTTATTTTTGTTTGTCATGATTGGATATATCTAATAAAAAGTGACACATATACATTCATCCTGCCTTTATAAAATCTCAACTACTGTTTCAATTAATTACTATCAGACAATTGTAAAAAAAAAAAACAGAGGTTTTTTTCCCCCCATAAACTCAAAGGTAAAAAAAAGATAGAATACTCACCACATTGCCTGGTAGATATTAATGAGCCACACATTAAAGTTCACTAACATATATCTAATCAATTAGTATGACCTGCTTGGTTTTTTTAACATTTCAAAGAGGAATGAAAGAATTTTCTTTCAGATTATAACAAACTTATTTCTGCAACCAATTATTGTATGATGTGTGTAAAATTTAATCAATTGTGCAAACACAGGTTATAATAACACATATTTCTTTTTCTTTATTATTTTATGTATGGACTTTTATTTTTAATAATCAGACTTTAGAAAATGATATTTTGCAATTAATAATTTTTATTTAGTTATTTAAAAAAAACTTCATTTATTCTGTTAATTTTGAAAAAAAAAAGATTTATAATTTGAAACCCTTTTAAATGAAATTCTATTTTTTCTGGAAAAAAAAAAACAAGAATTATTATAAAAAGAAGTCCTTATTTATATTGCAATAACTATAATTTTAAGTGTATATAATTAAGGTCCAAACGTACAGACTTCTGTTCAAATAAGAAAATCATGGCTGCCTATTAATAAGTAATGTATACTTATATATAAAAAAAAAATTAATTTAAAAATGCACTTATTTTAATATTGTCATCTAAATTATTTATTAATCAATTTATTAGGTTATAAATTTTAATTTTATTTTCAGACCAAATAACTTTAAACTCAATTAAAAATTAATATATCAATTATGGATTCCCATAGTAAATTTTAACATGTCCATCTTTTCTCTGATCCTATGTCCTGTTTTAATACATAACAAAACTTTTAAATTCAATATTTTTTCAAAAAATATGCTTTTTAATAAATTTACGCACATATTTTAAGAGTGTATTGAATTTAAAAGTTTTATTACATATATCTTTTTAAATAATTTAGAATAATATTGGACTTTTTTTGTTTGTTTGTTTGTTTATTATTTTTTATTTGGATAATGTATAAGTGAAGCAATTGATGATGATATAGTGAAAATGATAGCTTTGTAATCAATAATAATAATAATATTTTGGAGATTAAAATATGGCTAATAATATACAAACAAATCAAAGAAATTATATATATATATTTTAACGGTCGGGGATGATGATGACGTTTCCAGTCTTACCGCATCTGCCGACAGAGCGCCACTAGGCTACTTTGAACCTAGAAAATTTATAAAGTCGACAGATACGTGCTGTTAAGATCACGGCCGTCAGCCCTAGTCACTAGCTCATAGAGTAGCAGAGATTTTAAAACATTTATAAGTTTCAATAGACTTCTATTCTCAAAGTATATATTAAATATTTAGAACAATAAAATAAAAGAAGCCACTGCCAGTAATTAACACACAAATAGATTTTTATTAACGCACATTTAAAATTGAAGATTAAATTTATTTTTAGATTTTAACATTAATATTTTTTTTTTTTTAAATTTAAATTACTATTTTAAATAGATCGCACAGATGGATATTTAAATTATATTTTACTTTAGCATGTCGAGCATAGATAGTCTACATAGTTTGTTTTTTTTTTTCACTTAAAAACTTATCAAAACATTCATTCAATCTCAGACTAAAAGTTTGTAGTCAACCCAATGCCTGCTTCCAGATATATAGTAGCAATCAATGCAATACGAAGATGCTAGCATAAAATCACGCCACAGGAATGTGCATCTGGCAGTGTGATATTATTTGAAGGAAATGATCCAGGTCTAGATCAGGAAAGTGCATCTGTCTGACTAAGGAATCATGTATATAAATTTTTTTTAAAGAGTGCTACGTATGGGGGAAAGCGGTCTTTCTGCCGTCTTATAAATCCCTATCCATAGAGCTAGGAGGGGTCAATGGTGCAGGAAATACATCTGCGACCATTTTCAACGATATGACTGCCTCTTTGGGGTCATGCATTCAGTTGGGCACGTTGCCCTGTATGCTAAACACGCTTCACATTACATTAATATAAACGTCTATACATCTCTCCACTAGCACTGACACAACCACAAAACAAATAGCCTGAAATTAAAATCTGTTAAATTAAACATAAACGAATTTAAACATAGTTATTAATCTTTATCCATGCAGCTATCTACACCCAACTTTAAATTTAATACATTTTAGTTAAAACATAATACACACACAAAAAAAATGAACTGGAAATGATTGCTTAAACATCTACATAAAAAAATATCAATAATTGAATTTGCATTCTTTAAGTCAGATAAGAGTTCTTATTTTCAGTTATTAATTACTTGCAATTTTAGGAAAGTTATTAGATAGATACAATAGTTTATACTTTACGGATTTAATAGATTGAGAAGTCCATCTTCGTGATCACTTTCGTAGATTTTGTCCTTCTTTGAAATGAAACTGCGACTTGCCATGCATTTGGTCAGGAACTGTCATCCAGAGGCCTCAGCTGGTTGTCCAGAAAATTAAATTTATTGCAGACTTCCACATCGTGAAAATCTGCAATATAGCTAGTTATAACGATCTATTCATAGTCAGCTCTAAGATAACAATTATAATAATAATTTGGCTTTTATATTTTTATTAGTCTCTTATCATTAGATCTTGAGATTCAACGAGCAAGACGTCACTAATCCATTCGTGTTTCAGTTATGGTCCGTGCTGTCATTTTCGTGTTTGGATTGGTCATTTAATTCCTTTGTATTCTCTTATCTGACCATTTAATTTATTTTACATGCCTCACGAGGTAATTTGCTTTTGAACAATCATTTAATTAATATGACAATCATTTCCATTTTCTAAGACTATAGAAATCAACATTATTTCTATTTTTAAAATATCAATCTTTATATCTTTACTTTTTACAAAAAAAAAATACTTTCAAATATTTTTATTTTTTTAAAAGTTTTTAAAGTTGTCCATCATGCGATCTACATATACGTTAAACAGTTTTTAAATTAAGTTTTTTTTTTCTTTTAATAAATCAATTTTTATTTGTGATCTTTTATTTTAATTTTAAAATAATGTGACGGGATATTATATTCCGTTACAATATATATATATATATATACAAAAGATGCTACTGCATTCATATTATATATATATATATATAATTTAACTTAAAAATTCTTAACAACACATATAAATTATTTATTAGCAGTAGAAAAAGCTGCATGAAACAAAATTTATTTACTTAAAAATTCACAAAGTTTTATTATTAAAAATTTATATATATACAGTTTTTCTAATAATTTTTTTTACTAACTTTCTCTCCATTATATTCACATTCAGCAATATTAACTAAACAATATATATATATATTCTTATATGTACAGAATTTAAAAATAAATGATAAAAATATTTTAATTTCCAAAAAAAAAAGACATTTAAAAAAAGCAATAAAAACAACAAAGAAAAAACTGAATCAATTTTTGTGAACAGTTTTTTAAATGTAAAACAAATTTCTTAATATAATACAGTATTGGAAAAGTTACCTTTCTTTTATTTAGCAGTCTTAACTTTAATAAACTATAAATAATCAAATATTGTATTAATTATTAATGAAATCGAGATTAGAATATTGTTTGAAGAAAAAAATATTAACATTTGTTCAGTCTAAATTTATATATTTTTAAATGTATATAACTTAAAAGTAGTAAAATTTAAATAAAACAAACTTGCCAATCAATTCCTAGAAATAAGTTACAGTTAAAGTTTTGAGACTTTTGTAAATTTGTAACATATAAGTTTTTCATCTAGTCATTCATGATTGTTTAGTAAATGAGTTTTTATCTTTAACTAGAATTAAGCCCTACTTGATTTGCTACAGTGGCAGTGGAAGAATAGTAGATTCTGGTGTTCAATGTCCTTGAAAAGCAGTCCATCTCATTCAATTCCAGTGCTCATTTTTTTTAATTCTATAAATCATTTGGTTATGTTTTTTTTTTTAATTAGGTAGTATTTAAAAAAATTTTCACTTAGTATTAAGACATCAGAAAAATATCGATTTATTGATTACAAAAGTAAAATATGATTTTAATACAATGAAAAATTTTATACTTGAATTACTATATCTAAAGTTAACACACCCATGTTTTAACTTGATTATGTATGTATATATAAATTAATACTGAGATGCTAAATTTATATTTAATGATGATGAATATTTATATTATTAAAAAATTTTTAACAAATGGCATGGTTAACAGTGATATAAAAATAATAACAAATGTTATATGTAAAACATACATATAAATAAATATGTATATGCTCATAACTATACATGTAAAATATATTTTATATTGTTATTAAGTGAATTTGTTATTTATAAAATATTCTTGTTAGTAAATTGTTTGTTAAAAAGTGATTAGATTAATTAATTAAACTAAAAAAACAAGTGATAATCAAACCAGAGCTGGTATTAATTAAGAAAACAGAAGAGTGGAAATAAAACAGGTGTTTTTTCAAATTTTTCTAGGGAAAAATACATTTTTACCTTGTCTAGTGATGGATCTTCATGCAAGGATTCTCCATAATGATCATCATCAATTGTCCTTTCTAATTTGACTTTCAATCGATAATCCACTTTTATGATCTTTTAAAAAATTAAAAGTTTTTTAAACACAACTACCAAATTAATACTCATTAAATAATAGCCATTTTGGAAGATTGATGTATAATAATACTTCAAATAACAGAGAAATGTCTTTTGGCCAATTCAACTCCTGGTGAATTTCTCCATAAGTATTATACATTTAAATCCATGTAAAACAGTATACTTTATTATAATTTTTTTTTTCCCGAAAAGAGTGCAAAAAAGTGTGAAATTCAAAATTCTTGCTCTAACAATAGACATAAGCTCCACCCTGAAGTGATCAGCCATTATGTGTTGCCAAGGTTGTAAAATGTTTGATATTTTATGACATTAAAATTTCCAAAGATACAAAAACATGTTTATTTGTGAATTTATTATGGTTTTAGATATTTTTTAATAATTTACACTACATTCTTAATAACTTAATTAATTAACTTAATTAATTTACTAAATTATTAATAATTTATTTTGACTCAAAATACTTTATTTACAAAAATATAACATTATATTAGCAGCTAATGTAAATATGACCTGAAGCAAATTTGGAAACTTGCTATGATGCAAATAATCTACTTATATTCACGAGAAAAAAAATAATCACAATTTTGCAATAAATATTTTAAAAATTTAAACTTTTAAAGCATAATTCATTATATATTAGAGAAAGAAATAATTGTTTGTTCAAGTTTTTAAAAATATTCAGAAACAAATAAAATTTTGTTGATTTTATAAACTGAAAATAATCTTTTTAGAAATGACATGTAATCTTTTTGTTTTGATTACTATCTCATTTTTTTAATATTTACAGAAATAAAATGTGAACATTTAAAATTTATTTCAGTAGTAAAAAAGAATATCTATCAAAGGAAGTCAAATTTGTTATTTTCTGATAAGTAATAATCATTTTATCATATATTTTACATTGTCATAAACTGGAAATATTTTATGACATATAAAATCTTTGTTTTGATTACATTCTTATTTTTTTAATATTTACAGAAACAAAATGTGAATGTTTCAAAAGGAAGTCAAATTTGTTACATCCATGCTAATAATGTATAATAGAGTTTATTCATTATACACTATACAATATTATGGCTTAATTATAAAATTAAAATTCAATTAATTGCTTCATTTAATTTTTATTCAGAGGTTATGCATGACACTAAGTACTTTTATTTATTACATATTCCAAGTTTTAAAAAATCATCTATTATAAATTACAAAAAATAATGCCAATTTAATTGGACAACAAAGTGTATTAATATGTAGTTGTCAAAAGTGTATATTATCTGATCTACATTCTTTCAATCAATTTTATAGATTAAAATTATTACAAACATTATGTTTCCTGCCACAAAAATATGTTGATCATGATAAGTGATTGTAAATGTAAGTTATTTTGA
The DNA here is from genome assembly GCA_028023455.1 of Epiperipatus broadwayi. NCBI lineage: Eukaryota > Metazoa > Onychophora > Udeonychophora > Euonychophora > Peripatidae > Epiperipatus > Epiperipatus broadwayi. The sequence continues at coordinate 4,467,362 of JAQFVV010012443.1, forward strand.
AAAATCAACTTTGTATGATCAAAGATTATTAAACACAATCTTAAAATATCATTTAATTTTTCAATTTGAAATCAATGATCTTATATTTTTTTTGTAAAATACCAATTAGTTTTTCAATTTTGAAATCAATAATCATGTAAATTGTGTGTGACTTATTCATGATAATAACTGGTTTTATTGGAAATATAAATCGACAAAAAAAAAAGAAAGATACAATCATTTACACACATTATTAAAATTACAGGAATCAACTATAAGTTACACTTTTTTACCTATATTTCATTCAATTTCACCGCAGTTATGTAAATAAAAAAAAGCTCCAATTTAAAAAAAATATTAATAACTCTGCAAAAAAACATTAAAATCTTATTGGGTAGAAATTACAAAAATATAAAACGTTAATAATTGAATATAAAGCAAATAAAAATATTTTTAACATGACATTGCTTTAAGTTTATTTTTTAAACAAAAAATTGGAATATGCATTATAGTTACTTTTTATTTCGTCATGCTTTATTTTAATTCAATGAATATTGATTCATAAAATTATAGCTACTAATATGTTTTATATAGTATATTAATATATTTACTTATACTTGTGGTTTAGACCTGTAGAGGTCCCTACTATCACATTTTACATGCACATGTTTGATGTTACAGCCTTAGTAAATATTACTTACGTAATCAATGTGTGTTTAAATAAATTTATAATTACAACAATATGTTTATTAAAATATTTATTTCTTAATTAACCCTTTTCTCAATTTAAGTTTTATTTTTAACCAATTTTTTTTTATATTTTGAACTTAATATAACAAATTAATATTTTTCCCAGTTGGACCTCATTATAATTGTTTACTTTTTATGTAAGATTTTATTTTGTAAGGCATTTGGGGGAGTTATTTGCCCTTGCTAACCAGGAAAAAGGGACACTTGCTTTTTTGAAAAAAATGAATAAAACTGAGTTGAAAAAAAAAACAGATCATTAAAATGAGTTTCTGAACACATAGACTTTAATATATTATTTAAGTAATGCAAAAATGCATAGATTGTAAAGAAAAGAATAAAGCATGGATTATGTGTTGAATGTGGGATAGAGATAGGAAGATTAATTCAATCTGTATCAAGCTACACAGTAGAGATTCTTTAATAAATCATTCAGAGCACCATAATTATGATTATTAAAATATGCTTAAATTAACTCCTCCAAACATGTTATTGGTGAAACTGTTCACTGATTTGTTGTTTCAAATTTTTTCTAGAGTCATAAATCATTTTTAATAAAGAAATACTGTAATTTTCTGATATTCATATACCCAATACTGATGTATTCATTATCCATTAATTTATTAAGTTGTAATTATCAGTGATAACCTATAGTAAAATGTGTATTGATTGTAAGGTATTTGGGGGAACTATGGTAATTTATGTTAAAAGTATTTATAATTATGTGAGTAATGTTTTTCTATACATATTTAATTTACAGCTTTTATAAATTATAATCTAATTTATAAGCAAATTTCAAATGACATTTACATTTTGGTGAATGATACACAAACTTTAATATCTTATTAAATTAAAATCATCTAAAATCATACTAAATTGAGTATTAATACATAGAGAAGATTCTTGGTAATAAGTATAATATTTGCAATATTTATTAACATAATAAAATAGTTAGAAATGTTTATTATAATTTTACTTATATTCATTGTTATATCCTCACTTAAAATGTGTGCTTTCAAGTACTGAAGGAACATAAACAATTTTTTTATAATTAGATGCTATTTAAATAATTTATTATTTCCATGTCTATTGTCTGCATACATTAAATTATTTGCATTTCTTATATTGATCAAAATGATAACATTCTTTAATTTAATTTGAAGTTGATTTTGTAAACTATAAATAAAATTTCTTAAATATAAAAACAAAGCTCAAGAGCATGATCATAATTTAAATAATTGCCCTTATAAATAACCAAGAAAACAATCATGTTACATGTTCTTTGTTCTAAAATACAAAGTTCAGTATGTATATCAATCGTTGTATGCTATTTCATGTAATTTCTTATTGAAATATTTTATATACTTTTAACTTATGTTATATTATTAAATTTATACTTACTGATTTAGAGAAAAAGATCATTTTTCTTGTTCTGGTTAATTAGTGAGTTGTACTCATAATTGAGAAATGTGTTTGTTTCCTGAATCAGAATTCTCAGAATACTATAAAGATTATATGAGTATGTGTCTTTGGTTGTTGTCTTATGTTTTGGTTGCTTGTCTTATATCTCTGATTAGTTGTTATGCTCTGATACCATCTATATAAATAAATCTAGTGGAAACCTTAGGAAAAGTATTTATCTCTATAAAAAAATTCCATACAGATATTCCACTCTGCTAAATTTTACATTCTCTTCATATAAAAAATAGCAGCCTGATGCAAAACAGGATAGAAATCAGAGTTTATTTTTGCAAAGATATTGATATAATATATATAGTATAATAAAACCAAACAGTAGAATTAATGTACAATTTTTAATTCATTTACATATAGGTTAACAAATAAAATCTATAAAGAGCTTATTGTGTGATTATCATTGCCAATAAACGTAGTCAAATAGACCTGATAAATATTTGCAACAAATCAAGCGTTTTAAGATTTGCAATTAACAAATATTAATATATATATATATATATTATAAGATATATAATCATGTGACCATATTAAAATTTCAAGAAAATGATTTTGATTTTGTTTTAAGCCTCAAGAATTTATATGGCAGACAAGTTTAGATATGGCTAACTATAAGAATGAACTTTTACTCATTGTAGATGTAAATAAAGCTTTATTTCAAATGGCTCAGAAATAATATCGCCAAGGCAAAATCACTAGGTTTCATTTTTAAGAACATGATGAATGCTTAAAATCTCTTTAAGTATGTAATTATAAGAAATATGTGTATGCAAAATATATGTCAATTGAGGATGAAAATCATTCAAGCTGTCACACAAACAATATTAAAAATGTCATATAAACTTGTATATCTATCAAACATTTTACTTGATTGATATATTCATATAGAGGGTGTATGATTGCATATTTACTTACTTTAGAAACAATAGACAGCTATTTCAAAAATAAACTAGCCATACTAACTAAAGTACCATATCAGATTCATGATAAGCCATTGACTTAGTACCTGTATGAGTAGTATTGAGATTGAGGAGTATTTCTTTCTCATCAATAGTAAAACCTCATCATATTTTTGATTTTTTGTTTTTATTATATTGATATTTGATTTATCTGAAATTTTTGGAATCTCAACACTTATAATGTTTAGATTTCTATTTATTAATTGATACTGATGATTAGATAAATTGATTTTGCTAAGCTACCTCAAAGAAATATATTCCACCTGCTTGTGCAGTCTCAAATTGTTTTATTTATTACATCTTTATCTCTTTAAAATTCTCACTATTATTAATAAAATAACTCTACAGTTAATTGAATAAAAGTGCTGTATAATTAGATTTCAATAAAGTTAGAATCTTAAATTAAATACAATATAATTTTAACTCCCTTCGATTGAGATCGATTTCAACCCATATATAAACATTTTTGAAATTTGCTTAACCCCTCTTTACACATTTACTTGAGATGAGTGTTTATCTTATAAAGTTATAAACACACTCTCTCTAGCGCCTAAATTCACTCCTGGTGATCATGTGAATGTTCTCCCCTCACGCAATTTAAATGATATTTAGCTATTCTTTTACAGTAAACAACAAGCAATTATTAAGTATTTTTATCGTTGATATTCAATAATAATAAGATAATAAAAATAAAAAAGACAAAACAATAAGAAATGGCGCAAACACATTTATTTAGAATTGTTAGAAAAGTGATAAAATTCAGTACAGCCAATATTAAAACAAAATTAATAATCATAAACATGTATTAACTCTATATGTATATTCTGTTTTAAAAAGAATAAAAATAAAATCTGCTTTTGCTTAAAAAAATGAATTCGTAGGTGTAATATATATATGTATTGTAATGATCACACATACTGTGATCACACATGTGTACATTTAATATATATATCGCATAATATTAAATGTGAGTTTTATATGTAAATTAATACATAGAAAATTGGATAAGAAATGTAAAAAATAAAAGAAATTTATTTTAAGTTAGTGTTAATTAAAAAATCAAAATGATAGTTGAGGAATGCAATTAAAAGCAGAATCAATTATAGTAATTAAAGAAAGTAAAGGAAGGTAAGTGAACAAGATTCTTATCTTTCACCTTCCAAAGTCAACTTTTTTAAAATTTTAAGAATAATAAAGTTACGGAAATATTAAAATAGGATCATCAAAGTTGATGATTAAGTCTCAAAAGAAAAAGTAAATAAAAAGGGGGTTAATGATTGCAGAATTAGCAATCATAAAATTCAGACGCAGTTATAAATAAAATAAATAGATTTACAAAAAAGATAAAGATCATCTCTTCAAACTACACATGTGAACGCATGAAATATATGTATGGCTATGTAAAAAAAATTATTTTATTAAAAGAAAAATGGAAAAGTAACTAAAAACCGATATTGTGGAAGTAAATAAAAAAAAGAAATAAAAAAACAAGAAGAAAATTTATGTATTTTATGAAACTAAAATAAAGGTGTGAAGTGTATTTAATGACATTCCAATGAAACAATCAAAGAAGGTAAGAAAAAGATTCTGGGACAAGACAGTAAGAAGTTGTAAAGGAAAGGAGCCATGTTTAGTTCTTCTTGAGTCTGCTGAGCTGAAATTCAGTTTAGTTTGAGAGCTGTTTCTTTTATATATGAACCAAATGGACCAATAATTTGAAGCATCAAGAATGCAGGGGTAAGGGGATACAAATGGATGCCAGTTGATCCATGCCTGCCTCGGGTGAATGTCATCTCCCCAATGAAGTAACAGCAGAAATAGCGCCTGCCTGATGGTTCACCTCCCCTGTCATTGAAGCCGCAAATAATACGATAAAAGTAAGTTGCATGAAGGAATTCGAGCCGCATTCCAAGAACTACCATCTCTCCAAAAAAAGTGGAGTAATCCACTTGATGGTTAATCATTTAGTCATCCAAGTCCAGAAAACCTAGGTAATTAAATTTTAAATGTATCATGAATGCACACACTTTCTTAAAATGGCCAAAAAGAAATTATAATGCAATTGCAAAACGTAAATCTTAGTGAACAAATAATTAGTAAGTTTTTCTACAACAAATAATATGTGGAGAAAGCTATAAAACATCTACATCTAAATTAAGAACAATTATCATTCAGGGTGAAGGGTTAAATTAAATATAATCGGTGTTTAATGATGTCTTATTTTATGTTTAAATATTGTATTTGTTTATGTGTATTGAATGTATTGTATTAAACAGTATTTATTTATGAGTAGCTCTTATATCTTGTCTTTCTTTCTCCAGCATACTAATAAGAATGATATACCCATAAGGCTTATTAAATATTAAGTAGACATTAGTTCTAGTAGAAGGAACATGTGTCAATCTAGTACAGTAATATTAAATCTCGAAAATTTTATAAATATTTCAAGCACTGGATTGCTTCTTTGAATTATTCTTATGAATAAAGTGTCCAGCAGCCAAGAGGCTATCTGATTGGGAAAAATAACACTGGAATATTACATTTGTAATCTCCGTGTTCGATCAGGAATATAGACTTAGTAAGTGAGTCTATGTTTGTTTCTTGCTTGATGTAATAGTTGTGTCGAGTAAAAGTTTAAAGTTAGAAACTTTATTACCAGACGAAACGTAATTCTATTACAATATATATATATATATTGTAACAAGTAAAGATGGTTCAAATAACTATTACCATATCTGAGTTGTCTACAATATATATATATATATATATATATATATATATAAGATCATAATATTTAAAATAACATTGGATTTCTCAAGATATCCCACTATCAATAATTATAAGCAAATTATTAACAACAAGGATTATAACTCAGGTATATGAAATCACGTGAGGTGAGTACACTAGTAATTCAATAAAATATAACTCAGGTATACAGTCAGTAGATCTTACCCACTTTCATTTCTTGGTTTGATGTTAAGTGCATGTTTAAACAAATACTAAATGAATATGGTCTAGCAGGGCACCACTAGATTATTTGAATCTAGACACAGTTATATCTAATAACCTTTTCACATGTACCAGGTTTGAATCCCCTTTTGGTACTTTATTTCTAATAAAAATGGGAGATTTTGCTTTTTGAGCCATATCACTATACGCACTAATATTTAGGTAAAAGTAAAACATCTATAAACCACAGTGGAGTTCATTAGACATAAATCATTTCTCAGATCTTAACATAACAAATGTGTTTCAATATTTTTATAAGTTTACTAGCTCAGATTATGTATAACTAATTTAGGATGGCAATTCACTCATCCTTGCATGAAATAGATGATGGGATGTGGTTATAATAATACTAAGAAATCACTAAATATTATAAAATCAATATTTATTTATGGCCTTTAAACAGTTAAACAGCTCATTAATTAAAACGTTGATGACGAAGATGATGATGATAATAATAACAATAATGACAAGGGTTTCAACTACAGCTCTAGGACTAAGCCTAAACATAAAACTAATTTTATAAAGAAATTCATAATTATTGCTTAATTTTAGCATATTTACTTATATCTTAAATAACTGATATTCAACCACTGATGATGATGAATGATCACACTTAACAAAGACTACACTTAATGAAATATATACACCTCGTTTAATAAAACAAACTAATATTTATTACTGCATTTCTAACATATACATAAAAATTTCTAGAGAAACATGAAAATTGACATGAATAATAATAATGATAATAATTGATTATATAACAATCCTCAGATTAATTTCAAGTTCTTCCCCCTTTCCCTTCAAATGTATATTGTATTAAGTTGGATGTCACATTGACCATGATTTTCACTCCATGAGAAAAGTATTTCAAGAAAAAAAAATATATTATCCGCTCATTAACGCACATACTTTATAAATCTAACATGTAAATAGAATGTTAAAAAAAATGTTAGTAGAATTGAAAGAGCAAGTTTTAGAAACAAATTTTAAATTATTTTCTCCCCCTCTCTTCTACCTCTGAAATTCTATATTTAACTTGAAACAAAATAATCTAATATTTCAATACTACTTATTATTTCACATTCACTCACAATTATACACATATAAAATATTACTATGTATGTGCATGTTTTATCCCAAAATAATAATAATATATTAGTTAAAACTAAAATCATAATACCATAAAAAAATTGTTTTATACATTAATATTTCATAACTGTAAAATTAATAAACAAATAATTTTGATACATTCAAGATCATTTATGAAGCTCAAAGTTATTATTAGTAAGACATTCTTGTTTTTAATCGATCTGAATAGTCTTTAAAAGTTCTTTAAATAAAATATACCACTTTATTGCTAAAATGTTTATTAAGACTCTGTTATCATAAAGAAAATAGACATAAAAAGTCATATTACCAATCTTTTGTTTGTGGCGAATTTCCAAGGGTTCAAACTTGTCTTGTATAATGTCTATATTTCTGCAGCTACCATTTCCGTTTTACATGGGAACAATCTCTTTCTTGAGGTGTATAACTATTTGATGACGATGACTTTATTGAGGTTATTTGCTTTAGTGGACAATTTGGAAATCATTATATTAATTTTTCTTCTCTTCCTGTCAAGCATGATTCTTTTAGTGGATGAAATACAGCAGTTGTTTTCACATTTATAAATTTTCTTGAGTTTAAAATCAGTTGTTGGAACAATTAATTGGACTTGATGATTAATATTTATCGGTAGATTAATTCATCTTTCATCGAATGCAGGTGAATGCTTTCTTCCTTCTATTAAAAACATACTTATTTCTCTGGTCAGTTGAAAGGTGTAGAATATTATTTTAGACAAAACATCTTTTCTTTTCTATATGATGTGCAGCTTTCCAGTTGGTCAAACAAAGATGGGACATACATATAATTTTTCTAGCCAGTCATTTCTTATATTTTCAACATTCAATTTAATAGTTAATAATCTGAATCATAATCACAATAATAATTCTTCAAGACAGCTTTTTATATCCAATTTTTAGCTAACTTAACCAATCAGAGATAGCGTCACTTGCTATTTTTGGACAAATTCGTTTTAATTAGATCTCTAATTTATTTTCAACTAAATTATTTTTCAACTGAAAAGTTTTTACCTTTTTCCAGACACTTTTGTTTTAAAAAAAAAATAGACTTAATCCTTTTTTTTTCTTACACCTATGTAACATTTCAAATTTTTGAGCTTCCTTCTTTAGATCTTAAGATAAGACAATTTCAATATTAGAGTTCAAAATTAGAGTTCCACCCATCTTAAGCTCCCAAAGTGACAAACAGTCATTTACAAAAACAAAATTGCTACAAATAGTTATCTGATTCAACAGATTTCCTCTTTTAACATAAAATTGTACAAAAAAAAAATAATTTGACAGATTCAACCCTTCCTTTTCTTTCAATATTTAATAAATGTAAATTTCTGTATGTAATGTACACACATACTTCCTTATTTCAAATCATTCATAAACTAACATTAAATAATATAATTGCTAGCTTAGTAATTATAACCCTATTATTTAATTAAATCTGTAACTTTTAAATCCCAATTACAATTATAGAAAGAAAAATAGAAGCATAGAATAAGATATTAGAATTGATCAAGCATAGGTTAGTTTTAAAGAAAGTTAAAATGTTGAATAGTTGAAATATAAAACAATTAAATAGCTTACACATACACTGCCTATATGTATGTGTTATAACTTTGCTTTTTAACAGAAAATTTAAATATTAAATGTGTGTGCTGCTCTTTTTGAGATTTATTAACACACAAACAAGTAAAGCATATAATTGTTGACCCACTCTCTTTCTATCTAAAGCATTTAAGATTTTGATCTGGTAGGGTTTGAACTTGGATGCCCTACAGCTTCATTTATTGTTATATAAAAATGTAATGATGATTTTGTTTTACATTTTCTTACATGCACATTACTATAAATTTAGCTAATGACTAAATTGTAATGGCACAATATATATATATATATATATATATATATATGCCAAATAATCATGTATATAGATATATATTATATATATATATATATATATATATATATATATATATATACAATGTAAGCTGTGTAGAAAATTATAGTGAAATATGATTTTAATTATAAAATAGTTTTTATTTTGGTTTAAAATGAGAATTTATGTAAAAATCTAGATAACATGAATAATTGTTTCTTTTTTTTACTAAAATTTATCCCTGGTTATATATGTGTACATATAATAAACAGCATATAATTATAACAAGGCTTTTTACACAAAGAAAATGTTAGGTATTTTAAATGTGACGTTAATGCATTAGTAGTGCTGACAATCTTTTTCGAAGGCATAATTTTCTACTCAAAACAAAAGTGGAAATATGGACATTTACATTTAATGACAAACTTTCTATTTTTTTTTTATCAATATCTCTCTTATCGCAACTTCACCATATACAAGCATCCTGCAGAAGAAAAACTTGGATCACCTCTCTCATTATACAAGTGTTTTACAAACAGTGTTTGCTTATCGAATGAGTTAGCGAATCAGAATTTCTTTACTGGTGGATGGATAATATATGATGGAGTTGATGTGAGAGAGTCAATTCCAAATATCAAAACGTTTAAAAATTTCATGGACTTTTCAAACATTATTATACACCCAATATGTATATAAAATCGTAAGGGCTTTCTGAAGTTACCTATTAACCAGGTAAATTCTGGAAATGTTTGTATGTTTTATAGAGATTTGGAATTTTTTATAGGTAACTGGCCTATAAACAATTTTATTATTCATCTACTATTGATAAGTAAATGAGTATTCAATTATTATTAGCTAGAAGATATGGAATCAGGTTAATTTTAATTTGCCAGATGATTGGAAACACCCTGACAGCAAAAACAAGTAATGCAATGCATACTTTACCCCTAATAAGTACATGTTCTACTCTTATAAGTGTTGTCTGTGTTTTATTTTTGTCTTTTATATTTCTAATTAAAGAGGCTGACCATATCAAGAATTGTAATAGTTAATTAAAAAAAAATTGTAAATTATAATAAACTTATATATTTTAATAGTTCTCAATATTATTATCAAGTAATTTTATCTGAATATCACACTCTGTAATTTATTTTTTCATTTCATGTATGCACACCTATACAAACATTGCAAAATTTATACACACTATGTTGCAACACTTTATAAAAAATATAGCTATACACTAAAGACTATAAGAGTTTGTTTCAGGGTATTATTATATCTGCAATAGTAACAGTTTCACAAAATTTGTCAAAATTCATTTTTCTATTTGATTATATTGATAATAATAATGACAAATTATTATAAAAAGCTGTAGTTATATAATAATATCTCTGTACATTGTGTCATGATTTCAAATTTATTGTGTATAGCCCACTATTTTTCACATCCATGACCTACCAATGTAACAAAAATATATAAAAATATTATTTTTATAAATATTCAACAATATTAGTCAAAACTGAACCAGTAATTATAATCTTTAACTGGCATTCTGTTTTTAAACATTTATATTTAAATTAAAAATTATATCTATTATAATCATTTTTACATACTTCTATCAGATACTCCAAATAAACTTAAACTGAGTTAGGCCACTATAAAAATATATAACTTATAGATATATTCTATTATAATAGTAGTAAGTTAACTTTTGGCAAATTCTCAGAATCATAGTGCAAAATTAATTAACTAACTACACTCAGAACAGGATGAACATATAACTTATAAAATATGGAAATCATTGTAGCGAGAAATGTAAATTACAAATATCAGATGTTCCATTTTTTATGCATGACACCTTCCTGTTGATTGAATTCAGATCTTTTGCAATAACTCATGCACCCTCGAATTGTCTCTTACGATCATTAGGAAAGAGTCTTACATCTCTTTGTCAAAAAAATGGAACATCTGACATTTGTAATTTACATTTCTGACTATAGTAATTCACATATTTTATAAACTATATATTCATCCTGTATCTGGAGTAGTTAGTTAATTAATTTTGCACTATGATTCTGATGACAATTCACCAAAAGTTAACTCAGTGCTGTTAAGATAGAATATATCAACATTGTTATACATTTTCATAGTGGCTTGACTAAGCTTAAGTTTTTTCTGAGTATTTATTTCATTGACATATGAAATTAGTTTAATGTTAAATAATACTTCTATCAAATAAATATTTAAAATTTCTACATATGTTAAATGTTGATGACAATGCAATACAAAACTGAAATATTTTGGAATGTTGGTGAACAAAATTTCAAAATATGTATTGGTTCAATATGTTTTCAGTGATGCAGATTAGATGGTAAAATAGCTTTTAAAAGTGTCTTTCATTGTTTATAATTAATTAAAATAGAAATAAGAAAAGATAAATAATGAAATCTTACTTTCTTGTATTTATTTAAAACTTGCCTTTTAAAAAAGTTGCCTTTATAAGTAAAAAAATCTTGTAAATGATTTTTAATGCAGGCTAAATTTATTTCAAAAACTATAAATATGGTCACATGTTTTATATTATTAGTATTTAAATTTGATAATGGTAAGTTTTAAAAAGACTTTTACAAAATATTAGAATACTAAAAAATAATTTATTTCAAAATATTTTACAAAATAAAAGCTTTTTAATTAATTGGATAAGTAATGTTTATTAAAAATGAAGAAATATTTAATTTTCTTCCACCATGCTTTGGGTCTGTGAATTTAACTTGAAATAAAAGTATAGGGCATCCATGAATTAATTCATTCAATCACTATTTTTAGCATTAGTGATTGAATTATTTAATGATAAATTTGGAAACTATAGACTTTTTATTTAACTTACTTTCTTTTTACTCGTTTTTCTATTTTTTTCTTTTTTTTTTTTCTAAAACCTTTTGTATATAGATATTTTTTATTTTGTTAAAAATTATTATACACAACTTGTTATGATTATATATATATGTGTGTGTGTGTGCGTGTTTATTCTTATAAGAGATTTTTTTTTTCCTGTTTCAGTTTCATATGCATATATTGGGATGCAATTATAAGCTATTCAAGTTGCTTTAATATTTATTAAAACTTTCTTATGAATATATTATGATAGATGAAATAAAAGCATATAATCTTTGTTTATAAAAACCTGTCATTGTTCATCAATCTTTTAACACAATTTATTTTATAAATTTGACTTATTATGATATAGTTTGTGATACATCACAAAACATAAAGTTACTAATAGATTGTTCATATTAAACTACATACACCATACAACATAGTATAATGTAATAAGTAATATTTCTGTAGTGTAATTTTCACTGCACCACTTTTACACAAGTTGGAGAATAGTTTCTATCCACTTTTAACATCTTGTGAAGAGATGTAATGATAAACATATAACCAAAAACATATTCCCAAAATGCAAACTTCATGCTGAAACACACTTATCAGTTGGCCCAGATTACATTCTCTTATATCTTTATTATTTTTCAGTATATATATATATATGTATATATATGATAAACAAAAATGCAAGTTAAAAAACTTGCTAACGCTTGTATTTATGTCCACAGATGGCGTTCTACCAAAAACACCGATCAAGCGTATGTTTTGTTTACATAAACGTCAGAGTAGTATTCACTATCTCTAACTATAATTCCACTTTCAGATCATGATTTCAAGCTATTTGCTATCATCAGTGAAAGACAGGAATAAAGAAACTAGATCTAAACACAAACTCTGAGCGTTTATGAAACAATTTCTATTCAGCTTGCAAGCGTGAATTTTTTAGACACATAATGTCTTCAAACTCAGCATAGCAAACCAGATAGCTATATGGGTCTGATCTCAGTTCAGCATCACCACATAGTAGAAGCCTCTGCAATCTATATCATTGCAAGAAAGACCTCAAAGGTACATTTATGATAAACAAAAATGCAAGTTAAAAAACTTGCTAACACTTGTATTTATGTCCACAGATGGCGTTCTACTAAAAACACCGATCAAGCATATGTTTTGTTTACATAAACATCAGAGTAGTATTCACTATCTCTAACTATAATTCCACTTTCAGATCATGATTTCAAGCTATTTGCTATCATCAGTGAAAGACAGGAATAAAGAAACTAGATCTAAACACAAACTCTCAGCGTTTATGAAACAATTTCTATTCAGCTTGCAAGCATGAATTTTTTAGACACGTAATGTCTTCAAACTCAGCATAGCAAACCAGATAGCTATATGGGTCTGATCTCAGTTCAGCATCACCACATAGTAGAAGCCTCTGCAATCTATATCATTGCAAGAAAGACCTCAAAGATACATTTATGATAAACAAAAATGCAAGTTAAAAAACTTGCTAACGCTTGTATTTATGTCCACAGATGGCATTCTACCAAAAACACCGATCAAGCATATGTTTTGTTTACATAAACATCAGAGTAGTATTCACTATCTCTAACTATAATTCCACTTTCAGATCATGATTTCAAGCTATTTGCTATCATCAGTGAAAGACAGGAATAAAGAAACTAGATCTAAACACAAACTCTGAGCGTTTATGAAACAATTTCTATTCAGCTTGCAAGCGTGAATTTTTTAGACACGTAATGTCTTCAAACTCAGCATAGCAAACCAGATAGCTACATGGGTCTAATCTCAGTTCAGCATCACCACATAGTAGAAGCCTCTGCAATCTATATCATTGCAAGAAAGACCTCAAAGGTACATTTATGATAAACAAAAATGCAAGTTAAAAAACTTGCTAACGCTTGTATTTATGTCCACAGATGGCGTTCTACCAAAAACACCGATCAAGCGTATGTTTTGTTTACATAAACATCAGAGTAGTATTCACTATCTCTAACTATAATTCCACTTTCAGATCATGATTTCAAGCTATTTGCTATCATCAGTGAAAGACAGGAATAAAGAAACTAGATCTAAACACAAACTCTGAGCGTTTATGAAACAATTTCTATTCAGCTTGCAAGCGTGAATTTTTTAGACACGTAATGTCTTCAAACTCAGCATAGCAAACCAGATAGCTATATGGGTCTGGTCTCAGTTCAGCATCACCACATAGTAGAAGCCTCTGCAATCTATATCATTGCAAAAAAGACCTCAAAGGTACATTTATGATAAACAAAAATGCAAGTTAAAAAACTTGCTAACGCTTGTATTTATGTCCACAGATGGCGTTCTACCAAAAACTCTGATCAAGCGTATGTTTTGTTTTCATAAACGTTTATGTAAAGAAAACATATGCTTGATCGGTGTTTTTGGTAGAACGCCATCTGTGGACATAAATACAAGCGTTGGCAAGTTTTTTAACTTGCATTTTTGTTTATCATAAATGTACCTTTGAGGTCTTTCTTGCAATGATATAGATTGCAGAGGCTTCTACTATGTGGTGATGCTGAACTGAGATCAGACCCATATAGCTATCTGGTTTGCTATGCTGAGTTTGAAGACATTACGTGTCTAAAAAATTCACGCTTGCAAGCTGAATAAAAATTGTTTCATAAACGCTCAGAGTTTGTGTTTAGATCTAGTTTCTTTATTCCTGTCTTTCACTGATGATAGCAAATAGCTTGAAATCATGATCTGAAAGTGGAATTATAGTTAGAGATAGTGAATACTACTCTGACGTTTATGTAAACAAAACATACGCTTGATCAGTGTTTTTGGTAGAACGCCATCTGTGGACATGTATATATATATATATATATATATATATATATAGGTGGAAATTATTATAGTTTAATTAAACTGTAGTAATTAATTCATTAATTAATTAGTTTAATTAAACTGTAGTAATTTGCTATATATATATATATATATATATATATATATATATACCTGGGTCTCATTTTATGCAGTAGATAGGTTCCTCAGAAAATGCGCACAAAAACAATCACACAAAAATGGACTTAACTTACCTTGAAAAAGGGGGGATATGCTCCAGTAATTTTCAGAAATCACATAAAAGCAAAACAATAAGGAAACATTAGTTTAAAATTCACATTAAAAAAATAAGGAAATAATGTATGGCTAATAAAAATTTCAAATATTTGAAAAACATTAACACAAGACAAACTTTTTTTAATTTTTTTATTAACTACAGTATTTAATTTTACATTTTTTCATACATATTTTAATCATTACCGCTATTTGAGAATATGTGTTCATTTGTGATTCAGATTCATGGCATGTGTACAACTAGTGCCACTTTTAGTCTCGTGCTTTGTTAATGGTTTTCTGTTTTTATATTTAAAAAATGAGATCACAATCAAAGCAAAAAGATTATACATTATCATTAGAAAGATTATTTTCAGTTTTAAAAAAATCAATAAAATCTTCGTTATTTATTTTAACAATCTAAAAAATGTTTTATTTGTTATAGCTAACAAAATACATTTTAAAAGTTTAAAATTTTTGAATATTTATTGCGATATTTTTATACATAAATATAAATCTATTATTATTATTTACTCATTAGTATAATTAGGTTAATTTACATAGAAACTATGATTCTAAATACAGCTTCAGGCCATATTCATGTTAGCTGCTAATAAAACATTATAGTTTTTTTTTTAAAAAAGTATTTCAAGTCAATATAACATATTAATAATTTAAATTTCTTAATATGTAATAAGTATAGTGAAATATGAAAGATATTAAGAAGAAACATTAATCACATAACTTCAAAATTGCATTAAAATAATCTGCATAAAATGAGACCCAGGTGTACTGAATAATTAAAAAGATATATGTAAGAGACTGATGTCTGGGCCAACTGATGAGTGCTGACTCAGCATGAAATATGCATCTTGGAGATTGTATATCTTTTTCATATATCTTTGGTCATATGTTAGTGATTACATCTCTGTAAAGTGTTAAAAGAAGATTTTCATGAGATGGGTATAGTGAAAATTATACCCCGGAGATATTATTCGTTATAGTATTGAATAAATTATGTTTGGAAAACCAACTGTAAATACAAACATATGTAAAATAAAAGTTTCAAGAGCACAAATTTATTTTCTATTTTAGAAATATTTTATTATTTTCAAATCTTAAACATGTGCTTTGAAATATCAACTACATGCATAAACTCTAAAGCAAATAAGATGTTTCAAATCGAAGAAATTCAAAAAAATCATGGTTTTATTTTTGTGAGTTGTTACTATTTTCTAATTTGAATAATAAACAGGTACTCTCTCACATACAGGTAAGCTAATTTAGCTCTAACCTTTTATAAAACAAAAACATCAAAATTATGTTTTTTTCTGATTTATAATCGCATACCAAATAGCCCAGACATAACCTTTTGATTAAAAAGATAAATAGTAAAGTTTTAAAGCAATTTAATAGGAAAAGCAAATGATTATTTAATACTGTGATAGAGACATGGCCGAAAAATAAGAGGTTCAAAATAATATGATCATTTGAACTAACGAAAAACTTTTAAAATAGAAGACAACAATAAATAATTATTAAGTTGGTAAAAGTACAATTAAGAAACAGTTACCATAAATAATAATAAAAAATAGTTTTAATCAGTAAAATTATGGAGACTGATAAAAATTTCAGTCTAGCAGCCAACACAGCACAGGCCCTAAATAACACATATGCTACAATTGCAAAAAAATCTAACGTTAACGCAAGCCCTAGTACTAACGTAAATCAGGGTAGACCCCACAGATTCAGAAGAACTACAGCGGAAGATTTAAAGAATCTAAACATATCAGAACAAGATCAAACTTTACCTCCCCCACTCACAGTTTGGACAGATGAAATGCTAGAAACAATTGAAGAACAATTCAACAACATGATACCTTGGACACTCTTTACAACATTTAAAAGATTCTTCACAGACAACTCAGTAGTGTTAGCAGTAACAGACAATCACTGCTCACTATATACTTTCCCTAAGACACTTCTACTTGAAGCATTAGAAAAAATAAAATTATCGACTCAGTCAGTTGTATAGCTGCCCATCCCAACAATAGATATGTGGCACTAGAATTCAAAAGCTCCAAACAAATAGAACAATTTTTAAAAAAAATTAAAACAATCGGAAATTTTGCAATAATACAAGTTGATTAAAATAAATATAAAAATATAACTGGAGTTATCAAAAATACCTACTTTGGGTACAATCTAGATGACTTTCAAAGGATGATGAACCCTTTTGGAAAAGTAACATTTTTCCAACAAATCTATATCAAAGAAGCAACAATCCCAATATTATCAAACAGTTATGAATACAAAGTCAAATTACACAAAGACATAGAGCCAGAAAACATCCCAATACATATCACGGACCAAGAAGCCACACTTCATCTGTATATAAGAGGTCTCAAACCAAGATGTTTTGCATGTGGAAAAAGAGGACACATAGCGACTCTTTGTAAGGAAAAACAATCAAGAAAAAAAAGACCAAAGTAATTCCAATTTAGTAGAAACTATTACAGTAAACACAGATAACACATAACTTCCAAATTCACACCTTCAAAAACTCAACTTAAACAAAACTAATACAACAATAGAGAAAAATAAAGATGCAAACACTTCTACATCTGTAAACACAGAACAAATAATTGAAATGGAAAGAAAATGAAGACTCACAGTCTAATGGGGAAAAATTAAAGATGACACAACAAAAATAATAGAAAATAAAACAGATATCTCTGGCCAAGATAAACACAGAATTCTAAACAAGACAGCTACTGAAATCATGGATAAAATTGCAGAAAGCCTTCCAGCAATTGAGAATATAACAAAAGAAAGCAAAAGAAAACAGCAAAAGGAAATAAAAAAGAGAGAAATTAAAAAAATCAAAACTAATGCAAAAGAACAACCAGCAGAAAGAAAAATTCAAAATAAAGAAAAGAATATAGAAATGGAAACAGATGATGAACGACTAACTGATTCAGAATATAACAGTGAAAGTGATCATTTTGAACACAGGCATATAAACCCAGAAACATACAACCCACAAACAACACTAGTTTTAAAAAACAAAAATACAGACACAGAGACAATACCAACAACAACTAAAAAATAAAGTAGTCAACACATCTCAAAGCAAAAAATCTATAAATCAAAAACCAACATGATTATAAAGGTAGCTGCATTTAATGTAAGGGGTATAAACTCCAGAACAAAAATACAGAATATAAACAAATGGATACAAATCATACAACCAAGCATCTTGGGGCTCCTTGAAACCAAAATATATAGTGGATCAAAAATTGACCCAGCACAAGTCATGAGCACACAAGGTTTTTGTGCATGCTCAAGAGACTCATCTGCACCAGCCAGTGGGACAGGAATATACATAAGCCGGAATTGTCCCTTCACTACTTTCAAAATAATCTACATAGACTCAAACCTAATAATCATAACTTTTTACCACAAAAATCTCTCAATCAATATCATATATGTATATATTCCACCAGGGCCAATTATAATCAATAGAATAATTGTAACAATAAACTCAATGCTGGCAAATAATCCTTACCCTACAATACTAACAGGGTGTTTTAACATGAGCTATCAAAAGTTTGTTAATAAGTGGATTCAGAAATTAGCAATACCACTTATGAGTGGAGAAGGATTCCTACCACCAAACTCCATATCCTTCTATAATAGCAGATATGGAACTCTGATAGACCTGATGTTCTATTCCCCAATGTTGCATCAAGCAATAGAAATTAGTCTATCCCCCACACATTTCTCGGATCATGCAGTGCAAATAATAAAAATAAATTTAGATACAAACTATAACCAAAAATACTACCTACAGAAAACCATAAGAATTCTACTGCCAATCAATACACAGGAAGTTCTTTTCTCAGAAATATACATAGCAATAAACAAACTAAATCAAATGGACCTTGACCCATTAACAAAATATATAGCTTTCACAGAAACCGTATCTTATAATATCAATCATATGACACAAAAAACAACCCCACCAACAAAACTCATAACATTGGCAGAAGAAATACATAAAAAGATCATAACTGCAAAACCAATCAAAAATAACCAAGAAATCATTGTTAAACTTGCACAGCTATACAATCAAGCATGTAACCAATTAAAACAATATATTGCCATCAAAAAGAAAAAATATGTTTAACAGAACAACACACTTGGACCCGTTGTTACATTAAGTGGACATTAGGATATCCATCAACCAACAAAGTGCCCATGGCAATTAAAACAGGAAATAAAGTGATAACTAGCTATAACATGATAGAACCCATTTTTCAATACTTCAGAAATAAACTCACTACAAAAAACCTATGGAAAATCCCAGAAAATTACTTTGGAAAACCTGAAAACAAAACCCCCTATAAAATAGAAGATTTTGCAAGAATACTCACATTACAAAGCACTTGTCACCCAGGACCACCCAGGATCCCAAAATTCGTACTAACTCATCTAAGTCAATTTACAAATAAATTACTATGTCAACTTGCAAATCAACTTTCACAAAAATTATATAACATACAAGGTCTAATCCCAATATCAATGGTCCTTTTCATGACAAAAATAGAATCCATCTCAGAAATTACAAATTTAAGACCCATTTCAATGGAGCCATTGGGAATCAAAATTCTAGAAAAAGTACTAAAAGAAAAGATAGAACTCTACATCTTACCAATAATATCAGAACATCAATATGCTAAAAAAGGGTCTTCAACAGGCCAAGCAGCTCTAATATTTAAAACAATAGTAAATTCAACAATAATAAAAAAACACGGGCCCATGGTAGTACAATTGGATTTTGAGAGTGCCTTTGACTCTGTCCCCATCAACAAACTAATCAATCAATTAAAAAAAAAATACCAAGAACAATCTTATACACAATAGCCAACCTACTCCTAAATAGGGAGATACACATTACGCTAAATGGAAGAACATCACCAACTTTTTACTCTAACCAATCCATCCCCCAGGGATCTCCACTAAGTACACTACTCTTCACACTATACATACACCCTCTACTTGAAAAAATCAAGGAAAAAATACAAGGAATACAAATACCAAACACCAATATTTACATACCTTGTATAGCACTATAAATTCATCAATACTCCTTCAACACTTTAAGCAAATAACTTTATTTATATATTTTACAGTTTCGACTGTACTATACCTTGTATAGCCTACATGGATGATGTTACAGTTTTTCTAACTTCAAAGAAACAACTACATACACTCCAAAAAATAATAGAAGACTATACAACAAAATTTCATCTAAAAATAAATACTAATAAATCAGCTGTGTGGTCAATTTTTACTGGGAAAACCAACACACAAATATACCAAGGAAAACCAAATAAGTTTCTGGGTTCACCATTTCATTTGGGAATGAGACAGATGAAAAGAACAATACAAGATAAAATCTTAACACAAACAGAAAGAATCACAGATTCACTTGCTAAATCATACCTTTCTCAATACTCAAAGGTTGCTCTCTTCAACCAACTGATAATGACAAAAATCACATACTACCTACCAGTGATAAAATTTACCAAAAAATTTATATCAACAATAAACTCCCTGTGCAATAAACTACTTTGGAATAAAAAGGTGGTAGCCATTTCAATGAGGCAATTAAGCCAACCCACAATACTGAATGGGCTTGGACTACATACAATTTCAACTTTTTACACACAAAAAATTATAAACCTGCTGATTACAACATTTACAAAGTTTCCAAATATTAAAAAAATAATAGATATAATACCCACTGATCGACCACCTCCCAAAGACAACTATATAACCACACTTTTAGACAGTATAAGAAATCAAAGAGACAAAATACCTTATTTAGCCCAATTAAATACACATACTGGCACATACATAGCCTAATAGAGCAGACACAACAAAATATCAACAACAAAATGGTCCTTGAAATAAACAATGCACAGCTCCTAAAAAAATATAAAATTGGTACCTGGAGCCTAAATTCTTTGACTTCATAGTCAAAGTAAATCTGAATGCCTTGCCTACATCACACTTCATCCATTTTAAAAGATTCTTTACAAAAATAGACCCACTGTGCAGGTTGTGCCAAAGAGAAGAAGAAACACAACATCATTTTCTAAACAGTTGTCTGGGATTGGAAAAGATAAGACAAGTAATGATAAATAACTACCATCAGAAAGACACAACAATGGCAAAAATTCTCCAAGTATATAAAAAAATGCAATTCCAACAATAAGAGCAGTGACATTTAGCTTGCATTCATATTGGTACACCAGATGTAAATACAATTCCGACTACAATGCAAAACAAATCCTCAACACATTCCACCACAAGCTAGAAAAAATAAAAGAAAGGGATAACATGCTAGCACCACCAGATATTTTTGCTGCAACTTGGTCACTATTTAAGCTAAAATCAGCATTATAGTTGAAAAACAGAAAAAGAGATAGAATAAGACAGCTAAAAAAATATATATATACAAAACCAGCAAGACACACATGATGGGATCCATCAACATAATGTATATAAAAAAAATAGACAAGCTGAATTCAGGCAACTTTTGATGCCTTAAGAGTAGCAAAACACAACATAAAGAGCTCAAGAGAAAGTTTTTTCTCTCCTATATATCTGAACAAGCTTATACCCAGCAGAACTATTTAAACACAGGAACAGATATATGCTTACTGTGTAAGCTCTATCTTACCGATGTAATCATTGTTTTTGATCAATAAAGTATGCTTTGAAACATAATAAACAGAAGTGGATTGTGCAAGATACAGACTATGAAAATAATTTGGAACAGATTGATTTGCTAATTAATTTCAAGCATTATATAATTAGTTTTCGTTATAAATTTATTTAACGCACATTGGTTGATTATGTAAGTAATATTTACTAAGGCAATAAACCTAAAGCTTGTGCATAAGCTTGTGGTTAAGACGTGTAGAGGTCCCTACCTTTGCATTTTTAACCACACAAGCTTTAGGTTTATTGCCTTAGTAAATATTAATTAGGTTTAAAAAAATGGAATATTGATTGCTAATTTATGATGCTACTGGAGATAACAATTGAATAATAACTCAATTTATTAAAAATGTTTATTAATAATTTTAAATTAAACATGCTTATAACCCCTAATAAATAAATATAAATATTTTTATATTGCACTAATTAATTAGAATTTAGATTAAGTTTTGCATATGTACTTCTAAAACAAATTCAAGCTATAAAATAGTTCAAATATGTTTTGATAAATTTATGAATTATCAAAAACAGTATTTGAAAATTATTAACTATAATTTAAATATATTACATAATTAAAAATATTTGTTTTTTTTTTAATAGTTAAGTGATTATTGATATATCATATACGTATTTTTAAATATTATACATAACTGATATTGTTTCATTCTCATTTCTCTTGTTTAATCTTTAGTATTTAATGTTGTTATATATATATATATATATATATATATATATATACAATATATAAATATATCTATAAACTTATATATATATATATATATAAGTTTATCTATTTATAATTAACAATACTGATATTTTAGCTAGACTGGAGCATAATTATAAATATATAAATGCATAATAAACAAAATATTGGAATAAATGCTACAATTTCGAAAGTAATAATATATAAATAAATAAAAGCTATAACAGATTAAAGTAATCAATCTAAACATAATATTAGGTATAATTTAAATTTTTTATTAGCCTATTGCAGAGACCATAATATTTAAATTTATGGAAGTAATATAATTTTTTTCAACTTTTTTTATATATTGATTTTTACTTTAACATATACCATTTATAACTTTCTCAGATACTTTATCAATATTCTTTATTTATATCAAACCTAACAGTTTTGACTGTCCTGCAGTCATCATCAGAGCTACAATATTCAAATACATAATTATGTAATTAATACACATATACACATATTTGTATGCATAATTAAATACACAAAATTTAATTATGTTTGTGAATATGTGTATTAATTATATTTTATTTTTGTTTATTTTGTGTATTTAATTATGTATATGAAAATGTATATAGGTGGATTAATTATATAATTATATATTTGAATATTGTAGCTCTGGTGATGACTGCAAAACTGTTAGATGTTATATAAATAAAAAGTATTGATAAAATGTTTAATAAAGTTGTAAATGGTATAATATGAATAGTTAAATTTGTTATGGTTTATGAGATCGATCTTCAAATTTTTAATTTTTCGTCTGTAGTTTATAACTTTTGAAAAAAATTTTATCAAGAAATTTTATCAAGTCGTGAATTTCCAATAAAGCATTATAATACTGATTTTTGTTTAAACACATATAATGTTAGAATTTAATAAGAGGCAATACAATGAAAGGTATATAATGTTTTATATATGTGGATGAATTGTCAAAAATTAAAATTAATAAAGCAATAGTCATGTTAGTTTATGTGTAATACTAAAACAATTTAGAATACTTAATATAACTTTAATTTAATACTTGAAAATGTATGTAGGGGCACACACACACACACACATATATATATATATATTTTTTTTATTTTAAATTTAAGGTATTACTATTCTAAAATTCCAGTGTAAAATTTTCAATTTTAAAATAGATTGTTTTATTATGAGGATAGATAAATAAATAAAGCAAAAAATAATTTATATTAATATTTGTAATTTATGTGTTTTAAATTTATTTAAAATGACAATATTTTATTTTAAAATATTTATTAAATATTATTGTAGTACAGATTTTCAAGATACCCTCTGCCTTCCATTCTATTTCATTCTACTGATACTTATGACCACATACATGTAAAAAAGATAAATGATCTCCATTAAACATATTTCATGCTGATCCAGCACTCATCATTTGGTCCAGATCATCATCTCCCAAATGTATGTATAATCAGTGCTTTAGATCATCTGATGAGTTCTGGCTCAGCACAAAATATGTATATTGGAGATTATTTATCTTTTTCACATGTATGTGGTCATGTGTATTAGTGATTTGACATTGAGTGGATGGCTGAAATGAGCTTGAATGGTTCTTTTCAAATTCCTTATATTATCTTTAGACTCCAGATATATAAAATATTCTTGTATTTAAAATATTATAAATATTATTTTGTAAGCTAAAATGTTATATTTGTAAAGTGCACTGCAATTTTTTTAAAAGGACATTCTTGCAGCACTAATATTGTATATAGAAATGGTTTAAACAATGGGAATTAATGTAGAGACTAAATGAGTTAAAAATATTTTTTGAGTAAAATAAGAAATCTTATTACATCACTCCAGCAACAATTAGATAAATCCTTATGTTAACAAGAACTTATGAGTAACATTGTATTAAATGAATTTACTTTTTTACTTAGTCTCTTTTTTATTCATTAATTGTCATTTCTTATGTTTTAAATTTATCCATTTTTTAGTAGTAATCATTTTAAATATGCAAAGTCTATGAAGCATTTGACCTTAGTGGAATTACCCTTTGGGATTGTCTAAGCTGATAACATCTCAAACCATCATGATAAAAGAAATGCATAAGTTAATGAGAAATAAGAAATATTTTTGAAAATTCAATGCCATCAAAAATGCCTAAGGAAATACACATTATGTTATTCCACAAGCTATCTATTGCAAAGAAAAATCAATTTAATTGAGATAAATAAGTTATTGTGAACAACTGCACTATGCCTTTGTAAAAAAATTGAATAATTGTATCATCCTAAGAATTCTAAAAATATTGGAAACATCAAGAAAATTGTTTTTTATTTTTAAATTACATTACCTTAAAATCTGCTAGAGAATTATTTCCATGAAAAATATGGACTTTTAAAGAACTTTATTTATTAATTGATATTTTATTTTATTTATGATTATTATTGTTAATAAAATATAAAATCCTCATAGAAACAGTTAATAGATAGATGAATGATAAAAAACGCAATCTTGGATAACGTTTCATCATTTAAAAGTTTTTAAACAAGGCAAAACTTTCACTGATGAAGACCACAAGCCAGAAACTAGTCTGGGGATATTGTATGAGTAAGCATTAGATAGGGATTTTATACACAAGCCCTCTGGCATACTCTGTTTGGCACAGAGTGGCACTACTGCATGGAGAGTTTTACCTTGTTTATAAACAATTATGTGCTAGTATAAGAGATGGTAAAAGTTTTTAGTTGAACTTAATAATATATTATTTCAGTGTGTTTATCTATAGTTAGAGCAAGGATGTTTTTAAAACTATCCACTTAGAATTTAATATTTAGGATTTAGAGTATTATCTCTAGTCATCTGTGGCAGTGAATTCTTTTGATTTTATGTTGTCTCACTATATACAATAGAAAATGCGTATGAAGGCATTATTTTAGAGCCTTGTATATTTTTTAGAATCAAATATAAAGAATTTGAGATCCAATGATATCCCATGTTTTATATATACTATAATAAAATATGTGTATTTAGTAGAAATAGGTAAGAGAATAATATGATGTTTTGCATAAAAGAAATGCACTGGATTAGAGACTGATGACGTTATATTATAAAAAAAAATAAAGATCAAATAAAACATATTTACTAAATATGTTTACAATAATTTTTATAGAAGCACATTTCTGATTTTGTTGAACAACCTTTTTTAATACTATTTTGGTTTGTTTTAACAACATATGTTATATCTAATTAAAAATATTATTTCATTATTCTATATTTTGTAAGTAAAATATATTTATTTAAATTAATTATAAATTCGCGTGTCTTTTCATTCTCACAACATCACATGACATATTTTATATATTTTATTTGGTCACATGACATTATATATTTTATTACGTAATATAATTTTCAAAATTCTATTTACCATTATAATTATTGTTGTTGTTTTTATTGTTATTATTATTACAGTTGAAATTATTTCAATATAATTAAAACTAATAAACAAAATGTAATTAATTAAATAATAATGGTTTTATCATTCACGGTGGTGTAATTAGTCATGCGAGCAAATACATATTATAAAGGTAATGTTAGTTATTTAAGTTTGTTATTACAATAGATCTTAAGATTTATGTAAAGATTTAATTATTGTGAGATATAGTTGGGTATAATAAAATCTTTTTCATTATTCAGCTATATATTGGTTAAAAGTTTATTTATTTATCTTATTTATAATTATTTATTTATTTTCAAAGCTCTAAAAGAGTCAGTTACCTATTTTTGATAAATATCTCCCTCTTTACATATATTTTACTTTTATAATATATATACATATGAAGTAAACAAAGCAAATACTGGATTTATTCCTATGTAATTAATTTGAGTTATGTTTAGCGGTGGGACTGCTAAAAAACTCAATTACAGTTAAATACATTATATTAAAGCTAAACTACTTTTTTTTTTTAATTGAATAATTTTTTTTTGTTTAATGAAAAATAAAATGGGGGGCCCTTTTATATCTAAATCAAGATGTTGCATGGATTTAAACTTAGAAAGATATTTTTTATGAGCATAACAGATGATATTTTAAAGACCCTAAACTTCTTAAATACAAGAAATCCATCATTTATTAAAATATTCTCCAATAAAAAATACAAATGTCATTAAATAGCTACTTTAATATTTTCCATGTGTCAAAGCATCGGCCGGGAAGCCCGCGAACTTAGGACAACTGTTTGTAAGGCAGCTGTGCTGACCACTCGGCCACCAACGCTTGACTAGCTACTTTAATATTTAAAACTTTTAAAGAATAATTTTACATAGAGTTCACTTTTATGTATGCATTAAAGATCTTCCAGAATAAAAATATAGAAAATTCATATGTATTGATAATATTCCTTAAATTTCACACACAAAAAATCAATACTTTCTAGAAATGACAAAGTTTCTTAAAAAGAATACGAAATGTTTGGAAATCTTTTTCATAGATTATAAAGATAACACACCTTTTCATATCAACACAATGAAACCTTTTATAAATTAAACTATCATCTAACAATAATTGATTGAAACACATACTTACTATAGCTATCTTATTGTCAGTTTTTAAAAGTTAAATATAAAATAGCAACAGCATCTTTGCAATGTTGAAAGACACTATTTCAAGTTGTAATACAAATATTCTAAGGACAATTCTTTACATCAATATATTATATTGCAGAATATTATGCTTATGTTGAAAAAAAAAGGGTCACACTAAATTCATGAATAGACAATTAAATATCATTAGAATAAATAATGAAATACATCTAACATCTCCAATTCTTTCACAGATTTCTTCAGAGATATCAGAGGGCATGTTGTCTCATAGAAAAATGTACAGAAATCTATTAAGATAAATCAGTCTTAATGCTAACTGATCACATAATTTCACTTCATAATATTCACCTCAATTCAACATTCACTTTTGAGTATTTAATTAAGGGCCAGTTTAAATAGCTTAAAAATTATGTTATAAAAAATGGATTTCTTATGGTGGCATTAATCATTTTTATTTTTCCAAGTTTAGCAGCTCAATTTAAAAAATATAAATTTATTACATCAATACTGAAAAAAATATTGTAAAAAAAAAAAAACATTTTAAAAGATTTACTATTTTAAAATGTACAACGAATTTTTGCCTTCATAAAATTACACAAAAACAATTTTCATTTAAGATTAATAATAGACTTTGGAGGATCTTACGGTACTATTCTATTAGCATGTTGAAAACGCTTGATGGCATCGTTTCTAGAAAAAGCACATAAATAAAATCTTACCATGCCCACCACATTATTTCTGAAATAATAACCAGAAGAATAATCATATGGGTTAATATAATTCATTTATTTCCTTAATTAATAAATTACTGTAATTCTTTTTACAATTTTTTTTTGTCTCTTAATATAACTATGAGAATTTTTTTACACTCAGACATTTTATTATATGGATTAACATAATTCATTGATTGATTTCCTTAATAATTACTGTCAAGGTTATTGAATCAACAATTTTACAATGACAAATTTAAATCTTTAAACTTAAGTGACTCATTTACGTTTTTTTTTTTTAAATTCTTACATGGGAGAGTGTGTGGAGATTTATAATATTTAAGAAATAGCGCATTATCGGATATTGACTTCCATTTGAATAATTATATTTGAAAGTTAATATTACTTAATTAATTAAATACTATCAAATATTTTACAATTTTAGATAATCGTAAAGATTTTAATGGAAATTAAAATGTTACTGCTCGACTATAAATATAAGTACTATTACTATCACGTGGTTATTCGTTAGACAAAGGATTAAGGAAGTCTATACTGATAATTTAATATTCTTAGATATAGAAATGCATGATAAATTAAAATTTCGTATTTTTATATAAATTATGAATGATGCATTGTTTACATATACTTTATGAAATATTTTCTAAAAATATCTTCATTTTCATATAAAACACTCGTGTTCACCAAAAGTTTTTACTAATTAAAATTTTCATTCAGCAACTTTGTTACATAATATTAATTGATTTTATTTATAAAAGCAATCCATTAGTAACTTCTCATTTATTATCTCAACAAAAGTTAAACAAACAGTTTTGTTTACCATTTGATGATCACAATGCTTTCTTACAAGATAAAATTTTAATTAAAATAATTATTTTACTAACAATAGCACAACTGTTACAATAAATAATACTAAAATAAAATAACAAAGTTCATCAGTAAGTAAATTCATTAAATAAGTTGTCGGTTAAAATTAAATATATATGCATATATAGTTATAAAATGAATATATATTTAGAAAAGAAATGAAACAGGTAAATACATACTCAGATATGTAGATAGGTAGAGAGAGAAAAAGAAAAAACTAATAAACAAGTAGATATTGGGATGATAATGAAATATTAGATAAAAATTATTACCAATTATAATTTGTACATTTTTTAACTATTATTCAATATTAACTTATTGTATGAAGAAGAATTGTGCAATGATAACCAAGTTGTCATATATCTTAAACATTGCAAAATATTTAAATTTTAATTTCCACTTATAGTTTGTTTAAGTCAATGATCGAGCTTAAGTAAATAGATGTCATTGTAATCAATGTGTGTTAGTATTTTTTTTTTTTGAGAAGCTTCTGTCTAATTGGTTTCTATCAAATAAGATAAATCAATTTATAAGCAAGATACTTTAAAAATGTCAAAATAAGATTTTCAATATAAGACAATTACATTTTCAGCTAAATAGATCTTAAACATCAATTACATAATAATTGAAGATATTTTGATGATTGACATAATGATGTCATATACCAGATAGGATTTTGGGAAAATACATTTTATTGCTATATAATGCAGAATTTGGCAAATTTTAATAGCAAAGGGCCATATTGCATCAATAAAATATAGTCAAGGTCATATTTCAAAATCATACATGTTTATTATTCTAATAATAGTTATGAAGGAAACAACATGTAAATTTATTATTTGGTTAAAAAATTAGTAACTAATGATTTTAAAAAAATTCATAGTTTTCATTAATTATTTAAAAATCTGGATTACCTTTTGTAATATTTAGTCTTAATGTTAATTCCAATTGCTAATCAGAGATATGTATTCTTAAAAAGCTTTTTTTATTTTAATAATAAAAAATGGTTGTATACAAATATATGTGAAGCAAAAATTTTGCAAAATGTTGGCATCTTGAATATTACTTGAATAGTTATAAAATTCTGTGATTTCTTTCTTTTTGTATAATTCTTGCAGGGTTGTGTTGTATTGCAGATTAAACAATTCTAGCTGAATGTTAAATGGTGCAGAAACAATGACTGCATAAAATCATTGAACAATGTATAGTACTAACATACTGCTGTAAGGTTTTTTCTTCATATATATATATATATATATATATATATATATATATATATATATATATATATATATATATATATATATATATAGTTTTTGATATATTTTGCAATAACATAAAAGTTTAAAATAACTTTCTGATCATTTCTCTTTTGGTTAATAAAAAAATTTAACATGTTATAGAAAACATTCAAATTCATATCACTGAAATACTGGCTCTTACAATGTAAAATCAAGTTCAAAATGTTCAGGTGATTGATTATATACAAATACGAAGCTAAAACTACATCATATTCAGAGTCATTTAAAAATGGAAAATCATCATGTTTCCTCATTTTCAAACATATATAAGAATTATCTTCAATTTTATCTGTCAAATACTACTATGGGTTATTACATCAATACATTCTGTGTCCAATTTTTTTCAGAAATATGACAACATGTTGGTGATTCAGCCCTCTTGGGCATGCATAATTAATAAATTTGGGTCTCATTAATATAATATGACTTATTTATAAAATAATAATTGTTTGATGAATTATGAAATATTTGAAGGAATAATAAAACATGTTCTGGAAATTGTTTATGAACAAAAATAACATGTACAAATAATTTTAAATTGCAACATTATTACAAAATCTACCAAAAGATTACTGTTAAATTTTACAATACACCTGGGTCTCATTTTATGCGATAAATAGATTCCTCAGAAAACATGTGCAAACGAAATCGCACAAAAATAGTCATAACTTACATTGAAAAGGGGGGATGTGGTCTGTGATTTTTAAAAATTCACATAAAAGCAAAGCACCAACATAAAATTACTTTAAAATTCACGCAAAAAAAAATAAGGAAATAAAATATGACTAATAAAAAATTTCAAATTTGAAAAAAATTGATACAAGACAAACTTTTTTTAACTATAATATTTAATTTTATTCAAAATAATATATTTTTATGCATAATTTACAGTACAGTAATTTACATTTTTTAATACATGTTTTAATTATTATGATTTTCAGGTGACAACATAATTAATAATTAATCCTTGAGATGATGATTTTATTAATTGTTTATGAAGCTCGTGATATCCAGATATACAACCATTAAGCGCTCATTGGAATTTAAGAGCATGTAATGATTAGTGTCATTAATAAGAAAATAATAATTGATTACGTTCTTTTTTAAAAAGCAAAAACAGAATGTGATTTAAAATGCAAAATTAATACGCACAATGTTTGAACAAAT
Source organism: Epiperipatus broadwayi (assembly GCA_028023455.1). Lineage (NCBI taxonomy): Eukaryota > Metazoa > Onychophora > Udeonychophora > Euonychophora > Peripatidae > Epiperipatus > Epiperipatus broadwayi. The sequence goes on from JAQFVV010012443.1 coordinate 4,498,707, forward strand.
TTACATTATAATCTTGTAAAATTTAATATGTGTATACATAAAATGTGGAAATCATGATTTTAATTTCATTATTGCATAAAGTCTTACTATTATAAAGCACTGAAAATATTGAAATTACTAAGATGAAGGTCGAATTCCAATAATGTGCTATTACTTTCAATATAACATAAGTGCATGGAAATTATTATTTAAAGTAATAGCGCATTATCGGAAATCGACTTCCAGTGAAACACGAATCGCATAACTTCAGAATCATGTTAAATAAGTCCACGTAAAAAGAGACCCAGGTGTATATTGTATCTTAAGTACACATTTAAATGTTATTTTATTATTTATTACATTATCAATATAGAGTAGATGGAATTGTGCTTTCTAAAATCGTCATAAAACCATAAATTTTATTTGCCTTCTTTTTAAAAATATTTCATTGTTAAATTATTTTGAAAAGCAAAAAAAATTACTATTAAATTAATTTTGTTCAGATAATTATGATAAAAAAACTGTTAAAATATTTGTTACACAATAGCAGTACTAAATAATTAAAGTAAAAAAAAAGACTTATTAAATTAAATGGAATTGTATTCAACTTATGGCCTCCAAGCAATTGATCCAATATTTAGTCTTAACATAACAAATAACTTCACATGCATTAATGCCACATTATGTTAGTTATTCAGTATCAGCATTTTACCAGTAATATAGGTGTAATTGCTCCTAGTCCTATTAGTTCTAATATTCTTAAACTTTAATATTATTTATGCGGTATATTATTTGTTTCTCCTAATGTGTATAAACAGTTGGTTGTAACCATAAAGGACTTGAACACAGCCTTTCAACTCCCATTCATTTATCCACTCTTTCTCATACAAACACATATACATGACCACACACACATGTGAAAAAGATAAATGATCTCCAATATACATATTTCATGTGAGCTTTTAGGGGCAGGCTTCAATCTGTATTCAAATCTCTTATGATTACATCTAAACTCTAAGTATATAAATTATACTTGTATTCAATCAAATAGTTTATTGTTGAATGGTGAATGCAAAAAAATATATTAGGAAACATTAACTCATTTTTTTTTTTTTTTGGAGTGGCATTATTTTAAAATAGCTGAATCTTTTTCAGCTATCATAGAAATGCACCTGAAAATAGTTACAGTTTCAGGACCAAATTACCATCATTAAGAAAATGTCATCTTTAATTAATTTAATTCTTTTTACTCATACATTTGCACAGCCACAAATTAATATATTGCTATTACTATATAATGTGTTCTATAGGAAACAATGTAACAAAGTCTAGATAAATGTATTGCTTACTCTTAAAATAAATACTTCTTTACTAATATAAATAAATGGAACAGTCTATAGCTTGGAACCTCATAAAAAGTACAAGTACTGGAAGAGACTGAGATGGGCCATGTTCCTTGAACTTTGAGCTCCAGACACTATCATGCTACTATTGTTGGTAGAATAGTGGTCTTTGGATCTCAAAGTACAACCCAAATTATTCAGGACACTTTTTTACTTATAGTGATATATGAAGACAAATTAAAAAATAAAACTAAGACTGATTTTTTTTAAATGTTATAATACTTAATTTCTGACAAAATAACAATTTCATTATTTTTTCCAGAAAGTATGAACTATGACTTTTATCTAAAAAGAATCTCATTATTTTTCAGATATCTTAATTTAATTACAAGCAAAATAAAATAACCTTTAATATTTTACTTTTAGCTTATAACCTATTTAATATATAAATGTAATTTTATTATATTTATAAATTCCTTTATAGATAATAAAAGTCTTTTTTTTCTCACGAGTATTTAAAACATGTCATTTTCTTTATGCAAAATTATTGTGTATATAGTACATAATGTAGGGTAATGTCATAATGTTTGACAAATATCCAAATATGTAAAATTCAAAAATATATAAATGCTTCAGGGTGATATTCCAAAAAAAAAAATAGTACTCATCATTCTTTTCTTACTCAGATTTAACAAGCATTGCTAAAATCTATAAAAATATTAAAGTCTAAAATTAAAAATCAGTGATGATTTTATAATCAGTCACTATTAAGTGAAAGCCATTATTAAGATCTGCTATGTATATTGTTTTATAGCAAATATGGATGGGCAAAATTTTCTGATAGCAGACTACATATACTTCTGGAAGGTTTTTAACAGGCTGCATGTAGTCATGCTGGAAACATTATATTTTCTATGATTTTTTATAAAATTAAAATTTTAAAATCTGCTGTATGCAGTTTTAGGAAAATATCTGGTATCATGCATATGGATATCAGTGTAAGTGTTCAAATATGACCAAAATTTACTTTCCATCATAACTCAAGAACAATGCAACATTTTGCCATGAAATTCTGATGTCACAGTATTTATAATCTAACTTAGATGCCTGCTGGTGGTCACCAATATTTGTTCAAGGGAACTTCTGATGAACAATGCAGTTTCATGTTTAAAAATAACTCAAAAGTTAAAATAACATGCAAAAAAATGTATTCAACATATTTAGCTTTAAAATTTAAGAAATACTCAGCAGAATTTATGGCTTGCAATACTTTATCAGACATGCATTTTATGAGAAACTTTATGCATAGAATTACAAATCTGATAAGTTTTGTATGAGGCATTTTTCAATAGAATTCATTGTTTTTGAGATATAACAAAGTCATTATAATAAATATTTTTAAAATAAAACATTTGAATTGCATTTTATGAAAAGCATTACTGAACAAAATGTAACATTTTTGTGTTAAAATTAGAAATAAAAATCTTATACATGTGTGTGGGATTCACAAATCATTGTCATAGATCACATGTGGCAAGCAGATCATAATTTGACTACCCTTGTCATATAACAACATATGTGTCAACATACATCCAATTTTGTTTTTACTTTGATTTTCTCTTTATATGAAATTGGTCTTATGCTGACTAAAAAAAAATATGAATTTCTAAAATTGATTTGTTTTGATCTTATATGGTTCAGTAAATTTGTCTTTTTGAAATAGTTAATTTTAATTTTTTAAAAAAAGTATATCCACCTATTAAACTGCTTTTAATTAAAAAGTCAAATTCTCAGAATTTTCTATTAACAGTCATGGATATATTCAAGTAAAGTTTAAAAATAGGTCTACTTTTTTTTTAGTGTGGGAGCAGTAAATAATTCATTTATATGAAGAAAATAGTAAAATTAAATTTGAAAAGCTTGCCAATATGTTTATAGTTTTATTTTGCCTTTTTTTTTTAGTGGGGAATAGAATTTGTTGGTTACTAGATGTTTAATAATAAATAAAATCAAGTATTTTAGTCAACCAACAGGAGAATGCTGATTCAGCATGAAATAAATCATGAGACAGATGGTCATTTATCTTTTTCACATATCTTTATTCATATGCTTCAAAAATGTGTGGTAGAGTAGAAATTTTAAATATATCTGCACAAGATATTATACATAGAAAATGAGAGATAAAATTGAATTATCCTATGGATTTATGTTTAATTAAATAAAAACAATTATATTAATTTTTAATTGAGATTGAACGTTTATATTTGAGTTAAAATTGATATGATAATATCTAGCTCTATGAATAAATAATAACAATAATTAATGTATTTATATGAAATGGATAGTGTCAAAGTTGCAAATGCAAAAAGTTTGACACTTGTAAATCAAATTGTAATGATTTAGTGTTTAATTGAAAAAAGTTTTAAAAAATCGAAATAAAATTTAATATGAATTTAATAGATCTGATAAGTAAATTACTGTTTTTCCATCTTATTTATTAACTGTAATTGAAAGAGTGCAGAATAAGATCTAGTTATTATAGATGAACATAAGTATAATTTTTTCCTAATATTAGTTTTCATAAATATTTTTATTATATTGTTTTTATAAAGATTAATTTACTCTTTATATGTATATCTTTATAAGTTTAAAAAATCAGTAATAACAGCAACTTGCAAATAAATATGGGCATGTTTTGAAAAATATACTGGATGTCATTTGCTTTTTTCAAATGTCTTTATTCATGGGTTTTATTAATATATTGAGAAGAAAAGTATAAACTGTATTTAAAAATATATTTATTTAAGTTTTATGAAATAAAAAAAATGCATATAATATGGTAAATCAAAATCAAGATTTTAATCCTAGACTTTCATATAATTTGTTAGAACACATACTATTATATTTATTAATCAGTGTAATATGTTTACTGAGTTTTAATATTTAAAAATAATTTTACATTTTTTTCTAAGAATTTTTGTATTCATCTTTACGTGGTTTATTTTTACAATAATGTGTTTTCTATGTAAAAACAGTAAATACATTATATATATGAAACAAATCATTATCATCAACCATTATCAATACACTGCAGGATGAAGGTCTCTTGAAGTCCAATCCATCTTCTCTGATCTTTATCTTTTCTTATCCACATCACCCCTGGACATTTTTTTATTTCATCCATTCATCTCACATGTGGTCTTTATCTGGGTCTTTTAAAATCTCTTGGAATCAAGTCTAATATTTCAATTGTCCATCTATTATCATCTTTTCTACAAATATGTCCAGCCCAACTCCTCTTCAGACTTTTAATTTTTTTTAATGAGGTCAGTAACACTGTTGTTCTCTTACCCATATTTTGTGTTTTTGATCTCTTCTTGTTACTCCCAACATGCATTCTCCATACTTCTTTGAGTAGTCTGAAGTCTCTGTAGTGCTTTTCTATTAAGTGCCCAAGCCCAGATCAATAAGTAAGAATGGTAAAATACAATTATTAAAACATTCCTTTTCAAACACATAGGTATATTTACTTTTAGTATCAAGTTATTTCTACCAAAAGCATTCCAACCAAGTTTAATTCTATGATTAATTTTCAAATATCTACCAATAATTTAAAATTTATAAATATTATTGTTCAGTATAACATTATTTACCCATTATTTAAAACAAAGACAAAAATATTAAACGCAATAGACTTTGACCTTAGGCCCATCATTCAATATTTTGCTTAAGAGCACAACATGGTGTCATTTTTATATAGAACTTTTATTTTATTTTTTAAAAAAAAAATGCATTAATATGCAAAAACATTAATTATGTTTCTATTTTTTTTTAATTTTTTAAAAAAATATATAAAATATGCATTGCTTTGAAAATAATATATTGTTTATATAAATTATTCAAAATTGAATTGGAAAAACTTTTTTTAAATATTTGTTAAAATGCAACTTTTTAGTAAATAAAATATTGATTATTTTTAACTTTTATAGTTCTCCATTTTTATATATATTATTATTATAAGTTTAAATAAAAACTTTACTAATCAAATATTTTTATATTTTCAAACTGTCAACTCAAATTTAATGTATTAATTGAAGTTTTAATTTTTATTTGCAATTTAATAAAATAAAATAAAAACGATTTTTAAAGCATAAAAATATTTTATTATTTATAAAAATTAAAAATATATTTTTTCTATAAAACTTTTCAGGCTAGAATCTTTTTTTAAAAAATAAACATATATAAAACCACTTTTGTGTGAAAAGATATTGAACCTATTCAACTAAAGTTTCATAACATATTTTTATAAAGTTACTGAAAATCAAAAATGCAATTTTGCATGAGGCAATTTATCATGACACAGGAAAAAGAATAAACTTGAACTAAAAAGTGAGTTTAGATAAATTAATTATTATTGGTGGTATATATATATATATGTAATCTTGTAAGACATCAAATAACAATATCATTATATATATATATATATGTGCGTGTGTGTGTGTTCATTTATTTTGTTTCTATCAATGCATTCCTTATCTCAACTCCACCACATTGTGATAATCCATAAGAACAAAAACATATCTTTTTTTTATTATGTCTATATTTCGTAAATTATCATTGTTTGTCAAGTAAACAGAGGTACTAAATATTTATTTCACTAGTTTGAAGCTCTTCTAGTACACCATTCTTATGCTAATAAATAATAGTTTCATCTTATATATATATATATTAATTTTAATCTCTGTAGTCAAGTTGCAATCTTCAGTATCTATATAAGCATATTGGACCATTAATAAAAATGGGATTCCACCTTTATTGTTAAAAGGAGGTTACCCCGATAGCAGTTTAAGATTGTTGATCATTATCTATATTGGAATTGTCTAAGTGGTGACTGGTTTCTAACGGTTATATATATATATATATGTAATAAATAAAGTTTGATATCTGTATTCGTTTCACAATATATGTAATATATAAATCAATATATATATATCAAAATACAGTACAATTTATATAAATTATATTATTTTAGAAGTACTTTCGACTATACACTTTGTAGTCTTTATCAACTATATAACATTGAATAATCAAAACGAGACAACCCTTAACAATACCCATAGTTCAATTCAGATTTCCCACAATTCTGTTATCTTAACATTTGATGACTGGTGATTCATTAACATTTGACGATTTCTTGAAATCAACATAGCCTCTTTTATTTTATGTTTATTATGACAACGTTCTATTTGAATAATTTTCATATTTTTATAATCAAATTTAAATCCATATTGACAAGATTTATTATGATGAAATATAACAGATGATGAATGTTTATTTACATCTGTTCCATATTGATTCTCTTTTTGAATTCTATTCTATAAAAGCATATGTTTATGAAAGTAAAATTTTAAAACAATTGAAATATCAAAAAATTAAAGTATATCATAGATATGTGGATGATGTTTTTATTTGTGGAAAACATGAATTAATAATCAATTTATTTAATGAATTAAATGAGATTAAGGATATAAAATGGGTTATAACTAAAGAGAAATACAATTCCATAAAATTCTTAGATATTCAAGTTACTCTTAATGATTACAGTTTGGATTATCTTATGTTAATTAAACCAATTGAAACTAGAGGTTTTATTCCATATGAATCACATGTACCTATGTGTCATAAGCTGTCTGGATTGAAATCATTCTTATTTCGAAATGAAAAATTATGCAAATATTCTAGTGATAAAATTAAAAATGTACATTTATTTGTTAATGACTTGTTGAAAATTGGTTATTATAAAAATGCTATTGCTAATATTATTAAAGGATTTAAAAGAAATCAACACTATAATAAAATTAAAAATAAAAATATCAAAATGAAATGGATTTCAATGCCATTTATATCAGATGAGCAGGTCAAGTTTATTAGAAAAATTTATAATGGTTTGTGTCATATTGCTTTTTTCTCTACAAATAACATAAATAGATTGCTTAATAATTCTAAAATTCAAAATTCAAAGTTTAATCAAAATTCTATTATATATAGATTGATATGTGGATGCGGCATACAATACATTGGTGAATCTAAGTGTACATTTGAGAAGAGAATAAAAGAACATATGCTTTTATACAATAGAATTCAAAAAGAGAATCAATATGGAACAGATGTAAATAAACCTTCATCATCTGTTATATTTGATCATAATAAATCTTGTCAATATGGATTTAAATTTGATTATAAAAATATGAAAATTATTCAAATTGAACATTGTCATAATAAACGTAAAATAAAAGAGGCTATGTTGATTTCAAGAAATCGTCAAATGTTAATGAATCGCCAGTCATCAAATGTTAAGATAACAGAATTGTGGGAAATCTGAATTGAACTATGGGTATTGTTAAGGGTTGTCTCGTTTGGATTATTCAACGTTATATTGTTGATAAAGACTACAAAGTGTATAGTCAAAAGTACTTCTAAAAGAATATAATTTATATAAATTGTACTGTATTTTGATATATATATATATATTATATATTGATTATATATATATATATGTGTGTGTGTGTGTGTATAATGGAGACAAAAAGGAAGAGATAAAAATAGAGAAAAAATATAATAGCTTGAAATTTAGAATATTATCAATATAAAAATATATCTAAAAGATTGCACATTTTTATATATGCAGCAAAAATTGGGTAATATGCATTCCTTATACATGAAAGATAACCCTATAATAAGAAATTTTTCAATTAGTTATAATTGTAATAATTTTTATATCTTCATAATTTTCAAGTTATATATACCTGTGAATATAATACTTCTTCATGAAAACCAAAATTTATAAGTATATAATTAATTTACAAACCTGATTATATCAAATTGATTAATGGATAATGGGAAATTAGAAAAAAAGAATTTTCTGTGCTCAGAAAACCCCATCATTAATAAGACCAATTGTAATGTGCAATCAATTCAAGTCTAAACCTGTCTAACTTTTATTATAGCAAGGAAATGATGAATATTATTACTTCTTATAATTGCAATTTTATTAATAATTTGCCTTTATTCTTTTTTTCTGCTGCCATACATCATCTTTACGAATATAAAAATTATTTTGTTTTATTTTATTGTAATAATCATATTAATTTACTTTTTTTTTATTAGAACAATATAATGAAATTTCTAAGGATGGATGGATGGATGGATGGATGGATGGATGGATGGATGGATAGATAGATAGATAGATAGATAGATAGATAGATAGATAGATAGATAGATAGATAGATAGATAGATAGATAGATAGATAGATAGATAGATAGATAGATAGATAGATAGATAGATAGATAGATAGATAGATAGATAGATAGATAGATAGATAAAATTAATCAATAAAAAGATAGGTAGGTATGTCGATAAATATTCTTAAATTTCCAATGGACCATATAATCCTCAAATACATGAATGAAGATATCTAAACAAATAAACGATCTTCAAGGTGTATTTGGTGATGAACCAGAACATTTTAGATATCCCAGTTTAAAATCTCTTTACAGTATCCTCATTATTTGTTCACTAATAATTTTGATACCTCTTACTTTATATAAATACATTAATTATTAGTAGTATTCATTTATAAGGCTAAAAATTATAATATCATTCCGAGACCAATTATAACTTTAATGTTTAGTTAAAGTTTATTTTATTAGTTTATTTTGTAGATGATGTAGTTGTTCAGGAAAAATATTGCACGAGTTATCAGATGAAAGTAAGAAAGTAAAACTAAAGGTAAATGCTAAAAAGACTAAAGTAATCTTCATCATATTTGTTTTTTTGCTGTCTTACACTTTTATTATTATTTTTTAATAAAAATTGTTAAACCACATAAATGTGTATTTATATTTGAAGTTAATAAGCGTGTTAATTATGAAAGTGAATTTTTAATTAATAGATTTCTACAAGATTATAACGAAACCGATAATGACAAAATAAATTAATTAGTGGGTTAATTTGGTCATACTATCCTATTGCTTAGTAAAAACTTACAAAACTCAGTATACTGAAAAAACTTTACATAAAATTATTTTATTTACTGCTTAATATGCTTTTTACTAATATTTTCGTTATATTCATACACTTAGGAGTCTATATCATATACAACATTTATATTTTTTTCATGATTGTGCAAATGCTATAAGTATGACGATGTTCACCCTTCTTCATCTCGAAATCATTCTAAGCAGTAAATAAAATAAATTAATATAAAGTTTAACTTTCTATGTAAATGTTCAATACATTTATATAATTTTACACACAGTATATTTAAATTACAGTCTTTATTTTCATCTGACTATTTTAAGTCATTGCTTTTCCGATTCTTAGCATGAAGAAGATCTAATGGATTTACATTCATGGACTATTTTGCAAATTGTAAAAGCAATAAAATATAATAATAATTTACTTTAACATCTCAATAATTATTTAAGTTTTTTAATAACTAATTTACTTGAACTGGCAATTATGTAAAGATACAAAATTTCTAAATTAACTTCTCATAATTTACTGGGTTTAGACATAAATATTAAACACATAAAATTTAGGTAGTAAAAATAATTAAAACTTATTTATATTAATTCATAATCATAAATGTAGTATAAACAGTAAATTCTATATATACAGAATTAGATATCATGTAGTATATACAGGATTTGAACTCAGACTTTCACATGACCATTTACTTTTCATGCCATCTCATATTGCCGTGTGTGATTATTTATCTTTTCAACATGTGTATGATTAGGTGGGTTACCAATATGAGATGGCATGGAGAGTTGAGGATCATGTGAAATTCTGAGTTCAAATATCATTTATATTACATTATATGTGCAGATGTGTGTAAGCCTGTACAGTGTATTAGAATTAGACATCATAAATTTTTAACTTTAATAAATAGCAATACAGCTAGTGATAGTCTTTAAAGTGTTTGTTCCTTTAGAAAGTAACTGTCTCCTACTTTTTATTCAACTATGGCTTCTTCAAATTATCTGATTTCTAAACAGGTTAATAAAATTATATAGTGATCAGATACAATTTTAGAGCAATAGATGGAGACAAGGATGTTCATTTAGATACTCTATGTTTTTTTTTTATTTTGTTATGAATTTATTTCTGGAATACATAATTGATTACAGAGAGGCTTAATTTGGTTTTCAATTATAGTTAAACAAATTGCTTTTCTAACTTTGTTTCTAAATAAAATTTTTGCTAATATTATTAATACAAAATAATTAAAAATAATGTTTTCTAATTATTGATATTCAATATTTAAAATATAAATCGCATATGTAAAATTATTTTGTAATTATTTACTAAGATTGATATTAAATTATTAATAAATATTTTTGAAATCATATCTTATATTATTAATAATAATAAATCTTTCTAAAATAAAACTGATTTTTATTTAACATTTATATTTCAATGTATTTCTCTTAATCCATATATAATGATATCTTCCCAAACTTGTGAAAATAATCTTTTAACAACCTGGAACTTTTTGTTTGGCTGAAAGTTTGTGATAGCATATTAGTTGCATTTATATATTGGACTATTTCCATCATCTAACCTAAAATCATAAATGTCCTTAGAAAAAATGTAAGCCTTATTTAAATTTTCTAATTACATTCACCTGTGTGCTATTGCTATCTTATGAATATAATTAAAAAATTTGAATACAGTTTAAAGTTTTTCATAGAACATTCATGATTTAATGTTAGATGATGAAAATAGTCCAACATATAAATAAAAATGAGTCTTTTGTTTCCTCTTGAATCTTCAATTAAATTATTTGCTACTACTGCCATTTTGTGATAATTGATTGCATTTACAACTATTTCAATGACTTGATTGTTGATGCTATTTTCTTATCTTTAAATATTATTTTAAATCATGATTCTGCAATAAGTAAATGCAATAGACATTCATAGAAAAGTCAATGTACGTACCTTTGATCCCTACTTTATATATCTTATCCCAGATCCAGGCTTTTTGACTGTTTTAAAGTTATACCTATTTTGTGTAGTCTCATTCAGATACTCACTATGGAAACAAAAATGTTATCTTATGTTTTATATTTTTATACATCAACAATTGTTATTAAAACATGCAAAAATATCTCCATACAGTACCATCATCATGTGATGTTTATTGGCTTATCAACAATTGCACCATCAATTTCCATATGCTATAGTTGCAGTGAAATGTTGATGCAATAGCATTGCATACATAGGTTCCAGAATATTCAAGAAATTATCCTGTTTTAAAAAGGCTTACTACAATTTCTAAAGTCAATTAGTTTATGAATGGTCATTAATTGTACATAATGTTTGATCCTACATCTCTCTAAAGAATATTCAAATGTTGTTGAAATGAATCTAGGTCATTGTCAGAGATGACTATCTTTTGCCAACCATGAGTAAAAGAAATTTTTTTCAGTTTTCTACTAATTCTTATAAATGAATATTTTGCCACTCAAATTTATATCCATTGGAAGAATCCCAACAGTCAATAAATGTGTAACTTGTAAAAAGTCCAATATATTGCAATTGTTTCATACCCTGAAAAGCCAAATAAATCAATGTGTTTTTTTTTTGTTTTGCATTTGGTAAAGCACATGTTAACTTTGATATTCACTACTTGTTACAATTATGCAAAAACAAATTATCATATGAGATTCCAAATTTACATCTCACATTGGGAATCATAGTGAAAATTCATTCAACATTATTCTATATTTTAGGCAAATATAATAAACTCACTTAATGAATTAATACAAAATAAAATTTTCAAGTGGAATCTTACATTAATCTCTAATTAAAGGCCTTTATCAATAAGAAAAATTATATTGTATTTATATATAAAACAGTCATCCTTACTTTTAGGATGTTATTTAGTTAATGTGAATCCAAATAAGCTTTCTTGTATAATTATAATGTATATTAAACCAGCAACAATATATTTTAAATCTAAACAGTTATGGGATACAACTTGTTAATAATAACACAACATTTCAAGTAGTATTATTCTCCACTCTTCTTCAGGTGTTGCTGTCCTGATATATACAGTGACAGCATTTTCATAGAAGTTAAACTCACACTTTTAGATTCTTGAATATCAAATTTAAGGCAAATTCTCTAACCAACTGAGCTACAGGATGTCCAAATCTTTTACCAATCATATTATATTGATTCTAATAAGTCATTACTTAAACATACTTCTGATTATACACTTTCTGTAACACTTTTTTTTCCTTTTCCAGATTACATCATAAGATAATGTTTATACTGAATAATGCTATTGTCATTTTTTTCTAATGCATTTCTTAATTGCAAAAAAATGAACTAAAAAGTTGTTACAACTTATTTTCACTGTTTATCAAAATTCATATTTATAATTCCATTCCATTGATGACCCAAATTTTTAGGAAAAATGAAATGATAAATAAAACAAGCAGTATTTTCAAACAAATACAAAATTTTTAGTGAGCTTATTCAGCATTTTCTTCTACTAGATCATAAATAAAATTAGACTTTAATTTTTTTTTTGCATATTACTTTTTTTGTAAAATTATTAATATTTATTTCTTTTTAAATATATAATATTCACATTGTAGTTTAATTTCAATGCATTAGCTTTTACATAAAAATTATTGAAATTAATTTTTATGTGTGTATATCAAACTTGCTTCTTATCAAACACTTTTTTATTGTTTGACATTAACAAGAGGTTATTCTTTAATCTATTGTCTTTAATTTATTATTTTTTCCTTTTTTGCACAATTAATATTTTAGATTTTAAATTGCATTTATTTATTAAATTACTGAAGAAAATAAAAATTATAATGTGAAATAATTTATATTTTCTTTAAAAATAAAATGACATAAAAAACATTAACTTCCCTATAGAGTTGAAAAAAAATGACTGCTGAAAAATAAACAGTTTGACAGTTTTAATTAATTAGCTGTTTTTTTTATAATTAAAAAAATGAATTGTATTACAAATGTCTATTACCTAAACAAATAATAAGTTTATCAAATATATCAATTTCATTAACTAAAATATAAAAGTATTTAATTTCTATATTTTTATATGCAAACACAATCTAAATATATATTGATAAACAATAATATATATATTGTCAAGCATTGGTGGTTGAATGGTCAGCACAGCAGCCTTACAAGCAGTTGTCCCAGGTTCACGAGTTCACTTCCCAGCCAATGCTTTGACATATGAAAAAAAAAACAGTAAAATATATATATACATATGCTAAAATAAATCATTAATTTTATTAAATATTTTTACATTATGTTATTTGGAATTACAATGTTTTCATTTTTATATATATATATTTTAAATTAAACATATATTTGAAAAAAATTACATCTAAAACTTTCAAATTACAAAACAAACGATTTTTTTAAAAATAATTTAAAACTTTCGTTAAATATCCTTTTACAATTTTTTTTTTAAGAAACTTTTATTAATAAGTTCAAATTTTAATAATACTAGTGTATTGTAAATGAATATATTTATAAATAATACTGGAATTATTTCATATTGTAATTTTATGCTATATAAACATATATTTAAATATTCTTATATTTTATTCACATATATATATATATATATACATTTATACACATACATACACATTCCAACTATAAAACTGATTACCCTTAACCATAAGCAATTTTTTTTCCAGAATCAATATTGAGTTTAGATGTAGTTTCCTATATATGAAGCTTTTCCCTCCCATTTTTTATTTTTGTAAACATAACCTGTGTTTGGTATACATATTTACAATATATTTTTTATAATTTTTACATAGTATAAATAATTTTATAATTAAATTTCTGTCTCTTTTATGGACACAGAATATATCAATGAAAAGATTTGTTTTCTCTCCAAACTTCCTATAACATCTAGCATCATCTTTGAAACAATGCATGTTTTATGTAGTCAAATAGTTTATCTATTCAACATAAAAATTTTAAGGCATTAGTGTCTCTGGATCATGATCCAAGACATAAAATGTGACAACATGTTTTAAAGCTTTATACAAAACTTTTTTATGGACAACACATTTTATATAAAGCTAAAACCCAATAGGAGTTAATCCAACTAGGATGAATGCATGAACACAACTATGATTTTCTTACCAAAAAAAACCTGTACAATCTTGGCATTATTAGTTGATGTGTTAGTGTGCAACAATGTTCAAAAGCCTTGCTTATAATATTCAAATTGCTTGTGCATATTGCTGATTGAATAATGATTAAAAATACCCAAATAGTAATTATAACCTACTGTTTGATCTCCAGGAATATATTCATGATAAATAATACTTTTGGAATTTAAAAAAAAACAGTGAGCAATATTTTGATTTGGCTTTTTGCATTCACAATTTTTTGTTTTTTATTCCTTCTAGAAATTTACCATCATCCTTCTAGCACTTTTTTGATGGTTCATACTAAAAACATCATATCCTATTAATTTTTATGATGTTTGACAAAAGTTCAAGATCCATAATTGTGGTTCATAGAATGTCTCTTCAGTGCCCTATATTAATACTTTTTTGGATGATTGTCAACCAAATTAGATACCAATATGTACACATCTTTCACTTTTTCAAATATTCCAATAAAATATAATGGGCAATGATTGGGGTATACCAGTGGTTTTTCAGTGAGTATGACAGACATACAATGTTTAGTTTAAAGATTTTCTCTACTTTTTGCATGCTTTCTTTATTTCCATTTATTTTTCATGCAACTAGACATGGATTATTTTTAATATTCTTTCTGTCATCTTGAAATCTTGCAAAGCAGTTGAAAATGATCTTGTGAATCATGGCTTCACTGTCATACACAATTTAAATTAATTTAAAGGTTGCTGTAATAGTTTCCCCAATTAAAAATAAATTTTAATGTTAATACATTATTATTTTATTAGTCTTCTCAAAAATACAAAATACTTTTATGTGGCAAGATGTCAACTAGCATTCTAGCCCTAAAATTATTATAGTTAATAGCTAAGTTAGGTTGCTATGTAACTCATGCATTAATTTAAGACTATTTTGCACACAGTTTAGAGAAAACACATTGTAAGTGTAATTATCATTTTTCTGGTTTATATTCATAATTTTATTTTATATATATGATTCAAATCTTTTTTTTTTTTAAATATTTATTATTCAATATATCTATCATACTATTTTATTAACTATTTTTATTTAATTTGTTTGATATTATGTTTGTTTAATTAATTAATCATTGTATTTATCTGTTTGTTATTCTTTTCTCATTAGATTTATATATTTAAATACTCTAATGATGCCTTTGATGTTTATTATACATTTTACTTGTCATTTTTTAATATTACTTTTTATTATTCTAATTGGGCAATTTTTTTTTTTTCTAATTTTTATATTCTTCTGTATACAAGTTTTTTATAGCCCTACAATATTTTGTGCTTAAACCGTTTATTCTTTATCTTATATCTGTTTTTCAATATCAATTTATGATATCAATTTTGCTATTATATTCTTTTTTATATAATAATATGTGTAATTTTGGTTTCCTAATATTAG